>VWZE01021866.1:361763-380059 GCA_013396675.1 Eubucco bourcierii
TGTTTGCCCTCCTCCAGTCAGCAGGAACTTCACCAGTCTGTCATGACTTTTCAAATATGATGGACAGTGGCTTGGCAACTTCATCTGCCAGTTCCCTCAGGACCCGTGGGTGGATCTCATCAGGCCCCATGGACTTGTGCACATTCAGATTCCTTAGGTGCTCACGAATGTGACCTTCAGTTATAGTAGGCAGATCTGCCTGCTCCCAGTCCTTACTTTTGCCCTCTGGGACTTGAACATTGTGGTTGAAGCCCTTGCTGTTGAAGGCTGAGGCAAAGAAGTCATTGAACACCTCAGCCTTTTTCTGCAGCTCTCCATTTCCCTTCTGTAAGGGTCCCACATTCTCCCTAGTCCTCCTTTTCTCACTAATATACCTGAAGAAATTCTTCTTGTTCCCTTTAACATCCCCAGCCAGATTCAATTCCAGCTGTGCCTTAGCTTTCCTGACCTGAGCTCTGGCTGCACAAACAGTATCTTTGCATCCATCCCATATCACCTGTCCTTGCTTTCAGTCTCTGTAAGCTTTCTTCTTGCATCTAAGTGTATCCAGGAGCTCTCTATTCATCCATACAGGCCTCCTGGCATTCTTACCTGCCTTCCTCTTTTTTGGGATGCATTGTTCCTGGGTCTGGAGGAGGTGATCCTTGAACAGTGACCAGCTTGCCTGGGCCCCTCTTCTTTCCAGGGTTATTTCCCAGGGCACCCTGACAAGGAGATCCCTGAAGAGGTTGAAGTTTGCTCTTCTGAAGTTCAGAGCAGTGATTTTTGCTATGCATCCTCCTTGATGGTCTTAAACTCTACCATTTCATGGTCACTGCGGCCAAGGCTACCATTCAGGTTTACTTCACTCACCAGCCCCTATCATAGAATTCATCCAGTTTGGATGAATCAACCAATTCCTTGTGCTTTCCTCCCACTACATTCCCCTCAGCAGAGCTTTCCTTTCCCTCTCACTGCTGGGGCCCCAGCACAGCAGTTGGTCTGTCTCTCCAACCACCCTCACCCTGCTCCTACTACCACTGGGATTAGAAAATGTGGTGGAGTTTTAAAAAAAAAAGCTTCACATTTGAAAAGTATATTTTTAGGGATTCCTGATTCCTAATGGACTTCTCCAGCACTTGATGGCCAAACACTGTCCTAGAAAACACAGTATAGCTGCAGGGCTGATCAATGTGAGAGTTTCTTTGGTGTGAAGGTGTTGGAACCCTCGAGCAGGCTGCCCAAAGAGGCTGTGGAGTCTCCTTCTCTGGAGAGCTTCAAAGTCCCCCATGCCATTGTGACCCTGGGCAAGTTCCTGAGGGTGCCCTTGCTTTAGCCAGGGGAGAGGGGTGTAGTGGGTGATCTCCAGAAGTCCACTCCAGCCCTCACCATGCTGGGATTCTTAAGGATGTAGCCCCATTTGTTGTGGAGCTGGTGCAGTAGCTGGCCCAAAGGATAAGGAGCATCCAAAGTAGTAGGTGATAACCTAGGCAAGGTGGGAAGGCTTCCTTGGCCTTGCACTTGCCAACACAACTGCTCTGCCAATGGTGAGGTATTGATAAGAGACTCCACTAAGCAGCAGAAGATGACTTTGTGGATTTGGGCAAGTGACTCCTACAATGCCAAAGGCGCACCCATGGTGGCACCCTTACCACCCACAAGCTGTCCCCAGGTTGAAGTTTAGGGGTATGCCAAGCTCAGATGCAGCAGCATCTGCCCAGGTCTCCATCTGTGGTTGCCCTTTGATCCCCACAATTCCTTGGATGCATAATTTATATTTCCCCTCCCCCCACTGCTGAAAAAGCCCTACCAGAATCACTGGCTGGGGGCACTCTGGGGCCTCAGGACAGGCACCAGCATCTCTCAGCAGTGTGCCTGGACCACTGAGCACCACTGCACATCACCTCCTGCTTCAAAACATCCCAGTACATCTCCACAGGGCCTTCAGCTACGGTGGGATCAACGCACAGCTGAGCTTCTATCCTTCCAGAGCTCCTCAGAGGAGCAAGCAGAGACCTGCCAGGAAAAACTACTGCCCCTGGAGAGAGCACCATGTCCTCCAACTCCTAGACGCGAGGCCGTGCATTCTGGAGTGCCATCTACTGGCACCATCTCCAACACCACTTTGTACACACATAAAGGTGCCCAAGTGCACGAAAGAGCAGATGGCCAAAGTCCGCTGGTTGTGACACTGCCCCAGTGCCCCATCCCCTAGCTGAATGTGGCAACTGAAGGCAAACAGGGAGTGGTTCTGGAGACAGGACCACAACACCACTGCTTCCAGCTGCTCAGCTGAGAGCTGGGACTTTGTGTTTGGAGAATTTCACTCACTACTTGGATCTGGAGAACAGGTCTGGTGAGGAGCAGCTAAAGAAACTGGTATTGTTCAACCTGGGGAAAAGAAGGCCAAGGGGAGACCTCATTGCTCTTTACAACTCCCTGAAAGGAGGCTGGAGTGAGACCCATGTTGGACTCCTCTAAATAACAATTGGTAGGATGAGAGGAAATGGCCTCAAGCTGCACCAGGGGAGATTCAGGTTGAGCACTAGAAGAAACTTCTTTGCTGAAAGGGTTCTCAAAGACAGGAACAGACTGCCCAGGGAGATAGCTGAATCCCCATTCCTGGAGGGGTTTCAGAGAGCCAGAGATGTGGTGCTGAGGGACATGGTTTAGCATCAGGCTTGGTAGAGTTAGAGAGTGCTTGCACTTGGTGATCTCACAGTTCTTTTCCAACCAAAACAATTCTGTAATCCTAAGAAGCAGTATTTTCCCTAAGTATGTTTTTGCATCCTCCCTTCTATCCAGCAAACGTTTTCCTCAGGCACTTTTACTCCAAGTAGTACTTTCTTTAGTAGTAGGGAAAACTCAGGTTTGTGTTTTCAGATGCAAACATCAACAACTGCAGCAGCCTGGCTCCTATTCCTCCCTTTGGCAACACAACTCGAGGTTGTAACTGCTGCAGTCTGAACAGCAAATATTAAATAAGGTGGAAAAACACCACCATGAATCCAGTGGAAAAAAAAAAAAAAAGGAAAAATGATTGTCCCAGTATTACAGCAGGAGGAAAATAGAGGGAATTTGTAAAATTACAACAGAGCTCAAGTTGCATCGATTAGAGGCTAGAGGACGTGGCCCAAATCATTAAATTCCTGTGGGTCCCTCACTGGAGGTTGGAGCAGTCAATTTCTGTTGCCCAGGGAGTACATTCTGGTCTTGTTCCACACAAGGTGAACGTTTTTCACTCTTTTCAGCCCCCTTTAATCTTATTCAAATGTGATTTTGAAGCCAAGCGTGTCGACTGCTCTACAAAAAGCCTTTTGTTATTATTTGCAGTTTCTAATTGCATACAAACAGCAGGGAAAAAAAGATTGTCCAAGGATGAGCTGAGAGCTGATGTTCTTTTGGAGATACATTCTGATTATCCTTTCTCAGAAACCAATTGGTTTCAGGTGGCACATCAGGAACTTCAGTCCTTTAAGTGGCAAGAAACTTGGTTAGAGAAGCCTCATTGTGGTGCTGCTGCTCCTCCTCTGCCGTCACAAGACCTTGGTCCTGCCAGCACAGAGCTATGAGTGGTCACACAGCAGCAGCTTCAAGCCATGATGGGCACCAACCAGGAAGGCTGCAGTCAGGATTCACCCAAGGAGGATTATTAGATGCACAGATTCATTGCCTGCTGAATGTGTAGGCTGCAGGGTCCCACATGGCTTTGTGCTGCACAGACCTTGTAAAGCTCAGCACTGACCATCTGGTTCTTGGTTAGAAAGGAGGACCTGGGTCCTCTCCTGGGCAAGGAGTTGGTCCAATGGCACACTGCAGGGTCTCCAAAGGAACCATTAAAAGCTTCTTTTACTTCCTCTGCTTTTGCCAGCTTCAGCTTCCAGCTCTGGGTGGTTCTGGCGCTCCTAAAGAGACTCCTCAGACTTTGCATTGTTTTTCTTACTCATTCCTGATGTTGCTTCCAGAATTTTAAATCTTGATGACACCAGAAGTTGGAGTGGGACCAAAGCCTTCTCTGAGGGATGGCTGCAGGGCCGGACAGGTCCCCAGGCCCTATGACTATCCCCGGGCCTCAGCAGGAGCAATGATTTATCACCCCTCACACACTCAGGGGATGCCCAGATGATGGATGGAAGATGCCTGAAAGGATTGATGTGGGCAGGTGGATCCAACAATGTCAAGAACCTCAGCAGCCCCTTTACCTGAGGGCTAAGCTGCCCCTGGAGATCTCGTCACACTTGAAAGCCAGGCACTGGAGTGCTGCTGCTTCCTTTCTGTTAACAAAGAGCTTCCGCTTGGGCTGCACCTGAGGCTTCTCCTGCCAGAGCTGCTGTTCCACATGGCACCTGGGCAGGCACCTGATGTCCATCCAAGCCAGTTTCCATTCCTCTGGTGGTTTAATGGTTTCAACTGAGGCAGAGCATCTTCATTTCTACGGTAAATGCACCTTTCCTAGCTAGCAGGAGACATTTACTAATTGTTTTTGTCATCTCCAGTTTCATGTTGTAGCTTCTTGGGGCATCTCTACAGAAGAGACCCACAGAGGACCTCTTATTGTCCATGCATGTGAAGAAGGCTGTGTGGTGCAAGGTTGCAGGTGGATGTCAAGCACATACCAACGCTTCTAAATCAACAGAGAAGAGCTGAGGGGATGGGACACAGCCTGACTTTGCTGCAGGAGGCTGTGAAACTGCTTTGGCTAAGCAGCCCTCACTTGTGCTATACTTAGACACTGCAAACTGCCTCAGCCCAGAGAACATCTATTGAGTAGAGCACTTGTTGAGAGATGAAACCTTTTCTATCATCTGCCTGGCTGACTCTTCAGACTTTCTGAGAAAAAATATTAACACATGAAGTCCCATCATCAAGGGCTGCGTTGGGAGATCTGACAGGGAAGCCACCATCACTTCAACTGGATGATCTCCAGAAGTCCCTTGCAACACCCCTGCTAAAGCAGAGGCACCCATAGCAGTGGGTGCCTCTTAATCTTGCCCAAGATTAAGATCCAGGAGAGTTTGGAAGCTCACCAGAGAAGGAGACTCTACAACCTTTCTGGGCAGCCTGCTCCAGGGCTCCAGCACCTTGTCACCAAAGAACTTTCTCTTCCTGTTCAGATGGAACCTCCTGGCTTCCAGCTTGTGCCCACTGCCCCTTCTTCTGTCACTGGGCACTACTGAGGAGAGTAACTCAGTGCCACCCTCCTGCTCACATCTGCTGGTAAAAGTGTCCCACTTCATGTTGTCTTTGATAAAATCATGACAAAAAAACTCCAAAACTATTTTCAGGTGGCAGAAGCAATAATTCAGTTTTTGTTCTAAAGCAGCACATTTGAACCTGTAGCTATGGAAAAGTTGCTGGAAGCTGATTCCCCATCAATGGCTTCTGAACTTTGAGTGTCCATGACCACAGATGAAGTTTTAGATCTCAACACTCAGATCAAAGTGTTGGTGAAAGCTTCTGAAACTCAGTTTTAATTTTAACTCCTGCAGCCATAAAAAATTGTAACAGCAGGCTCAACTTCAACTCTTTCCACAGGACTCACAGACTATTTTTTGCTTGGAAGGGATGACCCTGCTGTTCCAACCATCCTGCTATGAGCAGGGACACCAGCTAGATCAGGTTGCTGAAGGGCCTATCCAATGTGGCTTTGAACACTTGGAATTGGAATTGTTTTGATCATCGATCATCAGTGTTAACCCAGCACTGCCAAGTCACCACTGATTCACATCCCTCAGCACCACACCACAGAACCATAGAATTGTTTGATTTGGAAGAGACCTCCAAGATCATCCAGTTCAACCATCAACCCAACACCACCACAGCCATTAACCATGTCCAAGTGCCATGGCCACACATTTCATGAACACCTCCAAGGATGGAGACTCCACCACCCCCCGGGCAGCCTGTCCCAATGCCTGACCACTCTTGCAGCAAACAAATTGTTCCTCATGTCCAACCTAAACCTGTCCTGGCACAATTTCAGACCATTTCTTCTTGTTTTATCACCTGATAGTAGGGAGAAGAGACCAACTCCCAGCTCACTCCAACCTCCTTTCAGGGAACTGTAGAGAACAATGAGGTCTCCCCTCAGTATCATCTTCTTCAGGTTGAACAATACCAGTTCCCTCAGCTGCTCCTTAGACTGTTCCCCTTCTCCAGATCCTTCACCAGCTTTGTTGCTCTTCCCTGGACACAATTTTGTAAGTCTCTCCAGAGCTGAAACCTTCAAAACTCCTCTGGGCAGTCTGTTCCAGTGTCTCAACACCTTTGTGGGGAAGAATTTCTTCCCAGTGTCTAATCTGGCCTTCTGCACAGGAGCACATAGCACAGCAGCAAGCCTGGTGGGCTTTCACAAGAGTGAAGGCTGCTGAAGGTTCACTTAGTGGTCACCTTTCCATCAGATAATTGTAGTGAAGCTTAAAAGCTTGTCCCTCACTTTAAACATTATACTTTGCTTTTAAAGCAGTTCTGCTTAGTTCAGGAGAGAGAAAAACTGGAAGCAAACACGCAACTCCATGTTCAGATTGCTCCCTACCTCCTGTATCCATTTGCCAACAAATAAAGAGCCTGGACTTTCAGGGTGTAATATGAAGAGTTGGGTTCACAATCATCTCAGAAAAAAAGATTCCATTGATTCTTCACTGCCACTCATCATCTTTTTACTGCTATCAACAAGACAGCAGTGGAATGAACAGCAGCTACACAAGAAGTTCTGCAGCTATTTAAAGTCAATAGACCACCAGTGTTATCAAAGTGTCAGCTCTGCCAGTGCAGATGGCTTCCTTCTCTGCCTCTTTTCATAGATTCACAGAATGGATTGGGTTGGGTGAGACCTTAGAGATCAGGTTCCAAGCCCATTGCCATGGGCAGGACCCTTTCCATTAGATCAGATTGCTCAAGGCCTCATCCAACCTGGTCTTGAACACCTTCAGGGAGGGGACATCCACAACTTCCCTGGGCAACCTGTTGCAGTGTCTCACCACCCTCACTGTGCAAGAATTTCTTCCTAATCTCCAGTCTCAATCTGCCCTTCTGACCTGTTCTCTAGACCTTTCACCTGCTTTGTTGCCCTTCACTGGGCAAGCTCCAGCACCTCAATGCCCTCTTCGGAGCGAGCCCAGTACAAAGATGCTGATGACATCCAAACACCTCACACCTCTGTTGCCTGATGTGAGAGCCCTAAAAAACAATTAAATGTTTCTGTTCTCCCCCTCCAGGTCTGCCCACTGCACCCTGTGGCAATAACTGTGGCATCTCCTTGGCAACCATCTTTATCATTTTGATGAAGGATCAACTCATACAACATTTCAGGAGACAGGGGAAGATTGGGGGGGGTGGAAAAAAAAAAAAGGGTTTGCTACCGAGAAAAACATTCTGGCTGTTCTGTATTGTCCTTGAGGACTTTGCTGTGTGCCGTCACCCACTGCTTAGCAACAGATTGATAGCGGCTGGCGAATCGATGCTCTCGGAGCAGAGAGCAGCCCGCACAATGCTGCATGTTCCCATTCAAGAGATGCTATTGGGAAGCTATAGAAGCAGCAATTATGGCTTTTTAGATGCAGTTAATTATAGCAGGGAGAACTCTGAGCACAAACCAGCTTTCCTTATCCCACTCACCTTCTTCCTTTAAAAAAAAAAAATAAAATAAAAAGGATGCCAAAAGATTTAGCAAAGTAAGGAGTGCCCAGAATGTGGTTATCCCAAATGAAGAGCCTGCTTCTGAATGGATTTATGGCAGAAAAGGTGAAGGGAAAGAAAACTCAAACAAACAAAGCCCCCTAACAGCCTTTTAAAAGTTGTAAATGGGATTGATATTATTTTGCTGTTTGGGATTTGATTTTGCTTTTTTAAATAAAAAAAAAATAGTCTTTGTTTTCTTCCCCAATGTGTACACAGACATCCAAATAGTGTGTGTGTGGCGGGGGGAAGACTTACTATAGATTAGCAAACTAGAAATCACAAAATGATGTGATTATCCCAAATTCAGAGGCTGCTTCCGAATAGATTTGTGCTCAAACAAGGGAAAGAATAAATAAACAAACCAAACAGCCTTTACATTTTTAAAGTGATTTGTAATTAAGAAAAGATGATTTTGCTGTTTGGGTTTTGGTTGCTTTTAAACACAAACCATTCTTAAACACAATTCTCTTCCCCAGCACGTACACAGACATCCGAGTAGGGAAAAAAAACACCCACAACAAAACACAACTTACTATGGATTAGCCAACTAGAAATCACAAAAAAAAAAGGGTCATTATCCCAAATTAAGAGGCTGCTTCTGAAAGGTTTTGTGCCAGAACACGTGAAGGAATAAATAAACCAAACAGCCTTAAAAAAGTTGTCAGTGGAGTTGACATTACTTTGCTGTTTGGGGTTCGATTTGGTTTTCTGTAACTACAAACCATTCTGTTTAAAATATGATGTACACAGACATCCAAATAGGAAACACAAAACAGTGGACATTCAAGTGATAGGGAATAGAGAGAAATTAGGGAAAAATAAAGCCATCAGAAAACCACCTGCCCAGGAAGAGACAGACAATGGGAAGGAGCTCTGCAGGCACCACAGTCTTTGCTTTGCTGAGGGGGAAGGTTTTGAAGCATCTATCCAGGAGCAGCCACACAGCTGAACTCCTCAATTTTTACCCTTTTTAGCTCGTTCTGTCATGGCAATGAACACACAGCAGCTCTCAGCTCCTTCCACCACCTGGGGCCCCAGCACTTCAACCATCCCTCGAGGCATCCCGACCGCCAGGAACCTGGATGCAATCTCCTCAGGTGCCTCCTGCCGTGCCCCTTTTCCCAGCGGCGCTAAGTGCCGAACAGGTTCCCCAGCCCATGGCTGAATTCAGCCCAAGCCCGACTGCTCCCTGGTGCCTTGACTCATGTAGGAAATGCAGCAGGAATGTTTTCACCAGCTCAAGAACACTTCTGGCCCCTACATGCTGCTAGCACCAAGCTGTTGGGTGTGATGGAGATGGGAACAGTGTTCAGGCAGGAGAGGAGCTGCTCACACATTTAGATGTTTTGGAGCAGTTGCTTGATCTGTAACAACATTCGCCTTAAAATGGATACAGTCAAAGTTGTGCAAGAGCAGTATGGAAATGAAGCGAGTCCACTGGCTTCTCTAAACCTCTGCAGTGCCCCTGCAGATGAACGTGTTGGGTGCTTTGCACCAGCTGGTCCAGCATGACACCTGCTTCCCAGCTGATGAGCTGGCTCCAGAATCATTGGAAAAGACCTCTAAGATCAAGTTCAACCTTCTACCAAACACTTCCATGGCCATTAAACCAGGTCCCCAAGTGCCATGGCCACATTCTTGTCAAACACCTCCAGGGATGGGGACTCCACCACCTCCCTGGGCAACCTGTTCCAATGCCTGACCACTCTTGCAGCAAAGAAACTGCTCCTCATCTCCAAACAAAACCTCCCCTAGTACAATTTCAGGCTATTTTCTCTCATTCTATCACCTGATAGTGGGGAGAAGAGCCCAACCCCCAGCTCACTCCAACCTCCTTTCAGGGAGTTGTAGGGCAACATGCTAAGAGGCAGAGTGCTTTATGGCGCTGCTGAAAGAAAAGCATCCAGCAGATCATCCTGAGCCAAACTTCACTCTGTATATCTCAAGTCCACCTCCACAAACCCACCAGCAGTTTAAAATAAGAGATATCTGTATTTGTGTAGGGTAGGAGGAACACAGTGGGGTCTGCTCACTGACTGTTGAAGGCTTGCCTGCATTTCTTGCAGCTGCAAAAGTATTCTGGGAACAAGACCACCTCATGGGACTTCTCACCAGTCTTGCTTCTCATGGAATGAAAATGATGCAAGGGGCATTTTACCACTTTGAACTCTTCACCAGCACCTAAAGAATTCAACATGTGTACCTACAAATACACCCCCAAGACTTCAGTTCCTGGAGGTTTTGTTGTTTGGTTCAAATTCAGGCTGATTAGGACTGTCTGAAATAACCAAATCATTGCAACCTGCAGCTCATTAAGAAAGCTTATTTGTGCAGGTGCATTCAAAGGGAATTTAATTCTTCTTCTGGAGCTTCTCTTGGCTTGAAAGCTTGAAACACAGATGAAAGCTTCCCTTTCCTCCCTGCATCTTATCAAACACCATCTCGTCTCTCTGTAGCCTTCTAGAATCTCTCAACTAGATCCCTTTAAATTCTGTGCTAATTGAATCTAAAATTAGTCCCCTGTGGGGACTAAGTAGATGCCAAGTAATTTAATGGTCAGACAATTAACAGCTCTGCATTAACTGGAGCTTCTGAACAACAACTGTTTCCAGTAACATGGGCAGACTCATACTGGGTGTGCTTTTCCCTTCCTTAAGAGGAGCTAAGAATCACAGTTCAGTGCTGGAAGTGAAAAATGCCAGTTTCACTCCATGGAAATGATTAAATTATTATTTTTTTCCCTCAAACAGAAGCAGCTTTGTGGGCTTCCTCAGCTGGATTTTCCCTTTGCAGCCTTCTGCTCCATTTCCCCCTCCCATAGCCATATCTGTGCCACTGGGGAGTGTTTTCATTGCAGACTGGGCAAAACCTGACACCTTCTGTAGCAGGCAGATGTTTGGTCATGTCACAGAATTCATTCAGCTCAGCTTAGCTTAGCTTTGGAGATGGAGTTTCCATCTATGCTGAACCTTCTGGAGCCATGGAAATGTCAGCATTTTTCAAAACAGAAGCCATCCCACATGGATGCAAATAGAACAGCAAAACTGCACCTCATGTGGGGATGGAAACCACTTCTGAAACATCCAGGAAGCTCTCCTGGAGAGACTACTGCTAAGAGCTGCTTCTGTAACAGAGGCTTACTTACATTTCCCAGGGTCCAAGACTTTCTCTACCTTCCATTAATCTAATTGAACCCATGGAAAACCAGTAGGGGCTTCAACTACAGAAGTGATCTCTACAAAGGACAGAGCCATTAGTCTAACCTGTTCACACTATCCCAGCATGGGGGGTTGGAAGGGACCTCTGGAGATTACCCAGTCCAACCCCACTGCTCAAGCAGAGGCACCCACAGCAGCTTGCCCAGCATCACAATGGCATGGGGGGGTTGGAAGCTCTCCAGGGAAGGAGTCTCCACAACCTCTCTGGGCAGCATGCTCCAGGGCCCCAGCACCCTCACACCAAACAACTTTCCTCTCCTGCTCAGATGCAACCTCCTGGGTCCCAGTTTGTGCCCATTACTCCTGTCCTGTCACTGAGCACCACTGACAAGAGTCTGACCACGTGTTCTTGTCTCCCACAGGTCCTTTAGCTCTTGCTGAGCATTGAGCAGATTCCCTCTCAGGCTGCTCTCCTCCAGGTTCAACAGCCCCAGGGTCTCAGCCTTTCCTCCTCACAGAGATGCTCCAAGCCCCTCAGCATCTTCATAGCTTCCACTGGACTCTCTCCAGTGGTTTCCTGTTTCTCTCAAACTGGGCAGCCCAGAACTCCAGCTGTGGTCTCACTGACCAATTAATTCCTGAATAATTGCCACTATCAGATGTGGATGGTTTCAGATGACCATGGCATTGCCCAACACACAGCATGCCCTAGCTGAGTGTCACAATTTGGTTGACCAAACCACAGAAGGTCAAAGAACTGCCCATCAGAGAAGACACACACCACGGAAAGCAGGAATGACTTCTGTACAGCCTCAGTGCAACCCCAGCCACAAAACCCCAATAATTAAGTAAAATTAGGCAAACCTTTTCATGTGCATGATTCTGAGCCAGACTGAAGCACACAGCAGTGTCTCCCTTCTTACTTTTCCACCAACGGGTACAAGTGGATGATGAGCCTGTAGAGAGAGATCAACATAAGCACTCAGCCCTACACAGCCTCTACCCTCCCTGCAGAAGGAACAGGACACATTGCAGCTGCTAAGGCACATCTGTTTAATTGCAATCATTAACAAGCTAAACATCTTCAATTCACTACTAAGGCTGGGGACAGACTACCTATGTGTGTGTGTGGAAGGGGAAATAGTGGAAGCACAACAAGAAGAGGCTTTCCCTCTAAAATTACAAACTACTTTTTGGTAGCAGGAAGCTCTGTCACCTCCTTCCCTAGTGATGTTCAAGTCCAGGTTGGATGAGGCCTTGAGCAACCTGGTCTTGTGGAAGGTGTCCCTGCCCATGGCAGGGGTTTGGAACTGAATGATTTTTAAGGTCCCTTCCAGCTCAAACCACTCAATGAATCAGAATTTGGATTTTCCAAATGTTCTTCTGTTCCATAACACCTTCAACACCAGCCTTTGAAGGTTTCTTACTTGGCCAGTCTCCAGTCATCCTGGGAAAGGTAGCCCTTATTTCTCTGCATGCAGTGAGGACAACTCTTGCAGCCTGGCCAAGAGCTCAGCCCTTCCATTAACCCTTTGCAGACCCCCCAGCATGAAGCATCATCCTCCTTCCTTGATAGGCAAATCCCTGCTACCATACCTGGCTCTCTGCACACCCTGGTGCCAGGCTTCAAGAAAGAGGACTAAACATCTCCAAGACTCTCCTACTTAAGCCCACCCCAAGGGATCCACCCCCTTGTTGCTCCCCACCCCTGGCTCCCAGCTGCAGCCCATGAGTGCCTAGGATGGGTTCCCTAGCCTGTACCTCTTCCCCCCCTCCCCAAACACAACCCAAGTCTCCTCTCTTGCTAACTGCTCAAGAGCAGCTTTCCCTTACAGATGTTTGGGTCAAAGGCAGGGTAATGTGGTACATTTGGGTCTGGCCTGAATTCGGAAGGTTCCCCAGGGCTCCTTCTGCAGGTTGCCAACCCACGTGTTGGCAAATAACGGTTTTCCATCCCATGACTTGTTTGCATAGCTGCTGGTGCAGGCAAGATGGCATCTGGTCGTTTGCCACAGAGCCAAACAAGAGAAAGAACTGAAGAAAATCTATTTCTGACTCATGGTCAGCATGAGAGCCCAGAGAGGCCATGGCGGTGTTGGTGTCTCTGCATTTTGATGCACCATCGAGAGAGAGAGAAAAAGGTTCTGTGCTGCTGGCAGGGTTCAGGGAAGAAGGACCTTGCGGTGCCATTTCCCACAGTGCTGGGGACGGTGTCCAAACTCAGCTCTGATCTTTCCAACTGGAAGCAGGACTGTGTTTGAATGCTGGTGTTGCCTGACGTGGTTTTTAATCAGCTCTGCACCGCCTGAGCTGCTGGGTGCAGAAGCAGATAGGTGAGCTGAGCGTGCACCAACTTCTAAACCAAAGCTGGGTTTGCTCCCCACATCTCCTGCCAGCTTCTGAAATGCACATCTCCGTGGTGCTCATGGATCAATGGCAGCAGCTCTCATTAATGGAATGACTGCATGGCTTGGGTGGAAATCAGGTGGGAGTGCATGAAAAAGAAGAGAAAATATTTTATTTAGGAGGTATTTTCAGGTGAACTAATTTCCTTCCGCACAGCATTCATTTTTCAATCTCTCTGCTGCTGCTGGTACTCTGCTACTTCTCTTTACCACAGAGGGATTTAAAGCTTCGGTCTGTGGTTAAAATCCCTATGCAAAGTTTAAAATAAACCTGAATGCATTGTTAAATGCCAATTAATAAATGTTTTGCACGTATCACTGCTATTAGCTGCCGTTAGAAGGTGCCTCTTGCCACCTCTGCATGCAGAGAGGTTTTGCTCTCCGACAGCACTGATTTGCACATGGAGTTCCAGCAGTCTGCTTCTGCTGTTCCCTTTGCAGTTGGATTGGGCAAAATAAATCCTAGAGATTCCCAAAAATCATAGAATCATAGAATGGTAAGGTTGGAAGGGACCACAAGGATCATCTAGTTCCAACCCCCTGCCATAGGCAGGGACACCTCCCACTAGTACAGGTTACTCAAGACCTCATCCAATCTGGCCTTGAACACATCCAGGGAGGGAGCAGCCACAACCTCCCTGGGCAACCTGTGCCAGTGCCTCACCACCCTCACTGGAAAGAACTTCCTCCTAACATCCAGTCTAAATCTCCCCTCTGCCAGTTTAAGCCCATTGCCCCTTGTCCTGTCATTGCAGGACCTTGTAAATAATCCTTCCCCAGCCTTCCTGTAGGCCCCCTTCAGATACTGGAAGGCTACTATCAGGTCCCCTCAAAGCCTTCTCTTCTCCAGGCTGAAGAGCCCCAACTCTCTCAGCCTGTCCTCATAGCAGAGCTGCTCCAGCCCTCTGATCATCTTTGTGGCCCTCCTCTGGACCCGCTCCAACACTTCCATGTCCTTCCTGTGCTGAGGGTTCCAGAACTGCACACAGTACTCCAGGTGGGGTCTGACAAGAGCAGAGTAAAGGGGCAGAATCCCCTCCCTTGCCCTGCTGGCCACGCTTCTCTTGATGCAGCCTAGGACTCGGTTGCTGTCTGGGCTGCATGTGCACACTGCAGGCTCATGTTGAGCTTTTCATCAACCCAGACTCCAAGGTCGAGTCCTGAGGATCCTCATCACTAGAAGGCTCCTGGAGACTCTGCTCACTTGCTTGGTGTTTCAGTCCAGAAGATTCCTTCAGCAAACACTCTGACTCTACCTCCTTCTCTCCAAGCATGTGGAAAAAGTTTTCCTTTAAATGGCATCCTGGTGAAACACTCCCAGCTGTCTGTGCCCTGATGAACTTTTAGCTACAGGGAAAATCCAGCAGCTTCAGCCAAAGGCTGTGAATTTTCCCCTGCCTGAACAAGACACACAGGTTGCCTTGGCAGTTTGAGACACCTCCAGCTCACCAGGAGCCAGAGGATGAGGACAGACTTGTCAGTGGTGTCCACCAACAGGACAAGGGGTGATGGGCACAAACTGGAGCACAGGAGGTTCCACCTGAACAGGATCTCTGATGTGAGGGTGTTGGAGCCCTGGAGCACATTGTCCAGAGAGGCTGTGTAATCTCCTTCTTTGGAGAACTTCCAAAGCCACCTGGACGTTGCAATCCTGGGCAAGCTGCTGTGGGTGCCCTGGCAGGGTGGTTGGACTGGATCATAGAATCATAGAATTGTTTTGGTTGGAAAAGACTCCTAAGATCATCCAGTCCAACCATTCTCTAACTCCGCCAAGTCTGGTACTAAAGCATGCCCCTCAACACCATGTCTGTGCATCTTAGAAACAACTCTGGGGATAAGGATTCAGCCACCTCAGGGCAGTGGAACTGTGGAACAAGTTGCCCAAATAGCTTGTGTGGTCTCCATCTTCAAACACCTTCCAGACCTCTGCTTCATGATCTGACCTCAGAGCCACATGCTCTGAGCAGGACACTGGATGAGAGACTCCCCAAGGCCTCCATGACTTTATGATTCTTTTCGAATCTCTAAGTTCATTGCTGCAAACCACTTTGCAGCTTTGCTAAAATAAAACAAAACACAAAACAAAACAAACCTGCCACCATCCAGATCTTCCTGACTGAGAAGATGACTTAGCCTGTCAACACCTATCACAGCAGCTTGACCCACAGAATCACAGACTGATTTGGATTCAAAGGGACTTTAAAGATCATCTAGTTCCAGCCCCCTGCCATGGACAGGGACACCTCCCACTAGATCAGGTTGCTCAGCATTTCCCCCGACCTGGCTTTGAACACTGCCAGGCTTGGATCCTCCCCAACTTCTCTGGGCAGCCTGTCCCAGTGCCTCACCACCCTCATGGATGATCTTCAGAGGTCAGTTCCAACCCCAGTCATGCCAAGATTTTGGGATAAAAGGTATGGACACCATTAGCACTCCATGTTCCATTTCAGTGGTGGCTCTGTGTTGTTAAGACAGTTTCTCCAAAATGATGAGCCCTCCCCCAAGCCTCTCCCTGTGCTGGGTTGTTCCACTAGTAGAACATACAGGCTCCTGCTGCTTTTTCCAGCCTCTACAGCTTCATCCTTTCTTAGCCTTCAGAAGGGTTTTTGTTCCACCACTCTGATGCAAAGGAAGCTGCTGTTTTCATTTGGGCTTCATCACGTGCTCTGCTGCATGTTTCCAATTCACAGATGCTAAATTATATGTCCTGGAAAGAAATGTTAGAGTTACCTGAGCTGCTGAGGCTGGAGTGTGCTTTGGCCCCAACAACCATACCCCAGGGTGAGCTTGACAAGGCTCCCACTGTCTGCACCTTGTGCTGAATTTCCTCTGGGTCGCTGCAGGAATGGGTTTGCCTGGTCACGGCTGAAAAGAGCCCTTTAGGAAATCAGCTTTGCAGAAGCTGTGTGCACCTCAACTTACCCAGTTTGCTGCAGAATGGAATTGCAAAATCTGGGATACCAAGGGGTAGAAAGAAAACATAGCTATGGGCTTGTCTCATTGCAAAAGAACTGATGTCTATCAGTCCTCAGGCTGGAGTTATTCCCCATGGGGTGATTCTGTTCAAATCCAAGACTTTGAATTGCCAGCTGCAGCATGTGAGAAGAGCTCCATGGCTCCACAGCTCGTGTTCCTACAAGGTCAAATAACACAAAATTACAAATGCAGTGTTTGAGTTCTCTTTTAACTGGATGTAATTAATTAGAAGTGAAAACAGTTGCTGAAGTCACAGGAGGAAGCTCTCCCTGCAAGCCACCATCCTATGCCCAGAATCAGTTCCTGGAGTGGAGTCAATCTGAGATAGTAAAGCCTCAGTCACTGCCTGCTCAGAAAATGATGGCTTTGAACAGGAGAGACAACCAGTCAGAAGTGATTTGGCAGGACAGCCTTTATCTGAGGACACCTCCACATGGGGAAAAGCTTTGCTGTGAGGGTGCTGGAGCCCTGGCACAGATGTTGTTTCCTCCTCTGGAGACTTCCAAGATTCATCTGGATGAGTTCCTGTGCGGCCTGCCCTAGGTGATGCTGCTTTGGCAGGGGGGTTGGACTTGATGATCTTCAGAGGTCCCTTGCAGCCTCCACCATTCTGTGATTTTATGAAGGTCAGTTATGGATATTTGAGTCCTACATGAATCACACAGAATCACAGAATGTTAGGGAGTGGAAAGGACCTCTAGAAATCATCCAGTACAAACTCCCTGACAGAGTAGCATCACCTAGGGCAGGCCACACAGGAACACATCCAGGTGGGTTTCGAATGTCTCCAGTGAAGGAGACTCCACAACCTCTCTGGGCAGCCTTCTCCAGGGCTCTGTCACCCTCACAGCAAAGCTTTTCTCCACGTGGAGGTGTCCTCAGATAAAGGCTGCCCTGCCAAATCACTTCTGACTGGTTGTCTCTCCTGTTCAAAGCCATCATTTCCTGAGCTGAGTGAAAAAACTTTCCCCTGTGTTCACATGGAACCTCCTCTGCTCCAGCTTGCACCCATTGCCCCATGTCCTATTACTGAACATCACTGAGCAGAGCCTGGCTCCACCCTCCCTACGCTGGCCCTTCACATCTTTATAACCCTGAATGAAGTCATACCTCAGCCTTTCCTCATAAGGATCCCTTCATCATCTCTGTGGCTCTGCACTGGGCTCATGAGTCAACTCACAAATTATGGATATTGGAGTTGTCCTCGTCATAGAATGGCTTAGGTTAAAAGGGGTCTTAGAGATCCTCTACTCCAACCTTCCTGCCATGGCCATGGACACCTCTCAACTAGATTTGGTTGCTCAAGGTCTCATCCAACATGATCTTGGACACCCTCAGGAAGGAGGCATCCACAAGTTCCTTGGGCAACCTCTTCCAGCATCCCACTACTCTCATCCTGAAGAACATGTGGGAGTCCTTTATGACTCCTGTACGGAGTACCACAGGTGTCTCTCACCTCTCCAGTGGGGCAGCCTGGCTGAGAGCAGAGCAAGGTGAGCCTAGGGAAAAACCGTGAGGCTCACCCCGGCTGCGCTCTAAGTGTTTTAATGAGATGTGTTTAAATTCTTCAGAGACACTTAACCACAGGGGATAAATGTTTGCTTGGAGAGCTCACAGAAAATCAACAGATTAGGACAAAAATGCAGGGCTTGCCGGCAGCCTCCGGGATCAAAGAGATCCCCACCTCACCCTCATGAAAGCGCTTACCGACACCCGCCCCACGCGAAGAGCTGAGCGGCTAATCTCGATTAACCCCCTGGGTGCTCCAGAGCTGGGGTCAGGAGCAGGGACCCAGAACGCTGCCTGATGATCTGACACAAGCACCCCAATGCTTTACTGAGCCCTGGAGGAGTCATGAAGCCCTCGATCACAAGCTGGAATGTGCTGCCCTCGAAGCCAAATCCTTTCTTCCCAGGGCTGAGAATTTTGGTTATGTTTTAGTCCTGCTCTAGTTGGAAGGGTCCCTGCTGACTGCAGGCAGGCTGGACAAGATGACCTTTAAGGGTCCCTTCCAAACCCATGACCCTGTGATTCAAACACATCATCTAACCCCAAAATTGTAGTATTTTTTATAAATTACATTTGCAGATTGGTATCT
>VWZE01021867.1:10850-21896 GCA_013396675.1 Eubucco bourcierii
CTTTCGTTTACCCTTTCCTTTCCTTTTCATTTCCCCTTTCCTTTCCTTTTCATTTCCCCTTTCCTTTCCTTTCCCCTTTCTTTTCCTTTCCCCTTTCTTTTCCTTTCCCCTTTCCTTTCATTAATGTTTGCATAGTGCTCTAAGTGGTAAACTTCTAAATGAAGAGTAGATCCAGTTTATCTGTCAGCTTAGGTGGACTCACACCTTTCTCAGGTATGTCTACTTTGATATTTTATGAAGTTTGTTTCTTCCTCTGCCATTCCTTTGCTGTCCTCTTTTCCTTGGCATATGTTCCCTTCCGATTAGGTATGTATATACCTCAAGTTTTCTCCATCAAATTACAATCTTCACTATGACTTTTCCAGCTCTTTCAACCACTCCCAAAGTTATCTCTATTCTCTCCCATTGTAGATACTTCAGCAATTTGTGACTACTCCTGCACTCTAATTCTCTGCTGCTGTTTAGCTTAATCAAATAACGTCCTTCCTTCTTTCATGCTAGACAAGTTTGTACCCAAGCTTTTTCTTAAATCTTGATTTGAGCTTCTAATGGAGAAATCATATTAACTTACACATCATTTGTGATTAGGTTTACCTGATACTTCTATTGGATAATAGTATTTATCCATAAAGAGTGAGCTGTGTATAGGAGAAAGTCAATTTGACAAATTGCCTCTGTTCACTTCCACTCTGTCTCCTGATAAATTCCTGTTTCATATTGATTCTTTACTCATAGGTCAATTTTTTCACGTATTTCTTACTCTATAGTAGTTTTATGTCATTTCTCTTTATCTGAACATATTACTGCCTCTCACCCATGCTTTCCAAAATTAAGATTGCTAAAAGAAAACCAAGAGGAGACAATGGATAAACTAGGCACATGAAGACCTGTGAGAACAGGGTATATAACAAGAATGTTATTGAACTTACAAATGTCACTGCGGTGGATGATTTAATTTTGGCTTCTTTCTTCTTTGTTTTGAATTGTGTATTGGCTTGATAATACATCAAAATAGTATAGACAAAACCAGTAAGCACTTCTGACATGAAACTGATAGGACAGTTGTTTGTTTGTGGTTTTGTTTGTTTGCTTCCTTTGTGAGTTTTATTGTTGGAATAGTTTTATTGTTGAAATAGATCATGAGCCAAAACAGTGTACTTGGATTTCATAACCTTTAAAAAATATGTTCTTTCAGACTTCACCAGATAAGAAGCTAAGGTGTGAATGACTATGAAGAAANCCCACAAGAAAGGTGTTTGTAGATCAGTGAATGGCTAAAAAGATCACATATGAAAGCCAGAAGTTCATCTGCAATTTTCACAGCAGACAAAGGTTTCTGGTAGAATGCCTACAGGGACTGCATGTAGGTCATTTTACATGTTATAGAATTGTCAATAAATTATCTGAGAAAGGATGTAAATAACGAGGGGATAGATTTTACAGATTATATAAATGTACTGGTTTTTTCTATTAGCTCTAGAGGAAAATTTTAGTTAGAGCATTTTCCACTCTCACGAGAGATTTTATTTTGACAAAACTTCAAACATTCAATGAAAATAACAATCAGTTCTTTTGTATAAATACACAGCACTCTAATTTATAACCATGTAGATGTGAAAAGAAAATTGTCCCTCATTTTTATACAATAAGCTTCAAAATTAAGGATAAACAAGTTATTCTCAAATTTCTTGCCAAAAAGAGCACTTGAAATTATAATTAAATTGAATGTATAATAGTGTCCAAAATGCATTAATTGGCAGCCTCTCTCCTACTCACTCCTGACTTCAACTTTCCTTAATATCTTCCTTGTACTTTTTATTGAAAGCATTAAATTGCTATGAGTAAATCCTAAAATGCACAGCAAAGCTGATAGTCAGTTATGTTTACATAGCTAAAAAATGTGAAGACTTCATCTGGGTCACTTTGGGTCTGTTTATATAAGATGTAAGTGAAGGTAACCTAGAAGGAACTGAACAAGGGAACCAAACCCTGGAACAAGCAGCTTTCTGCAGAACTGCACCTTGACTAAGTAGCTCTCCTTAGAGGTTTAGTAGCCTCTGAATGTCTATATGTGTAAGCACTATTACTGTGATGTTAGGAGCCGCAAAGCAGTGTCACTCTGTTTCACAGGACTATCTGTCTCATGTCAAAGACAAATTGAGAATTTATAGAATCATAGAATGGTAAGGTTGGAAGGGACCTCAAGGATCATCTAGTTCCAACCCCCTGCCATAGGCNTTTAGGAGCCGTAAAGCAGTGTCATTCTGTTCCACAGGACTATCTGTCTCATGTCAAAGGCAAATTGAGAATTTATAGAATCGTAGAATGGTAAGGTTGGAAGGGACCTCAAGGATCATCTAGTTCCAACCCCCTGCCATAGGCAGGGACACCTCCCACTAGTACAGGTTACTCAAGGCCTCATCCAATCTGGCCTTGAACACATCCAGGGAGGGAGCATCCACAACCTCCCTGGGCAACCTGTTCCAGTGCCTCACCACCCTTACTGTAAAGAACTTCCTCCTAACATCCAGTCTAAATCTCCCCTCTGCCAGTTTAAGCCCATTGCCCCTTGTCCTGTCATTGCAGGACCTTGTAAATAATCCTTCCCCAGCCTTCCTGTAGGCCCCCTTCAGATACTGGAAGGCTACTATCAGGTCCCCTCGAAGCCTTCTCTTCTCCAGGCTGAAGAGCCCCAATTCTCTCAGCCTGTCCTCATAGCAGAGCTGCTCCAGCCCTCTGATCATCTTTGTGGCCCTCCTCTGGACCTGCTCCAACACTTCCATGTCCTTCCTGTGCTGAGGGTTCCAGAACTGCACACAGTACTCCAGGTGGGGTCTGACGAGAGCAGAGTAAAGTGGCAGAATCACCTCCCTTGCTCTGCTGGCCACGCTTCTCTTGATGCAGCCTAGGACTCGGTTGCTGTCTGGGCTGCATGTGCACACTGCAGGCTCATGTTGAGCTTTTCATCAACCCAGACTCCAAGGTCCTTTTCCTCAGGGCTGCTCTCCAGCCATTCACCACCCAGCCTGTATTTGTGCTTGGGATTGTGCCTACCCAGGTGCAGGACCTTACACTTACAATTTTGCACATGGCACAGCACTGTGCTACATAAAAATGTCTAAAGAGTATCACCACTCTCTTGAAAGTACTGTCATTATAACTAGTTTTCTTGTACTGCATGGTAAAATTCAGCTCTAGTTCTTGAATAAGATCTTTGGAAATTACCACAGTCATAATTTATCTGAAATCTTGAACTGAAAATGATGGGACGGGACTGAAAACTAAAGAATTAAGATCCTTGTGGTTTGGTGACATTTAAAGTTTATTTTCTTCTTTTTCCATTCTTTTTTCTTTTTTTCTTTTTTCTTTTTTTTTTTTTAATGAAATGATATTAAAATAAGTATGGAACACCAATAGCATAAGGACTTTTCATTGTCCATCTGCCTCAGAACAACAGGTATGTTAAACTGGCAGAGGGGAGGTTGAAACTGGATGTTAGGAGGAAGTTCTTTGCAGTGAAGGTAGTGAGACACTGGAACAGGTTGCCCAGGGAGGTTGTGGCTGCTCCCTCCCTGGAGGTGTTGAAGGTCAGGTGGTTGGAAGAGCCCTTGAGTGACCTGTTCTAGTGGGAGATGTTCGTGCCTGTGGCAGGGAGTTGGAACTAGATGATCTTCGAGGTCCCTTCCAACCTTACCGTTCTATGATTCTATGAAAATGCAGTTGGAGTGGTCCCCGCCTTCTACAGCCATGTGTGATGGTTTGAGAGTTACTCATCACCATTGTTTTCTTTTCACAGCTTATAATCTATTTTTTTTCATTAAAATATTCCAATTAGCCTCAAGCCAGCACACCTTATTAACTGACATTGTACATGGGAACTGACAGTAGGCCATGAGCAGAAGATTATGGGTCCTTGGAATTGCATGACAGGTTTTATCCCTAATACCACACTGGTCAAAAAGTGAGTTTTCAAAGTTCAATAAGCAGAAGTCACATAACTCATGGCCTCATACTGCAAATTAGGAGAGAAAACTTTCAAAGATAAAAAATTTGACCAGATGAATGTAGAATTCTGACACTAATTAGGATCATATTTTATAAATTGACAACACTCTCTTCTTTTAATTAAAAAGGAATAAACATATGGCATATTTTGTCCTCATTTTTTGTGACAAGACATTTCAGGAATATAACATACAAGCTTATGATAACAGATGAAGGAAGAAGCAATTCTTTTCATTGGGCATACAGGTTTCTTGGTATCTGCCAATGTTCAGCAGCTGCAAAGTCACTCACTGAAGAAGAGTTTTATTATGCTAAAGATTCTTTATATAATCAGTAAAAAATTTCAGAAATTGGTGCATTACAAGGATGACAAAGAAAACCAGATGTATGCTGCTTTAATGGCAAGTTATAGTAACATGTTAAAGTGTTGGAAGGAAATATTGATATACAGAAATGAATATATTAGTGATAAAAGGAATAATCAAAATAAAAATCAAAGTTTACATAATGTTTACATAACGTTTAGCAGTTCAATTTGCAGTCCTATAATGTGCATTGTAAATAGAAATCTGTTAAATATAAATGGTTCCTTAATACAAAACAGAATTTCACATATGATTATGCAAGAAATTCCGATATATGTTGCCTCCAGAATTTGTAACAGTAACTTTAGAGAAAAGATCAGTAGAATAAAGCAAGATGCAATCAAAAATAACTTGAATCTGTAGTCTGTTACTTGTAAATAAATTGCCTCCTTCCTCCAAGCTCTAAGTAACCTTCAGAATTTACCCTACAGCTTTTGTGGTGGATGGTTTATCTTAATTGAAAGTGCACTTATCAATGATGAATAAAAATATCATTTTATCCACTTTTCTGTTTTCAGTTTCAGTGATAATTAATACTTTAAAAATTACCAGGGTTAAGAACTAAAGCTATAAACCAAATCCCAAGAATAGGTGATTTATATATGCTTAGTTAAGTATAATGAATGAAGCACCATGAAGCACCAAAGGTGCCAAAGAAATGTTTTAAAACCCAGAGCCGTCTGTATTATAAATATGGCACTTAAAACTATTTACAATTAATGTATTCCCTGCCTCTTGAGATCTGTATTAGGTAGGATTCTTTCTTTGAAGGTATTTTTTTCTGAAAGAAATAAATGTTAGACTCTCTACAATATTAAATCAGCTGAGTTTTCTCCATGCAAGCATGTGTTTGGAAATTTGTCAGTCTTTCTGGCCTTGTATTGACTGATCTAGAAGTGATAGAAGCTCCTTCACAGAAGACCTCTGCACTGGACAGATGATTCGTGTTTAAATACATGCAGTGGGATTCACAGAATCACAGAACTATCAGGGTTGGAAGGGACTTGAAGGATCTTCTAGTTCTAACTCCCCCGCCATGGGTGCTCCAGCCCCTTGATCATTCTCATCGTCCTTTTCTGGACACACTCGAGCATGTTCATATCTTTCTTGTAATAGGGGTTCCAGAACGGAATGCAATACTCCAGGTGGAGTCTCACCAGAGTGGAGCAGAGGGAGAGAACCACCTCTCTCAACCTGCTGGCAACACTTCTGATGCAACTCAGCATCCTGTTGGCTTTCTTTGGCACTGCAGCACACTGCTCACTCATGCTGAGCTTGTTATCCACAAAGACCCCTCAGGTCCCTTCCCACAGAGCAGCTCCCCAGCCAGGTGGATGCCTGTCTGAGCCGCACTCCTAGGTTGTGTATTCTCAGGTATAAGATGCTACTTTCATCCCTGTTGAACTTCATAAGGTTCTTACTAGACCATTGACTCAGTCTGTCCAGGTCTTCCTGGAGGGTGACTGTATTTTGCTCTGGTGAACCCATGTTGACTTTTCCCAATTACGTGCTTGAAGAGTGGTTATGCATTGGAACAGGCTCTCCAGGGAGGTGGTGGAGCTACCATCCCTGGAGGTGCTCAAGAACTGTGTAGATGTGGTATTTCAAGATATAGTTTAATGGTCGTAGTAGTTGTGTTAGTTGTGTTATGGCTAGACTTGATGATCTTAGAGGTCTTTTCCAAGCTTAATGATTCTGTGATTCTATGATTCTTATTTCTCATTGAAAAAAGAAAAAAAAAAATAAGCCCTACAGCTCAAGATTTTTTGTTATTTATGTGAGTACTTCAGATTTAAATATTCATCCAGAATGTAACATTCCTCCAGAAATGAAGCAACTTGGCACTGACATTATTTGGGATAGAAAGAAAACCGACAGTAACAAAAACTTTTACATTTGCTAAATTAAAAGACTCATGTATGAAGAGTCTGAAAGCGTTTTCCACTATCACTGTGACTGCATGATTGCAGCACTGCAATATATAAACTCTATCAAAAATATCAAGTAAATCTATGGGCATTGAGAGGAAAGCTGCAACAACTGATAATATGACTTTCCATTTTGCTATACAATAATTATGTGAAGAAATGTATTACACTAAAGATGGGGAAGGGGAAGAGGAAAGGGAAAAGAAAAGGGAAAGGGAAAGAGAAAGAGAAAGTGAAAGGGAAAGGGGCAAATCGTGGTTCTGAGACCAATATTTTTAATTCTTTGTTTTAATACAATGAAGAATTGTTAAACCAAATTATTTCTATAGTTCAGGCTACTACCAAAAGCAGAGACTAGGCAGCAACCCAGAAGCAGAAAATTGAGCACAAAATTGACATTGTGGGAGAATTAGTGAGGTGCTGAAAAGCCTTCCTTGGAATCTGACAGAAAGAAAGAGAAATGATCACTTAGTATGATGGATTAATTTTATCACCACCAGAGCAGTGCAATTTACAACCCAAATTCATAGAAAGAGTGTATGGTCCAGTCAAGAAAGAACTGTGAAACTCAGAAGCCTCTACTTTTGGCTAAAATATGCAAGAATGAGGGATCTGTTACCTGAAACAAATAATTAAGTTACACAAGTAAAGTAATAACACCTGGAACAGGTGATTCGCCCCTGTGCAAGCCTGCAGAAAATTTTTGTTTTCCTTTTCCTGGTTGTATAACTTGTCATTGTACTTTATTGTCAGAAATATTTAGTTGTCTATCCTACTTTTCACTAATAAGATCCCAGAGCTCACATCTATATAAAACATAACAGCTATAGTGACCTGAAATGTAGACCTAAAACTCAGCCTTCTCACTGAGGAATTCCTAGAGAAGGAAAATTAGCATTTCTGCGTACTGCCAGCTTGGGTTTGAATTAGATGGAAGTACATTTTATAACTGTTTTGTTCTAATTTCTTGGTTTCTTTAAAATAATAAGGACATCTTTCTCTCACCCTTTTCCTGACACAATTTGCACTCGATGCCATTGTTCACCATTGCGAATTCTTTTCTCTAAGACACACTTATCTGCTGTCTAAGACAGGTGGCCATTCTTCACACTCTTAATGTCAGTTTGTCCTCTCTATGTCTAAATTTCTCCTTGAAGCTGTTGAGAGATTGTTCTTAGGTATTGTGACTGAGTATAGAAATACACTCTGATCTGCTTGCTGACCAAATATGATTGCCATATTTCTAGGTTTATCATGAGTTTTAAATGCAATCTTTCCTGTTACATTTTCCATTATTCTGACCACTCTTATAACTCTATGCTCAGTTCGTAGATTCATACTTAATTTTGTGTTCTAATTTAGTCGGGAAAATCTTCACAAAGATGCTTATGGGCAATTTAGTAATTTAGGAGAATCTGAAAATTAGAAAAGATTTAGACACTGGCACAGGTTGCCCAGGGAGGTTGTGGATCTTCCCTCTATGGAGGTGTTCAAGTCCAGGTTGGACAAGGCCTTGAGCAACCTGTACTAGTGGGAAGTTGTCCCTGCCTATGGCAGGGAGCTGGAACTAGATGATCTTTGAGGTCCCTTCCAACTTTACCACTATGATTCTATGAAAATGGCTCCACCCCACTTATAAATAGGCAGCTTGGAGTCCTAGGAAAAGTCTATTTCACTCACAGTGTTGAAGTAGAATCTATTGATAGTCCCTTGACTCCTTTGTGGCAGTGTTGGAACTGCTCAGCATGTTCCCACGAATGGCAGCGGTTTGCGGCAGAGGCTGGTTCTTCCGGCAGGAAGTCAGGGTGCAGTTGTATAAAAGTGGGAACTGTGCACTTTCTCTTCATCCTTCTCCAAGATGCTCCTCAAGATCCCACTCAAGGTACGCTTAGGTAATGCCCTTTCTGGTAAAATTGAAGCACTTTAGTTTCCAGGTAGTTCAAGCCCAAAACATCAGGGCTAAGCTGGTCTGAAGCATGAAGCAGAGGTAGCACAACTGCTTGCAACTTAGTTCTGCTTATATTATTTGCCTGAGTGTAATGGCTCCTTTGGCCACAGAAACATTCACCAGTCAAAATGGTATTTGCAAAACTGGGCATATTATGTGAAACCAGGGCTTGCTTACCTTTATTTGAGCAAGACACTAACAAGTACCTAAACACCATTTTTTTTTTTTCCCCCCAGAATTTATCTGATAATTTTAAATACAATGCTTACTTTTGTGTTCGTGTTACAGGGAGGATACTACAAATAGTCAGCTGTTAGATGTCAAATGGTAACTACTTTTCAAGTTCTCTGATATGTGAGATGCAGAAATCTCCTAGCTTAACTTTCAAAGTCATGAGAGTACTGTGCAGAAATCATTACTCTCATACAGCATATAGTATCCCTGCTGCATGGATAGAAAAAATAACAAGGAAGCAAATGAGAAATGAAGCCATTGTTAAACTCAATTAATTCACACAACTCACTGAATAACCAAGTTGATTTCAGGACAAATGCAGGAAATCACAGAATGACAGAAGTTTAGATGTTGGAGGGGACCTCCAGAGATCGAGTCCAACCTCCCTGCCAAGGCAGGATCCCCTGGGGTAGTGCGCACAGGAATGCATCCAGGCAGGTTTGGAAAGTCTCCAGGGCATGAGACTCCACAACCTCTCTGGACAGCCTGTTCCAATGCTCTGTCACCCTCACGGCAAAGAAGTTTCTCCTCATGTTGAGGTGAAACCTTCTGTGTTCCAATTTGTAGCCATTGCTCCTTGTCTTAGTGCTGCTGATCACGAAAGAGATTTGCCTCATCCACTTGACACTCACCCCTCAGGTATGTGTATACATTGATAAGAGGAAGCTACTTCTCCTGTTCATAGTGTCAATTCTCCTAATATTTTTAAGGGAAAAAAAGGTTAGTCTCTACCAAATTATAACTTTCTAAAAAGTATATATATATAAAAAAAAAAACAAAACAAAAAAACCACAAACAACAAAAAATAACTGGCTTCATAAGAGAGGAGTTGTATTTGATATAAAAAATGCCTATTTGCACATGCTATTGGAAAAGATAATGAAAGTACTTCACCATATCTGGCATGCCAGCAAGTAGGTGTAGTTTGAGAATGCTAGTAGGGAATAAATCCACAGCAGAAAAATCAGTGTCAAAGCATATTAACAGAGTTTGTAGGTTTCAATGTCATTCTGGTGTATGGATGCAGACATTGTCAGTGCTGTGGGAGATTGTGAACACAATACATGTCTTTTAAAATGGAGTCAGGAGATAAAGACAAAATTTTATGACAAGATAATTGATACAGGATCAGACAGGCTATGCTGGCAGGTTACCCAAAAGTTACACTCTGGCTCTTAGAATGTAAAGTTGTGTATATCGTGCATAGATCTACATGTTTTAGAGAACAGAAAGCCTTATGAATTCTCTCTTCATCTCTGACAGTGCATATTCAATGTGTCAAAAACCTTGGAGAAAGATAGAAATTACCTTAATTGATTCAGCATGTTACCTTCATCACTGTCACCTTCAAATGGTTGATTATGGATGAAGAAAAATACTCATGCAAAATAACAGGAATGGGAAGCCTTGTGCATCTTCATTAGAAATGAAAAAAAGAAAGAACATAACTCATGGCCATTGGTGACATTAGAACAAATATGCCCATACAGAAAACAAGAGTTTGCAGCATTGCTTGCATGTATAAAGTTTTATCAGTATGTATAAATTCACAGAGCCACTTTGTTTTTCAAAATATACTGTACACAGCGTCAAAAGTGCCTTCTTTCAGTGCACTGCTACCATTTTGATGTGTATAGAAAAGGGATGGATATAAACATAGTTGACTTGCTGTCCAAAGATTATAGCACAAAAATGACAACTGAACAAGAAAGAGATCTTCAACCTGATGGCAGCATAGAATGAAAAACTCTCAGTCAATTCATTTATGTGCAGTTCTTAAAGCAAGGACCACAAAGGACCTGAGAACAAACTACGTAAAAGAAATTTTCTGCTGCACATATTCATCATCTTGTCAGTACTTCCAGACACCAGAGAAGCCATACAAGCCTCTCAAGAACACAATAGTAGCAACTAGAACTTCAGAAGAGATAAAATAATGTAAAGAAAACAAAACAAAACAAAAAATTCTAAGAAAAACAACTCTTTTTTTGGAAGTGTAATATTTTACCCAGAATGACTGAGCTGCTGTAGTAATCCACTATCGTGGGTGTCATGGTTTAACCCCAGCAGGTAGCTAAGTAACACCCAGACATATGCTTATTTCCCCAGTGGGATAGGGGAGAGAATCCAAAGGGTAAAAGAGAGGAAGCTTGTGAGCTATGACACCAAGCTGTGTGGCACAGTCGACTTGCTAGAGGGCAGGGATCCATCCAGAGGGACCTGATCAGGCTGGAGACATGGGCCCAGGCCAACCTTATGACATTCAACAAGGCCAAGTATAAGGTCATGAACCTCAGTAGGCAAAATCCCAAGTACAAATACAGGATGGGTGGTGAACGGCTGAGAGCAGACCTGAGGAAAAAGACCTGGGGGTCTGGGGTGATGAAAAGCTCAGCATGAGCCTGCAGTGTGCGCATGCAGCCCAGACAGCCAACCGAGTCCTGGGCTGCAGTAAGAGCAGCGTGGTCAGCAGGGCAAGGGAGGGGATTCTGCCCCTTTACTCTGTTCTCATCAGACCCCACCTGGAGTACTGTGTGCAGTTCTGGAGCCCCCAGCACAGGAAGGA
>VWZE01021867.1:31271-75637 GCA_013396675.1 Eubucco bourcierii
GGTTGGAACTAGATGATCCTTGAAGTCACTTCCAACCTTACCATTCTATGATTCTATGATTTCTGATAGCTGTTTGACTAAGGCACATTAGACAAAATTAGGCTAGATGTATGTACCAGGTTAGGGCAGATCCCCTCACTCCCCAGTAGAATAAACTCACCACAACACAGATTTTTTTGTAAAGTCAGGAAAAAATGAGAAATCGTATTTCTTGTAGTTTAAATATAACAGTATAAGGAGAATATAACTATTACAGGAATATAATAATCTTAAGGAGAAGGGAAGGGGCCAAGTGTCAGCGAAACTGCAAAAGCAGCAGCAGTCAAAACAACAGCAGGGGAAGGTACAAGCTGCGCCACCAGACATAAAGCTCTTGATGCTCCAAAGAAATTATATTAACTTATCCATTGTTGCCATTATATGGCCTATCCCTAGAATGTTCACCTCTCCAATCAGAGCTTTCACTTCTAAGTTTCTCTGTTCTGATTTTTTTTTTTATGTCTGAGGTAGAAATCTAACTCAAACGGCCAGAACGTATTAAAAATAATTCACTTATACTATTTACCAATTCGTTGTTCTCAGCAGGTGGCCATACTGGTAGTTATGTCAAATAATTTGAATACTTATTTTTACGTTGACCAAAAAATCTCCAATCACTTTAAATGGTTATATGGATAGGTCAGTGGAAAAGCACCCATTCTCAGAAACTTAATTACACGTGCAGAACACACAGAACATTAAAGGTTAGAAGCAAGCTCAAGAATCATCTAGTCCAACATCCCTGTCAGGGCAGAATACTGGGGTTATCTTGAAAATGTAAATATTTTTGCTATGTGTGGTTAATATCATACAGTTGGTTTTATATAACTTTAGAAAGAAAGACATTTAAAAAAAAAAAAAAAAAAGAACCTGGTCTATAAATGAGAGTGGAATACTATGTCACAAATGAGACTTAAGGCTGGGGAACATGAACAGGTTACCCTAAGTAAGAACACACATAAACTAATCTGCAATATATATCTATGCTTGTGCTCCTAGTTCATGGCAAATACAGGCTAATTGAATTTAGAGCATTCTTTTTCCATTAGTGGCTATGTTAACTTCAATTACATTGTATTTGCTTTGGGGAGATTTGATTCTACATAATAAGTTGCCACAGATCAGTAGATGTATGTCAGCTTTCTACTCACCAACAACTGCTTTGTATCTAAGGCCCTTAACTGTGTTACTAGCGCTAGCAATTGGACAGCTTTTAATTGAAATTGCAGTTGTCACTGCAACCAGTATCTTCAACATGTTCATGCTTTTAATGCCTATCACTGTGTCATAATTAAATTAAAGTCAACATCTAAATAACCTTTTTTTTTTTTAATCTTTTCACTATATACTGATTTGTGTTTCAAGATTTGACCATGATAATTGGCTAACTATATTCTAGGTGGTCCTCCACTACATCAGTTGCCTGTTATGCTAATTAGACTTGAGGGAATATCTTTCTTTTTAGTTATTGCCAATGTCAAAGTATTCTAGAGGGGAGCTGATTAGTGATGGAGCTTCATTGGACTTGAAATGTACTGAGGTCTGATCTCCCATTTAGACACTAAACCTTTGAAATTTTGTTTTATGTCAGAACAGTGCACCTGCTCCTGCTAAGGGGCATGGATTGAGTGAAGGATTTACAAACCCCCAGAGAAGTTCATCTACTTTATCAAACAATCCTGTCAGTTTTTCTGCAGAGTCCAACTTCTAGTTATATAATTCCTATGTTTCATCTCTCTAGTTCACCAGTGGGTAAACTAATTTCCTACTTAATGGAAGGATTTGTGACAGCTTATATGTGACATTAGGCTAATGAATTGAACTAGGCTCATTTCAAAACTCATTCCAACAAGAAAGACTTTGTGACCTATGAAATCTTTTCACAGCTACATGTCATCTTTAAAAGCATATTTAGCTCAGCTCAGCTCAGGAGAAAACATCACAGAACTGTACCCATACCTGAAGTAACATTTTTTAAAATTTCTTTTTTTTCTTCTCAACTCTCTATCCCCATTTCCACCCATATCTGGACTGCTTTTCATTGGTTTCCTTTCACACTTTGCAAATATTGTCTTCTGCTGTGCTCCAGCTGGCAGGAATTCAGCATCTCTTAGTGTGCTCATATTTGGAATCCATCCTGAGAAGATGAAGGACTGAAAGCAATGAAATCAGAATTGGACTATTTTCCCTGAATTCATCTGCAGCTAATCCCACGCTTGCCAAAGTAAGTTGATTACCGATTTCTGAAAGAGTCATTGCTACTGTGGTGACTACAGTGGTGCAAAGACAGACCACGTGAGCAAGTTACACAGTACCATGATTTGTCATGGGGAAAATGTTTGTGTGGGGTGAAATAGCTATGGGAAGAACTATATGTTTACTCTAATCAAAGTGGCAGTCACTCTGCTGCTTTTAAGACTAGCACAACATAAAAGACGGCTGTGAAATCGTGATTAGGCCAAGAGAAATGCAGAATCATATTAAAAATCTCTTACCAGCTGCTCAGCTGAAGTCATGCTAGTGTGTGCTTTTTCTGTAAAATCACTTACTTGCTTTTGAGAACAGACTGGAATAAAATAAAACAAAATAAAACAAAATAAAAATAAAATGGTTGTTCAAGACAGCAAAGAATCTCAGATTGCAGCAGGTTGACCCACCTGGAGACCAGTGACAAGTGGTGTCCCTCAGGGGTCAGTGCTGGGACCAGTGCTGCTTAACATCTTTGTCAGTGACATGGACAGAGGAATCAGTGCACCCTCAGCAAGTTTGCAGAAGACACCAAGTTGTGTGGCACAGTCAACTTGCTAGAGGGCAGGGATCCATCCAGAGGGACCTGGTCAGGCTGGAGACATGGGCCCAAGCCAACTTCATGAGATTCAACAAGGCCAAGTGTAAGATCCTGCACCTGGGTAGGCATAATCCCAAGCACAAATACAGGCTGGGTGGTGAATGGCTGGAGAGCAGCCCTGAGGAAAGGGACCTTGGAGTCAGAGTTGATGAAAAGCTCAACATGAGCCTGAGTGTGCACATGCAGCAGAGACAGCAACCGAGTCCTGGGCTACAGCAAGAGCAGTGTGGGCAGCAGGGCAAGGGAGGGGATTCTGCCTTTTAATTTGCTCTCATCAGAACCCACCTGGAGTANATTATTGACAAGGTCTTGCAATGACAGGACAAGGGGCAATGGGCTTAAACTGGCAGAGGGGAGATTGAAACTGGATGTTAGGAGGAAGTTCCTTGCAGTGAGGGTAGTAAGGCATTGTCACAGGTTGCTCTTGGAGGTTGTGGCTGCTCCCCACTCAGGAGGTGTTGAAGGCCAGGTTGGATGAGGCCTTGAGTGACCTGCTCTAGTGGGACGTGTCCCTGCCTATGGCAGCGGGTTGGAGTTAGATGATCTTTGAGGTCCCTTCCAACCTTACCATTCTATGATTCTATGATTCTATGACCCTAACCAGTAGCCAAATACCCACACTTCCCTCATCTCTTGAAGGACAAGGAGAAAGTGGAACAAAGGCAAAAAAATTAATAGATTGAGATAGACAGTTTAACAGCGAAGTGAAGCAAAGTATGGAATGAATGTACTACTTCCCTTCAGGAGGAAGACATCCAGTCATTTCCTGGCAAACAGGGCCTTGGTGTGTGTGACAATTGATTGGGAAGGCAGACTCTGTAACCACAAACGTTCTATATTCCTCTTCCTTTCCCAGAGCTTTTTATTGTTCAGTTCAATGTCATATGGTGTGGGATATCTCTTTGGTCAGTTCATGTTAACTGTCCTGTCTGTGTTTCCTCGTAATTTTTTGCCCATTCTCAGTCATCGGGACAAAGGAGACAGGGCAAAGGAAGAAAGAAAATTCTATGATGCTGTGCAAACACTATGCAGCAAGAGTCAAGACACTGCTAAGTTCTCCATGGTGTTTTAGTCCCCAGTCCAAAGCACAGTACCATTTGGGTTGCTAAACATCAAGTGAACTTATTTTCAGCTAGACCCAGTACTCAAAGGTATATAAACATCAAAGGCATATACATGTGTTTAGTACTAAATGAAAACCTAACAAATAAACAAACATAACCAAAGCTAAATCCAGAAAACCCAATCAAAAGCAACCAAGAACCAAAAAAAGAACCCAACAAAACCAAAACTTTTCAACTCAAACTCCTTTTCTCATATTAGCAAACTAATCTGTTTATTGCATACATTCCTGACAGGTGTAACCGTGTAAAACTCTGTCACACATTATGAGCTCAGTTCTATCCTTTTGGCTGCAATCACAAGAAGGAAAAAAAAAAAAAAAAGCATGTACTTTTCAGAAGATTAGTACATTCCCTCTGAGGTGAAATTCTGGCACAATTCCCATGCAGTTTAGCATATACATCTGTATTATCTTTGTGTTAGGGTTTGAGCACTGCTTACAAAGCCAATGAGTGTGTCTCGAACAATTTCGACATTGTTCAAACTAAAGGTTACTTCAAACAGATTATGCACATTCATATTGTGTCTGCTGACACGAAGGATAACTGGTGCTTCACTAAGAACACCAAAAACATCTCCCACATTCCCGGGCAATGGGACTAAGACCTAGGTTCAGAAATAGAAATTTAAATATGTTCACAGTTTCTTCATTCCTAGTGTAGGCAGTGGAGATTTAGAGATCTATTACTTTCCCTAGTATCACCCAAGATGATTGCATATATCTGAAATGCCCTAATGGGACTGGCAAATATGACGTAGGCATGAGGGACTTGTTGTCCTTTATAGTTGGCAGATGGAGGCATCTGTCTTTTTTCACTGGTGTTCTGTTCTTCTTTCTTACAGTTTCTATCTCCTAATGTCAATGGAAATATTACGTCAAGTAGAATAGAGACGAAGGTTACATCCTTTCTTGGAAGACCTATTATATTCTGGTGATATTCAGGCACTCAAGTGAAGTCCCTGTTGACTAGAAGAAAGGAAACATTATTCCCATGTTTAAAAAGGTTAGAAAGGAATTACTGACCTGTCAGTCTCACCTCCATGCCTTGGAAGATCATGGAACAGATCCTCCTAGATGATGTTCTAAGGCACATGGAGGACAGGAAGGTGATTTAAGGAGCCAACTTGGCCTTACTAGGGGCAAATCCTGTCTGACTAAGCTTGTGGATTTCTATGAAAAAATGACTATGTCAGTAGATGAAGGATGACCTATGAATGTGATCTGTCTGGACTTCTGCAAGGTCTCTGACACGGTTCCCCACAACATCCTACTGGCCAAGCTGGAGGGATACAGATCTGATGAGTGGACCATTTGGTGAAGCTGGACATGGGCAGTGTTATCTTGCAGCCCAGAAGGTCAAGCACATCCTGGGCTGCATCAAAAAGTGTGTTGCTAGCAGATCCAGAGAGATAATTCTGCCACTTTGCTCTGCTTTGGAAAGACCTCACCTGGAGTGCTGCATCCAGGTCTGGAGTCCTCAATACAGGAAGGACAGAGGCCTGATGCAGTGGATCCAGAGGAGGGTCATAAAAATAAGCAGGTTGTTGGAGCACCTCTGCTACAATGACAGACTGAGGGAACTCAGTTTGTTCAGCCTTGAGAAGAGAAGGTTCTGGAGAGACCTAATAGCAGCCTTCCAGTACCTGAAGGGGCCCTATGTTGAGGATGGAGAGAGGCTGTTTACAAAAGCCTGTGGTGATAGGATGAGGGGCAATGGCTTCACACTAAAGAAGAGCAGATTTAGGTTGAATGTTAGGAACAGTTTCGTTACCATGAGGGTGGTGGACCACTGGAACAGGTTGCCAGTCCTTGAAGATATTGAAGGTGAGGCTTGACAGGGCTCTGGGCAACCTGATCTAGTTGAGGATGCCCCTGCTGACTGGAGAGAGGGTTGGACTAGATGTCCTTTGGAGATCATGTCCAATTCAGACCATTCTATGATTTCATGACTCATGGTAGGGTGCTTTTCCTTCTTGGTTTATTTGGCACTTTTTTTGGTTTTTACTGTGATTACATGAACAACAAAGAATTATATGGGAATCTCAGACAATCCTAGGATTCCTCTGATGCTATATATGCATGGCCCCTTATCTTACTGGAAAAAAAGAAAAAAAAAGAAAAAAAAAAAAAAAAAGCAAAGAGGCACCTGTATGTGTGTTTATATATTTATACAGGTAGAAATGCACTTGTGTGCACTGACGAGTGCTTACACATGCTGCCAAAGTAGCATATATGTCCTGCCCACACAAAACAGAACAACTAAAATATTTTTTTCCCTATCATAACTTGCAGCCCAGATATAAAAGTTTAATCCTAATTTCTCATATTGTGGAAAATCAGGTTATCTTCCTTTGAACGGTGTATCTCATAGGCAAGAGAGTTATATTCCCTATAGCTCTCTTTCAGTCCTTTAACTCTTGAGGCATCCTGTACTCTATAGGTAGCTGTACCTCATCTATATTTCTGTATTAAACCAGAGTAGATCTCTTCAGTTTGTAGAGACACGAAACAAATTACTTTTCTTTCTGTACTGTAGTTGGAAAGTGACTTACTTAACTTATTTAGAGCCCAGAATAAAAACAGTTTATTTGTAACATGGTCAAAAAAGACCTTGAAACTCTTCTTCATCGGATGTATGGTACAGGAGCAAACAGGGAGATTAACAATTTTTTTAAAATTGAAACTTTACTTACACCTTTTATTTTTAGTGTTTCTCTATGGCAAGGCTTCTGCAAAAGCAGTGAATTAGTTGGAGCAATTAACAAGGCATTAAAAATAATTGTATATTATATAATATTTAATAATATAGAATCATAGAATCGAGTAGGTTGGAAGAGACCTCCAAGATCATCCAGTCCAACCTATTGCCCAGCCCTATCCAATCAACTAGACCATGGCACTAAGTGCCTCATTCAGTCTTTTCTTGAACACCTCCAGTGATGGTGACTCCACCATCTTCCCAGGTAGCCCATTCCAAACAACTTTTAAACCCAATTCTCCTTTAGAACTGCTGATGCACAGGCTTTGACCCTGCTGTGCTGATCCCTGCAACAACATGCCAATCTCTCCCACCTTTTCCATCTCTCAGGCCTCATCACACCCTTTAGAATCTTACATGCACTGAGAAGATCCCCTCCCCAGTCTGCTCTTTTCCAGACTAAACAGCCTCAGCTCTTTCAGCCAATCCTTGTAAGAGAGATTTGAGTCTCCTCAGCATCTTTGTAGCACCTATTGGACTCTCTCACAGAATCACGGTAACATGCAGGTTGGTAAAACCCCTCGGGATCACGAAATCCAACCTAGAACCCTACTCTGCAAGATTCACCTTAAACCATAGCCCTAAGCATCACATCCAAACCTCCCTTAAACACACCCAGGATTAGGGACTCCACCACCTCCCTGGGTAGCTCATTCCAGTCCCTGACCACTGTCTCCAGGAAACACTTTTTCCTAATATCTAACCTAAACCTCCGCAGCCTCAGCTTGAGGCCATTCCCTCTTGCTCTGTGTCCTGGTAGGGCATAAACACAACTCCTGGACCCGCAACAGAAGCAGGAGAGTAAGGGTTAAACTGGCCTGGCAGGGTTTGTGCCCTACCAGGACATTCTGTCTCCAACTACCTGTGAGAAGAGCACAATATAATTTTATAATATGATATGATATGATAAACTATACCATAATATAATATGATGTAATGTAATAATTATATGTTATGNTGCAGACTCATGTTGAGCTTTTCATCAACCCAGACTCCAAGGTCCCTTTCCTCAGGACTGCTCTCCAGCCATTCACCACCCATGTAATGTAATAATTATATGTTATGTAATATTTAATTATTTTAATTAGTTATTTTTATATCTGAAAAACCCCTCCCACAAACTATATACAAAGTAGTTAAATTTGGTTTCTAATTTGGTTAGAAAAATCTTCACAAGGGTGCTTACAGGCAATTTAGTAATTCAATAGAATGAGAAAATTGGAAAAGGTTTAACCACAAAATAGTTTTTGCCCCACTTCTAAATAAAAGGCAGCCTGGAGCTCTAGGGAACATACCATCTACTCACGGTGGTGGAGAATTTCAAGATGGTCCCTAGGCTCCTTTGTGGCAGTGTCTGGAACTGCAAAATTATAATCCAGCACTGGATTCATGCAGCATTCGGAGCAATGTGAATAAACTTGCCATCTAGAAGATGTCCTCTTTTGCCCACCAGCATATTAAAATCCAATAAGTTCCCTGGGTAGGGGCTTAAGGCAACTTCCACCACGGTGCTGCATTTGTCCCCTGGGAGCCACAGCCTTGTTTTGGCTAGATAACAGATATTAGGTGTCCCTGTAACACCTAGTATTTTTATCATTTTATGGGATGGCTGTATCCCCAGGCTCTTTGTCAATTCTAAATTTAGGATACTAATTTGAGCACCTGTGTCAATTAAGAACTTCACAGCAGTTCTCCTGAGTCCAGTTTGGATTAGGATAAAAGGCTCATCATTATCAGACCACTGCCAAATGTTAACAAAGCAATGGCAGAGGCCTGAGGCAGCTACCACCTCATTTATTTTTTTGCCTTCTTGCAGGAAGATGAGAAAGGGTTAGCTCCCTGGGAAGTGGCAGAACTTCTGCGCTTGCCCTGGCTGCCACCGGGATAGCACTCTTTATCTTTTATAGACATCATCATGCTCTTTATCTTGAAATCAGACAAGTTCTTTAAAATTATTTTGGGTACCCCCAGCGATACCGCTTGTTTATACCAGCTATTTCGTGGGGACTGTCTGGATTTATGCTTGAAATTGCTTCGCTTTCTCTGGCCCCTGCTCCTATTCTGTTTGGACCATCAGCTGGGCAAATCCAGGCTGCTAGAGGAGGCTTTTGCGACACAGACACGCCTGCCTTTCAGCACTGCTGCTGTTTTGTCCATACGGGAGCTGATGTGGCTCCTCTTGCCAGAGCTTTTGCCTCCATAGAGGTGAAAACTGAATCAAAGCCCATGAGTGTTCAAATCCACCAAGAGCTCAGCCCATGTCATGACATGCTTTTGTACATCCTTTTTCGATTTGTGATTTTTCTCAATAGTTTTTTCAATTGCCTCCTGATTCACTGAGGTATGGACCTGCAGACTCACAGAAAACACCCTCAGGAGAGGGTGGAGCCACTCTGGGTTGACTGGGGCACTTAAGGGGCAGTTGTATTTTCCTGTATCATATATTGCCTGCATACAGGCAAGCCTACAAAGTGCACTGCTCAGCTCAGGGGAGCTGGCGACTTCTAACTCCGTCAGTTCCCCTCTGTAAGATGCTCAGAAGCTACTTCCCCAAAAAGCTATGTTGCACTGTCAGGCTACAGGAGCCCTCAGTTCCTGGGTCAGGAATACTTCATCCCCCCCAGTTGCTGGCTGCTTTGCCAGAATCCAAAAAGACTTTGCCTCTGCCTGCCTGGGAAACTTGATAAATGTACTCTGCAACCAAGTTATTTGGCTCCCTTACGTATTTAATTTGCAGGTCACTTAGCTACTCATCCACATAGTGTGTGCTAATATTGGTAGTGACGGTGCCACACTTGCCACTTCTACCATCCAAAACTCTGGTTCTAGTCACCAGCTGCATGTTTTTCTGTCTGATAGTTTCCTCCTCATCAGTGCTCTCCTTATGGCATGCCGTGGGAGAGTCTCTCTCTGGTTTAGACTTAGGCCTTCTACTTGGTTTCTCTTTAGCTTTCTGTGGTGCAGGGGCAGACACACAGGGCCCTGAGCAATTTCAACAGTGTCTCTTTCGCATGGCTCCACGTCACTCAGTTCATACGCTGAGGTAGAGAGGGAAGTCACTGACAGTGCAGCTGACCAAACTAGCCCCAATATGGTTTTTGCCTCCATTTGGGCCTTTAGGGCATCTATAAATCCCCTAGACTGTACATGCATAGTTTCCCTTTTCCTCTTTTAATTCCTCTTCCAAGGTCTGATTTTTTTCCCTCTAATAAGCAATTTTTTTACTAGTAAATATCAGATTTGACTCCTGCCCAGGCCATTACTGAACCCAAGACTACAGCATAATATTCCACTGTAGACTCACGGATCAGTGTCAGAATTATCAGCCAATTTTTCTATATTTTTTTCTGGATCTTTAGTTTTCCTGCACCCAGATTAAATCACCTCCTGTGATAATGCATCCTTTCTTGTGAAGAAATTAAACAATTGAATTACCCTGCAGTCACTGCACAATAATGAATTAGTTGGGGCAATTAATGAGGCAAGAATTATAAAAATACGTAGTTATTTTTATTTCTGAATATGTGATGATCTTTTGAGGTCCCTAACATTGTGTGATTCTGTGAAAGCGGGAAATACCCCTATCAGACTCAAGATTTTATGCAAATAAAACTGTAGTTACTGGATAAATTCATATCTGATGGTTTTGTTATGAGCTTTGTATCACAGACAAAAGAAGAATCTACCAGGATTTTGCAATATTTAAAGCACAGATTCAGAGACCTTCATTGTGTCATCTGTCTAATAGTGCTACCTAGAGCCTACTTTAGACAGCTGTCACGCATGGTAGGGGTTTCAGTAAAAAATAAAAGCACAAAAGATTGGATAAACCAATCACTAAACAATCCCTTCCTGGGATCTCAGAACCGGACTGATTCCACTTGTTTCAGTTCTTGTGCTTGTCTGGATGTATGGAGAAATTTCAACTGATAGGGGAAAAGGGAGGAAATGTCATTTATATCTAAGCCCCTTTTCACTTATCAAGGAAAACAGCAGGAACATGAAAGCCATGCGTAGTGCTTAAATTTGGCAAGAGCAACAGAAATAGAAAAGTTAATCAGAAGACAAGATGCTCAAGTGTACTATTAAAGCCATTCCCTTGCTTCATAGCTACTGGCTTTTAGTAACTTTGTTATTATGTATATCTAATAATAATCTAAGCATCATAATTTTCCCAAGATATATGAACATTTCCTTTTTTTTTTTTTTAATTTTAGACTGTTTCACCTCCCACATACAGCTACTCCTATCCCATTAGTTTAAAATTTGCAATATGTTCTCTTCCCTGTGCAGTAAAATATTTCTACATCAAAATGCACTAAGTTACATCAGCTGCCTTCAACACTGACTTCAAGTTTTCCGGTGTGCTACCTTACAGTAAATAGGTAAAGAGGCAATCATTAAAGAGTATTTAATTCCAGTTTTAGTTCAGGCTTTCAAAAATCCCATGAACTTCTTAAAAACTGCATAAAATTCTAGGGTGGAACTTCAGGTTTACCAATTTAATCAAAAGCTCTTATCAATCCTTTGTTTTCTCCCAAAACAAAGTAAAAACACGCATCTCAGGTTGGTTAAAAACCTCATGGTTCTTGTTTAGGTTTATAGGCTGATCTGTTTTGTAGGGATTTTGTTTGTTTGGGTTTTGGTTTTGTTTGGTTAGACTCTGCTTTGCTCCTCTTCCACTACAAGCTAAAAATATGACAGATGACTGTGGAACTTGGCCTTTATGCAAAGATGGTAATTTCTTGTCCTACAAATGTTTTGATGTCTTTTATTTTTCTTTTTTGGCAGATATGACATACTGTCTCCTTCAGAGGAAAAATCAGGGCTTTGATGATACTCATGGGAATTGTTAATACATGTCACAGTGCAGATTAAGCCTTCTGTTTGATAAAAGTCAATCTAAAGGTCTTGCTTCCTCAGTTCACTTTGCACATGATGTTTTCCTTCATTTTATACTGCCAGGAGGGATGCATTATGCTACCTCAATTAAAATCTTAATCAAGGAGCCTTTTATAGGGTTCATGTAATCTTTTAATTTACATTGTAGAAATGTTTTGTGACATTTCATATTTACCTGAAATTCTTTTATGAATTAAAGAATTAAAAAACAAACTGTGAGTGAGGAAGGAAAATTCTGAGTATATTTTCTAGGATTTATTTGTACATAAATTCACAGTTAGGGTAGTGCAGATACAAATAATTAATGCAGATACACAGATTTTCTTTTAAAAAAGCAATCCAACTGTAATCCATTTGTCTTTGCATTTTCCATTTTGGTTTCAGAAATCTTTTCTCATTCTCTAATACAATAGATTCACTAATTTGTTTCTTTTCTTTCTTTTGTTACTGTTGCTTGAACAAAGCATAGCAGCTGCATAGATTCTGAAGAGTCATAATAGGAATATGTGGAACAAGCAAGCATTGAATGAACAAGGACTAGTTTGTATGGGAGTTTAATTCTCTTCAGGATCTACAGAAAGTGCCATTCTAGCCATAGGTACCATTGCATAACTGCAGCTAGTTAATAGTAGCCAATCAGACAATTATTTTCTCTTCTGTAGCTAAACTAATGGCAACATGGAAAGTATTTTCAGTTCTCTTTAGGAAAATTAAATCCATGGAAGCAAAGTGGAACATCAAGCATCACTGAAATAGAAAAACAACACTGGAGGGGAATTCTGTGAAAAATCTGACTGAGGTTGTTTCTGAAACATTGCTAAGATTGTCGGAGACCTTTTATCTCTCAGAAAATAAAAAAACAAAAAACAAACAACAAAAGAACCAAGCAAACAAACAAAAAACACCCAACCCACATTATAAGCCAACCCATGGGAGAGTTTTACTTCAACAAATTAATTTCTGTTACCCTTAAAAAAGAAAACAAAACAAACAAACAAACAAAAAATAAAAACAAACAAAAACTAAGGCATTGCATTGTGCATGACATATCCTTCTGCAATCACTAGATTAAAACTGAAAATTGTATGCAAGTTAAAAACTTAATTACTTGGTCAGACTGGTAGCCATCACTTCAGTTTTTAAGGATCTGCATGAGAAGTGCTGCATTATTTAGGACTCTCAACACACTGATTTTAGTAGCTGAGTACTAGATGTTACACAAGTAACAGGTTTGTACTTGACAGTCTAGACTAGTACTAGACTTCTACACAAGTCTAATTAAACAACTCCTGTTCTGCATTATCTAGAGGCAATATGCTTTAGACCACACTCTAACACATTGCTGTGTTTTCCTATACCTTGAAGCAGCTTTAAAGATTGTAGCACATATACATATTAGTTCATTTTCCACTCAACTATAGTGTAGGACAAAGTAAGGCCATGGAGACAGCTGAAGAATTTCTCTTATCATGTCTATGTAGCCTCCCAGAAGAATCACTGAAGATGCGTCCAATGCAGTCACACTTCTTGGGGTTGCCTGGGTGAAAGAGACCTGATCACTTCAAAAACAGGATTTGAAATGTTGTCATAACCACAACATTGTACTAAATCCACGGAAGTTTAAAGCATCTTTTTTCACGAGACCTCTCCAATCTCTGGTTTTGAGTCTATTTCTCATTCAGCCTACTGCAACTAATTATCATGAACTCCTTTGACATTCATTGTAATAGCACTAATTATAATGGATTTGTTTGGTATTCTTTATAACAGTCCTGATCATAAAGAATTAAGTTGATGTTTATAAGGATGTCACATGTATTTCCTCAGCATACAATTGTAATTTAGCATTTGTAATGCATTACTTATATACATGTATAACTAAAAATATAAAACAGGGCTTCAGCTGCACTTTGGACGAGTAAAATACATGCCCAATAGTACAGAAGAGATATAGGAGCCAACCCAGTTGTTTGGGAGGGAAACTGTTGGGAAATCAGCCTCATTATGAGATCAGATCCAATTTTGATGAGCGTTACCTGTTTCTGTTATGACTTTTGACTTTTTACTACAACAGTCAAACAGATTTCCATTGTTCCACGGTGATCAATACCTTTTGCACTGCATATAGAGCTAGCTGTATCTTTAGATTTATGTGCATTGATGCACGCATTTCAAAGAAGAACCATCTTTATGATATTCATGGAGAATACAGATTCAGGCATTGAAATAAGCCCTTTTGGATGTGTCCAGCTGAGAGCTAATTGTGCATACAGAGAGAATCACAGAATCATAGAATAATAGAATCATAGAACGGTCTGGGTTGGAAAGGACTTCCAAAGGTCATCTAGTCAAACACCCTCTGCGTAAGCAGGGACATCCTCAACTAAATCAGGTTGCCCAGAGCTCTATCGAGTCTAACCTTGAATATCTCCAGGGATGGGGCCCCAAACACCTCCTCAGACAACCTGTTCCAGTATTCCACCACCCTCATAGTAAAGAACCTGTTCCTAACATCCAATCTAAACATCCTCTTCTCTGGTTTGAAGCCATTACGCCTTGTTCTATGACTGTGGGCCTTTGTCTACAGATCTCTCTCTATCCTTTATGTAAGCTCCATTCACGAGAGTAAAGTGGCAAAATCACCTCTCTGCACCTGCTAGCAGTGCATCTTTTCGTGCAGCCCAGGATGTGATTTGCCTTCTGGGCTGCAAACTCACACTGACTGTTCGTGTTCAGCTTCTCGTCCATCAGCACTCACAAGTCCTTTTCTGCAGGGCTGCTTTCTTATCACCTCAACTCCCAGTCTGTATCAATAGTTCTGGCCTGGGTGCAGAACCTTGCACTTGCTCTTGTTGAATCTCATGAGGTTCTGTGGGTCCACTTTTCCAGCTTGTCCAAGTCCCTCTGGATGACATCCTGCCTCTGGTTTATTGACAGCACCACTCAACTTGGTGTCATCTGCAAACTTGTTGATTGTGAACTCAATCCCATTGTCTATATCATTGATAAAAATATTAAACATCACAGGTCCCAGTATGGGACTTGTCACTGCTCTCCATCTGGACTTCAAGCCATTGAGCACTATCCTCTGGATGCAACCATCCAGCCAATTCCTTATCCACTGAACAGTCCACTTATCAAACCCATATCTCTCCAGCTTGGCCAGTAGGATGTTGTGGGGGCACTGTGTCAAAGGCCTTGCAGAAGTTCAGATAGATCACATCCGTAGGTTGTCCTTTATCTGTTGACACAGACACTTTAAAATAAGGGGGGAAAAATGCTTGTTAAAGGATTGTTAAAGGAGTCAAACACTGGAACGGTGTCTAGGGATGTGGAATCTCCATCCCTAGCAACATTCAAAACCTCACTACACATGGTCCTAAGCAAATAGTTTGACCTGAACTAGTTTTGGTCAGTTAGGGTGGACTAGAGATTATGAAGGTCCCTTCCAACCACAATTTTTTTTTTTTTTAATATGTAGGCTATTAATACCTTCTCCTGCATGATATAGATTTATTTTTACATGAAAATCAAAAGAAATGGGCCATCTTCCAAGCCAATTAGTTAAATTGATTATACGGATCATGCTGCAAAGAAGTTCTGTATATGGTCCTTACTTCATTTTCTCTCTCATTCAAGTTCCTATTGCAAGGCTGGAATCAAGCCACAAATTCCTTCACGTTTATTTATAGAAGGCAACAATTTAAAGAGTATATTTACAAGCAGGTTTGAAGATCTGTTCTGGAATACTTGATCGATATTGAAGTACTTCAGAGGTACTCTTCTGGGACTGCAGAGGGATTAACATATTAGCAAGGTGCTCACATGAACACCCTCTAATAATTTATTTATTGCAAATCATCACCAAACATAATACCAGTAATCTGTGGCTCTTAAGAGAGCTAAATGCAATATTGTGTACATGTGTAAACAAGGAAATTATTCAATACTGGTGATGTTTTTGATGCTGGTTATATAGAAATCTCACATTACAACAATTAGACTCTATGGAAAAACTGGTTAGAAGATATTGACATATTAGATGAACTGAAGACAATCTAAATTAATTTGAAGAGTGAGGAGACACAAGAAAATCTAATAAGATGCGGTTTTAAACATCCCTGTTTAAAAATAATAGTAAAAACAAGCAAAAAGAAAGAAAAAAAAAAGAGGAAGAAACAAACGAGCAACATAAAACCACACCAAAACAAATTCTAAAATAAGAAAAAACAAATAACAATTAAAGGTCTCAACAGAGCAGAGCAAAGTGGCAGAGTCATCACTTTGTCCATGGATACACATTTGAAGATTTTTGAACCTAAAAACAGGGGGAATCTTGTATTCCTCTTAATTCCTTATTCCAAGAGACATGTTGTGCTAAATATCAAATGAGGTTCTAAAAAATTCTTCACCTTTTGTATATGCCTCTTCATCTTCTCTAAGGAGCATAGAAATGTCTGGGTTTTCAGACACACCTGCATTGTGTCTAAGTCATTAAAAGCAGCATATTAAGTACTGCCCTCAAAGAAATAATAATGAAAGTGATGGGACAGTTGTTATGTAATAGTTGTTTTATCCTAATAGTTAGCATATGATTGCACATAGTGTGACATCCAAAGTTTTACAGCAAACTATAAGGAATGATTTTCAATTCTCCTTTTTTTTTTCTTCTTTTTTTCAGGAATCTGCTACCCTATTGCTGTCATCAGTGAAGTTTCAAGCTGTCTACCACTTCCCTTTATGAATTCTGAGTATCCTAAAGCCAAACATAATCAATGACTCCAAGAAAAACTGTGATCGTCATGCATATACTTCTGTATTTCTTACAATTACTGTCTTTGCATGCACAAGGATTCATGTGTTTCTTGACTAGGTGGGATCTATTATATACATAAATATCATCTTTGAATACATAGAGGCTTTGAGAAAGTGCAAGGTCATTATTACATTTTCTGAAATACTTTCAATTATGTTTCAATATTAACATTTTAATAATACTGATATATGTTATGCCTTTTAGTTTCAATAGTTCAGCTCATAGAATGGTCACAAGATTGTAAGGAAAGTCAGAATGCACACAGACTTCAGTTCTTTTTCAGTGACTGTTTTCTGTTCCTATTGCATGCTCTGTTTTCATGGTCGCTGTTACTGATTTTCACTACCGTTAGTGAGAAAGTGAAATAATCAACTTATATCAAAGCAATGTGGTTAACTATATAATGCTAAACACAGCACAGGGAAAACAGTGTGAAATTAAAACACAGAATCCCCTTGCACCAACAAATGATTAAGAGCTTTGTTGTGGGAAGTGCAAAGATAAAGACATTCTTACTGATTAGATCAAAAAGATGCCACTGCTTATTACACCGCAGGAATTCGTCATCCATATCCATAACTAAAGAGTATTCTGCCAGTGATGCTAAGCTGACAAGGCTGTGTGGTTTTCTTCAGTAGTCCCCAAGAATGGATGTCAAATGTGTGAAAATTCAAAAATACTGACCAATGAAAAGTTTTTGAAGTAAAATGTCAAGGGGCTATTTCCTCTTGGAACATTTGTGGTTGGCTAATCTGAAGTCAAGAACTTTCATTGAAAAGGTGTTGTGATTTGTTCTCAGTGCATGAAATTCAAGTTTGACATTTTAACCAAGAAATCTGAAGATAAGCATCCAAATACACTTAGAGATTCCTTCTTGGATGATGTGTAGGGAAAGGTGTATCTTCAACCTAGTGTTTCTCTATGTGTTACCACACCATGGAGCAAAGCCTGACTGAAAGTAGGTGAACGGTGAGTAACACTCTAATTACAGTTGGCCAGTTGTATTTCTAGCACTGCTATTAGCATCATATAGAATCAGCCAGGTTGGAAGAGACCTCCAAGATCATCCAGTCCAACCTATCACCCAACCCTACCCAATCAAATAGACCATGGCACTAAGTGCCCTATCCAGGCTTTTCTTGAACACCTTCGGGGATGGTGACTCCACCACCTCCCTGGGCAGCCCATTCCAATGCCAATCACTCTCTCTGTCAAGAACTTCCTTCTAATATCCAGCCTAGACCTCCCCTGGCACAACTTGAGACTCTGTCCCCTTGTTCTTTTGTTGGTTGCCTGGGAGAAGAGACTAACCCCTACCTGACTACAACTTCCTTTAAGGTAGTTGTAGACAGCAATGAGGTCAGCCCTGAGCCTCCTCTTTTCCAGGCTAATTAAAGCAAACTAACCACTGATAATTGCTATGGGAGAACTTCTTCCAAATCTCAAGCTACATCTCTCCTGTTAATTATTTACTTGTATGGTGGGAAAGATATGAGGTAGATGAACTCTAAATAGGGTAGGAGACCAAAGTAAATGATAGTAAAATGAGTGAAAAGAACTACCTGGATTTAGTTATGGAAAAAGGCAAAGCAATTGACTTGGGTGATATAGTTAATTGAGACCATTGTCAGATTTAACCAACCACCTAGGTGGAAAACAACAGCAAAAGTATTAGTTCATCCGCAGGGACAAATTCATGGGCATCCGACACGTTGAGAAAGGGCAAACCAAAGGCAGAACCACTACATGTGTAAGCCTTCCAGGACTCAGACACATTAACCCGTTCAAATAAAGTGTGTTGTGCGTCTCACTCTATGGTGCTGATCACAGCTGGAACAAATAGGTAGGATCTCTACTGGTGTAACTGCATTTGAGACAGTGAATGAGTGTGTCACAGTAAAGAAACCATGAAATAGAAAGTTAGCCACCTGCTATTCTCATGATGTTTAGTAAATAAAAATCTAAAATGTATACCAGTCAGAGAACTGGCTTTGTTTTTTGCTGCTGCCTCAGCATAAATGCATTCATGATGTAGACCACAAAGAAATAAACAAATCTCCTTATGAAATGATAGAAACTGAGAGTCTTAGCATCTCAGCTAACTGACTGCTTTCTTAAAGTACAAAGATAAAAGCAGACAAATACCTATATTAGACCATGGAGTATTTAACAGTAAAATCAGCACCTAAATTTGCAGCATTTAAAAAAAAAAAAAATAAAAAAAAGGAAGCTTACCATGTAACAAGATCATAGGTGAAATGTATACTTCATTCTTAAATTCCACTAGGCTAACATAAAGCTGCATCAAGCACCAGCTAAAATATATGACGTGTTCATAGATGTGCATTGTATTTCAGTAATACATCCTGAAGGTACCAAAGAAGGGGATTGCTTTCATGAAGTCTGCACCGAAGAGAAAGGTCACTTGGGTTAGGACACTTTACTTTATTTGGTGGTTTTACTTGTTTTGAGTATTCCAGGATCATATTTAATAACTTTTTTTTTTTTCTTCCGTGTCATAAGGAATGACTTATTTTCTGGGGAAAAAAAATATAGAGAGAAGAGAAATGAAATATAAAATTAAGAGTGAATGATAGAATGATAGAATGGTATAGGTTGGAAGTGACATCAAAGATCTTCTAGTTCCAACCCTCTGGCATAGGCAGGGACACCTCCCACTAGAACAGATTGTTCAAGACCTCATCCAACCTAGTCTAAAACACCTCCAGGGAGGGAGCATCCACAACCTCCCTGGGCAACCTGTGCCACCTGTGACAGTGTCTCACCACCCCCACTGGAAAGAACTTCCTCCTCACATCTAGTTTACATCTCCCCTCTGTCAGTTTAAACCCATTACCCCTCTTTCTGTCATTACAAGACCTTGTCAATAGTCCCTCCCCATCCCTTCCGTAGTCCCACTTCAGATACTGGAAGGCTACTATAAGGTCTCCTTGAAGTCTTCTCTTCTCCAGGCTGAAGAGCCCCAAATCTCTTTGCCTGTCCTCATAGCAGAGCTTCTCTGAGGATCATCTTCATAGCCCTCCTTTGGACTTACTCCAACACTTCCGTGTTCTTCCTGTGCTGGGGGCTCCAGAACTGCACACAGTACTCCAGGTAGGGTCTGACGAGAGCAGAGCAAAAGGGGAGAATCCCCTCCCTTACCCTGCTGCCCACACAGCTCTTGCTACAGCCCAGCACTAGGTTGCTCTCTGGGCTGCACTCACACTGCAGGCTCATGTTCAGCTTTTCATCAACTCAGACCCTCAGGTCCTTTTCCTCAGTGCTGCTCTCCAATCATTTGCCACCCAGCCTGTATTTGTGTTTAGTAAAAATTATATGGTTTTTTTTTCTCTGTAAGTATAGCTGCTAGTTTTTCTCACTTTACTCAGTTGAAAGTTTTTTTTTCTGTTGCTGTTTGATTCCAGTAATTTTTGCTCTGGAGAAAGAAAAAAAAACACTGCATCACAAATGACTACATGCTGCATTTTTAGGTCTTTGCAATGATCTGCAGTGGTTAAAAGAAGATGCTATCATCCTTACAGTATCTTGTTTTAAACTAGTTCTACACAGTCAATCACATGGAAAGAAAAGAACCCAAAATGCTAAGACTTTTGGCCTTACTGTTGCCAGCAGGCATTCAGGAAACCATGCGGTACTGCTGCCAGCTCACTTCTCAGCAGAAGAATAATGTCAATTGCTTACAGTTTGAAATATTTAAACCACAACAAAACAAAACAAACCCAAAACTTCTGTGATTTCTGTGTGCATTAGGACAGTAAAACTTGTTTCTTCACCCATTTTCCACTAGAAGACATTCACTTCCAAAATTGATTGATTTCAGTTTTCTGGGACCTCAAATACAAAAACTGGATGAGAAAACACCTGTTATATCTGTTACGTTGCTAAAGTTCTTAAAAATTAAGAAATCTAGTTGCTAACCTTTCCTTCAAGTAACTGTTAGAAACCTTAGTTGATTTATGGCGTTAATCGTTTAAATGAATTAACAGTTTGTGTTATGACTTCATCAAGATCGTCATTTATACACGAATCAGAAGACAGCCCAGACTGACATACTTCTTGAGTTTTCTTCATTACAAAAAGTTAGTCTTCCTTTACTGTCCTTGTTTGGCCTAGCTAGCAAACATTTCCAAATTCAGAGGGGAAAACAAAACCCAAAAACCACAAACCAAACAAAAATCTTTCTCAGTTTGTTTATTTCATTCGGTTATATTATGGTTTAGTAACTTAAGGTGCTCGATTCAGTTTTTTAAAGACAGAAACTTCAAGATTGAGTTAAAAGAATAGGATCTCAGTTGACTCAGTTCCTCAAATCTGAACAGCTTTTCAGATGCATTTGTACATATCTTTTACTTTCTTCAGCCAGTTCAAAAGATCTTCATAGACTCATAGAATGGACCTGGTTGGAAGACACCTCCAAAGGTCATCTATTCCAACCCTCCCTGCAGTCAGCAGGGGTATTCTCAACTAGTTCCGGTTGCCCAGAGCTCTGGCAAGTCTCACCTTGGGTATCTCCAGGGATGGGGCCCCAAATACTTCCCAGGTAACCTGTTCAATTGTTCCACCACCCTCGTTGTAAAGAACTTGTTCCTAACATCCGATCTAAACCTGGGGTTTTTTCTAGTTTGAAGCCAATGCCCCTCATCCTGTCACCACAGGCCTTTGTGAACAGTCTCTCTCCATCCTTCATGTAGGTCCCCTTCAGGTGCTGGAAGGCTGCTACTAGGTCTGTCCAGAGCCTCCTCTTCTCCAGGCTGAACCCCAGCTCCCTCAGTTTGTCATTGTAGCAGAGGTGCTCTGACCCACTGATCATTTTCATTGCCCTCATTTGGATCTGCTCCATCATGTCCATGTTCTTCCTATACTGAGAGCTCCAGATCTGGATGCAGTACTTCAGGTGAGGTCTCACCAGGGGTCTCACTAGAGCAAAGTGGCAGGGTCACCCCTCTAGCTCTGCCAGCAACACATCTTTTGATGCAGCCCAGGATGTGATTTGCCTTCTGGGCTGCAAACACACGCTAACTGTTCATGTCCAGCTTCTCATCCATCAGCACCCCCAAGTCCTTTTCCGCAGGGTTGCTTTCTATCAGCTCATTCCACAGCCTCTAATGATAGTGAGGAGTCTTCCAGCCCAGGTACAGAATTCTGCATTTGCTCTTGTTGAACCCCATGAGGTACACCTGGACCCACCTTTCCAGATTGTCCAGGTCCGCCTGGATGACATCCTGTACCTCTGGTGTATTGACAGCACCACTCAGTCTTTTGGATCTTTGTTATAATCAGATATTTCAAATAGATTAAGTGTTTAAATTTATCAACAGAACATTATTCTGGGAATCAGTTCCTAAATCAGAGTATACCTTTTCATGTTCTATTTTTAATCTTTTTGGTTTTCTGATTTTAAGAATCTTCTAAATAAATCTGAATTACAGGGGAAAAAAAATCTATCTTAGAGGATATGTGAAAATTTTTAAAATATACTACCATTTGTAAGGAATTTCAAAACATCATGGTTAAAACTGTGTTAACTCTTAGGAAAGATGTTTTGGATGTCACAAACCAGATTGATTAAAACAATATATTCATGTCTTTGCTAAAACTTATATGAGGAAAATTTTCGTCCTCAGATGAGAGTGTCTTCCAAGAAGGCATTGCAAATGAAGTGTATTTGTAACAGAATACGAGAAAGATAAAAAGTGGAGAAATCTGTTTAGATGTATTTGTCTATTGCATAGAAGTGATACTGTTCACTAGTCTTCAGAATTTCACTGAATTCATGTAATAAATATATAAGATATTTCATTCAGTTATAATATTTTTTGACTTTTCAAATCTCTGCTTAAAAGTAGAATATGCACTGGGATATCAGGAGAGAAATTAGAATGATTCTTTTCTGACAAAGGGAGTATATTACTAAGAACAGCAGTTGCTAACATGAAAATGGCTAGGAAGGGCACAGAGGAAAGTTGGGAAGACAGCCAATAATCATGCTTCTTATTGAAGGGAAAAAATTGCAATCTGGATGGCAAGGAAATACAAGAAGTGTTTCCAAAGAAAATGACATAGTCCCAGGACTAGCAATCTCTTCAGTTGCTGTTTGGTTCTTTGTGATTATCCTTCCAAGTAGCATGTCTGGCACCTGCATGACATTGACTGGTATCACATGTTCCATTCCACTTGCAGAAAGTGTTTTATATTTATAATACCTCTCCAAAAATGAAGTTTCTTCAGCCATTTAAGTAGCATTTGGAACTCCTGAAAACTGTGAAGATTACAAAAAGCAATACCTATAACTATTTTTACTTTATTTTTTTTTTCCTAAAGTGTATTTATTTCACTACTGGAAGATAGCAACTGGAATAAAATACTGAAATAAAACAATATCTGCAAAATTGGTATGATTCATTCATGCATGTGTTTGAGAAATAGATCTTAGATTCCCTTAAAATGAATAAATAAAGTAGGCATTATCTGGATATAATCTATTTTCTTTCGGTGTCTATTGGTAAATGATGAGCAGATAAATTTCACACACTGCATTCTCAGAACTTTGGACTGCCATGAGGTCCCCATTTTTCTTTTTTAGTTTAAATGCTGTGCACATAACCTTATTCTTTCCATAAATCAGTCATGATAATCACCTTAAAATTGGAATGGAACGTGCTGTGGGAGTTCATAAGATAAACAAAGAAAACACATTGTCACTTTTCTTGCTAATCTGTGAACAGAGCTAACTGCTTGACCAGGGATTCTTTCAAACATGGTTTCCTCTTTTCTTCTAATTTTTCGCTTTGGAATTGCTGATACTGAAGAGAAGCCCTGAGAAGTCATGACCATGGGCCTCAGGCCATTACCAGTTCAAAGTCAGTCAAAACAAATGACTGGAGCTGGTCCACAGATGTATCTCCTATCATGAGCATCACATTCAGTATAAAGAAGTAAGTTTGTTGAGGAAAGAGAAGTTACTTGATGACGCAACTTCTGTTTCCTCAGATGAAGCATCTTTTCTCCTCTCTGCTTCTTTGTCCTCTGCTCCTCAAGACTATTTTATTAAGTATTGTGGCTGTTGCACTTTTGCTTGGCTAAGTATAACTTGATATCTCTTGTGCTGACATTGGTATTAATTTGGCTGTTTTACTAAATCCATTTTCATTTCAGCCTGTGGGTCTTCTCTCCTTTTACTGATTCCTTTTCTCTGCTGGGGAGGCGTCATTGGGTGATAGAATAATTGATATAGTTTAGCCCCAGATGCAAGCTACAAGCATAGACTTAATCAGATTTTTAAAATGTTTTCTCTAAGCCAAGGAGTAAAATTCATCAGAGGATTTTGTTCAAACTTCCAAGGGGGAGTCTCTGACTATGTGTGAGTGGATAAGTTTGAAGTATCATAAGGTATTACAATTCCTTTTCTGTGGTTGGAACTGCCATACAAGGAAATGAAGTTGCTACCTTAAATAGGTAGACAAAAGTTTGGGTTCTTTAAGGTCAGGAAATTCTGATAAATATCCATATAAATACGTAAGCATATATATTCTTAAAAATAAGTAACTGATATTTTTAAATTAATTAAAAATAAATCATTGTATCAAAAAATGCATTTCAAAAGTACTGGAACTTACTTTGCAATAAACTGCATGAAACTGTACTAAGATGCACAATGTTTACTGTAACAAACAGGAAATTCTAACAACTAATTTAAGCTGTTTACCTTGCAGAAGAGATGCACAGAATCTTTAGTGAAGTTTCTCACAGCTTCTACTCTTTTGGACAGGAAAAAATAACTTTCTACCCAAAGCATGTCTAGGCAACCAAACTAAACTTGATTATTGCGATATGCTGTAAATTGTAACTACATATTGTAGATATGACAAATATAATTAAATCCTATTGAACACTGAAAAGTAACCACGAAACTTGGTAATGTCTTGTCAACAACAAAGGAGGAATCTAAAATAATTTTGTTCTTAATAGAGCGAGCAACAGCAGTATCAGGTAAAGAATTCTGTGACAGGTGCATAGTGAATTAATTTTGTCATCATAAAAAATAATTTTACATCTGGATGTGATTAATAATCATGATTTTTTTTGTTGTTGTTTGAGATTTTTTCCCCCCTGCGTTTTGGTGGTTTGGTTTGGTTTTGGGTTTTGTTTGGTTTGTTTTGGTTTGGTTTGATTTGGTTTGGTTTGGTTGGTTGTTTTTTGGTGTGGTTTTTGTTGTTGTTGTTGTTGTTTTCCCTTAATTAAACCACAGTATTATGTTCCTGTTCAGATCAGCTTCTGGTTTAGTGCAAGGAATGTGTCTCACTCTTGGATTCAAAATTGCAGATAGACTACCTCCAGCAACAGGGGAAGAGCTTATTATCTGAATGCTTGCTTAGACAAATTCAGTTAGAACTTAAATACCTGGAAAGAGGCAGACTATACAGGAAGCAAAATGTAAAGCTTAGGTTTAGATCAAGTTCTTGAACTCATGGAGACTTACAAGATATCTGGAGAGGGGTGTTTTCTGAAGGCAAGTATTATCTTCAAACTGCTATGTTTAGATTGGACATCAGGAAAAAATTCTTCCCCATGAGGGTGATAAAAGATTGGAACAGATTGCTCAGAGAAGCTATGGAGGCTTCAGTTTTGGAGGTGTCCAAGTCAGGCTGGATGGCGTCTTAAGTAAACTAGTTTAGCAGGAAATGTCCCTGCCCCTGGTAGGGCTGTTGGAACTAGGTGATCTTTAAGGTCTCCTCCAACCCAAACCATTCTCTCAAAATCAAGACTGCTTAAAGTTGTGGTGTGGGATTTTTGTTGTTGGTTTTGTTTGGGTTTTTTTGGTGGGGTGTGTTTGTCTCATCCCATCCTGTGCCTTCCCCCCCCTCCCAACCACCATTAGCTGGAGAAAATAATGCGGTCCAAATTAAATTGTGGAGTTTTATACAAGCTACAAAAGTACCTCTTATATCTTTCCATAAAAAGAAAATGCAAGGATTTCTTATTAAGAAGTATGTCTTTTTTTCTATCTGAAACAAGAAAAGGTACAGGAAAAATTGAGACTGTCACAGCACACAGCCTCTAAATTCACCTCTAGAAAAAACCCCACCTTTTTTTCACTGAAAGTATTAAAAGTCCTACCTTGGATGTGAAGGTGATGCACATGAAGAGTAGTGCTGAGCTGCTTAACAGCTCTGATATAAACTTCACATGTGAGGTGGTTAAAAGCCTATAATTTAGCAGCCCTGTTATTAATGCTCAAAAAAGTATGTCTTTGGCAAGCACTCTGTGAATTTCCTAAGTACCAAGCATTCACCATGCACAGCCTTCCTTTACAGGGCTGTGCTTTCTGTTGACAGTCACCACGCAGCGTGTGCCCTTCCAGTCAGAATCTAACACTCAGTAGTACAGCACTGTTCTTTAGCACCTCCTCCTGTTCTACTCAATAGATTCTGGAATTGCCTCCCAAAAGATTCAGTAAAGAAACATTATAAATCCAAGCCTGTTAAGATTTAATTAGATTTTTTTTCCATAAACTGGGCCTGTTTCTCTTGAGTTTATGAAAGATGTTGTTTCTGTGTTGTTTTCCCTGTTTGCACATACATGCATGTTCACTCATTTCACTTCTTCATTCCATCTCGTTATTTTTTTATTCATAGTCTGTTACTTTGCAGGAATAAGAACTTTTGTAAGGCTGTAACATAAGTAACCACAGATCACACAATACTGAAATTTGTTTGTACCTGTGAGAGGTTGATAGATGTTAATGATTCCAGTGGTGCTTGGTAACACATAAAATTTTTTGGGTATTATACAAAATCTTTCCTGTTGTTACCTAGTGGAGCTGTTACTCTAGCTGTTTACAAGTGTTAAAGGTGTGGCAGGGCACACCCAAGTCCCTGCCCTACCAGAGGTTTGAATGGGGAGCGAAGCTGTTTTGCTCCCCCCCACCTCTGGCTCCAGGGGTTTGGAATGTGGAAAGTAGATGCCAAGTTCCTTACTCCACCCTCGTGGGCTTGAACAGGGAAGAGCAAATCACCCCAGCATGTATATATGGCAACTGGACACATTACCTAGTCGGACCTTGACTCACACTTTGACACGGACCTTGAGCCACAGCTTGAGTCGGACCTGGGGTTGGACCTTGAGGGGCACCTGGAAGAAGGGTGAGGAGAAAGCACAGTCCCTGCTTTCGGACCGCCGCATCCTGACTTCCTGCTTCAGGGAGCTGACTCTGCTGTAAACCGATGCCATTGGTCGGCACACTGCTGAGCAGCCCTGCTTGGCCCTGTGCTGCCCCATGATCTGTGCCCGTGGCAGCCGTGTCTGCAGTCACTTTGGACTCTGGCAGGTTTACTCGCATTGGATCCTGTGATGCATTGATCCACTGCTGGATTACAATTTGCAGTTCCAGACACTGTCGCAAAGGAGCCAAGGGACCAGCTCCAAATTCCTACTCCACCACCGTGAGTAGCAAAGACGTTTCCTAGGGTCCGGACTGCCTTTAGTTTGTAAGTGTGGCAGAGCTGTTTTGTAGCAAACCTTTTTTAATTTTCTGGTTTTCTTGAATTACTAAATTCCCTATAAGCATCCTTGTGAAGGTCTTCCCAAATGAATTTTGAACCCAATCTAACTAATTTGTATATAGGTTGTGGGCAGGGCTTTAAGGAAATAAAATAACTACAGATTTTATAATTCCTGCCTCTTTAATTCCCACGACCAATTGAAAAGCTCACCTAGTCTTAGAAAAGCCAGCAGTACTTGCCCAGGAAGGTTGTGGCTGCTCCCTCCCTGGAGGTGTTGAAGGCCAGGTTGGATGAGGCCTTGAGTAACCTGAACTAGTGGCAGGTGTCTCTGCCTATGACAGGGGCTTGGAACTAGATGATCTTTCAGGTCCCTTCCAACCTTACCATTCTATGATTCTATGATTCTACTTAACCTTTCTCTGATTGTCCATGGGTTCTAAGAACCACGGTGTTTGTGTATTTACACTAAGAAGATATTTTTTACTAAAAATATATGGACCCTCTGACCAATATTTAAATTGGTCACTTTGTTCCAAGTCTTTTCTTTTTGAGTTTCTGCTTTAGCATAACTTACATACATTAAAACCCAAACAGTAACGAGGAGAAAGAGTGCATTAAGAATGAACTTTTTTGTAGATTTGTCTTCTTTGTCCCTCTGCTATGATATATATCAAGAAGAATATTGCTGCCCTAGAGTTATTTGCTTTCTAGAATGCATTTCCTATAAAGGCCATTAAAGAGAGATAAATAATTTGTCTAAATAAAGATTCCCAATTCTATACTCTACTGGAATATAAAACCATAAGCCATTTCAGGAATTACAAGAAAACATTAGGGTATTTTCTTGGAAACTCTATCATAAGCAAGTAATCTTGCTAGGAGTCACACATAAATTACTGCAGAATTATGCCAATGGTAAGGTGTATTTGTAAAAGTGCATGCAATAAGTGCTGCATATCTAATGAAATAAATGCTGTTGCATGCAAGCTCTCTGCTTACAACAATCTACTTATTAGTCTGCTCAGGAAAGCTAAGTGTTCTGGGCATTGATCACTGCAGAACTTCATTGTCTTGAATAGCTTGTCTCTAAAACTGATTCTGTTTCTTTAAAAGTAAGCATCAATGACAAATGCTAAATGCATGAATAGTCAATAACTAAATAAGACAGCATTACAGGCTTGAAAGCAAAGTGCTGGTGTGGCTTCTGACTTACTGTTGCAAAGTAGCAAGAATTACCCTTTTTGGGACTATCGCTGAGCACTCCTAGGGAATGAATTTCTACGGCAAAGCTAAGCTCACCTGGGGAAAAAATTCTTATCGAACATAATAATGTGCTTAACACAATACTGGCAGAATGTGCATCTTTACATCACAGGAACTACCAAAATATTTTAGTGTTAGTGTAAAATGATTAGAACTTGGCAGAATGTCTATTAGGACTTTTATGCATATTGCTTGTAAGCAATAAGGAGAGACATTTAATGATCTATTGTGTGCTTGTATTGTTAAATCAAAATGTTCAAATAAAAGTTAGACTGTTGAAATTTTTCTTTAATCTCTGTTAATTTTCACCTAATTCAGTGAATTTGAACACTTTATGTAATAGGAGGCATGTTCCATTTTTAGATGAAGTGGATAAAGTTTTAGGGTCTATGGCAAAAAAAAAAAAATTAATCAGTACAGTTACTGGTGCTTTCCTGACTATTCAATGGTCATGCATGTGGAAGAATATCTACTTACCTGTGAATAAATTGACTGGTGCCATGGGGGACCCACCATGGTATCTGAAATATCTCCTTGGGCTAGTAGATACACTCTTATTTATTTGACATCTGTGGTTAGGTAACTGAATCCTCTCCCAGAAAAAATCTTTACAGTTGCCTAAAAATGACATTTTATTTCTGTGGGGCATCCTATCTGGCCTTCAGCTTGTAGCCTGGAATTGCAGAGACCTTTCAAATGCCTTGTGCTATGGGTACGATTTCTTTGAAGATTTCCTGAATCCCCTACAGCCTCTCAAATGACAATGGATGCGTATGCTAATAAATTGATTCCTAACTGTGTGCTTCAGCATGAGTCAAACCCTCCATAGTTCCATCCTAGCTCCTGCTCAGAATTAGCTACAACTCCACTGCCTGAATAATCATAGAATAATGGAATGGTTTGGGTTGGAAAGGACTTTTAGATGTCATTTAGTCCAATCCCCCAGGAATAAGCAGGGACCTCTTTAACTAGATCAGAGTCCTGTTCAATCTAGTTAGATAGTTGGTTAACATTTAAGGACCTTTTCTTCCAAGCTCAAGATCAGAGCATCCCAGCAAGTAGGAAATCGAGAAAGGGAGCCGGGAGAGTTGCATGGTTAAGTAAGGAACTGCTAAGCAAACTTAAGTGGAAGAAGAGAATCTACAGATCATGGAAGGTGGGGTTGGCCACTTGGGAGGAGTATAAGACTGTTGTCACAGGATGTAGGGAGGCAACTAGGAAGACTAAGGCCTTGTTGGAATTCAACCTTGCAAGGGAGGTGAAGGACAACAGAAAGGGCTTCTTCAAATACATTGGAGGAAAAGCTAACGTTAGAGGCAATATAGTCTCTCAGTTGAATGAGGTGGGTGCCTTGGTGACAGAGGACACAAAGAAGGCAGAGTTACTAAATGTCTTCTTCATCTCCATCTCCATCTACGCTGCTGGAGACTTCAGTAATACATGGTAGACAGAAGATGTGCCTGGAGACTGCAGGAAGGCAAATATCACTCCAATCTTCAAAAAGGGTAAGAAAGAGGACCCAAGCAACTACATACCAGCCACCTTCAGCTCCATCCCCATAAAGGTGATGGAGCAACTTATCCTCTGCACTGTCCTTAGGCATATCAAGGACAAGAGGGTCATTAGATGTAGGGCAATACCTTGCACTAAATGGACATGTGAGCAATCGATTAACGATTGTTGTAACTGATAATTGTGAACTGAAAACTTTCACAGCCTGCATGAAAAGTTCATCTGAAAGGCAAGGATGTCAGCTGTGAGCAGCCTGTGATGGTTGGGGAGTTTCCCACACACACACACACTTTGTAAAATCACCCAGACTAGACTCAGCCAGCTGGAAGTTAAGGACTGAAGCTCTATTTACAGCTTAGCACAATATACAAGCAGATACATACACAATGTACAGGAATCTTTACAGAAATACACATGTTAAAGGTAACACAGAAACACAACACCCCTCCCAGAAATCAGAGTCCCCAGGAGGGGCTCCCAACCACCCTTCCACCTTCTTTCCACCCCTATACCTTACCTCAAGGTCAGCCTTACATGCAAGGTGAGTTTGGAGGATTGGCAAGGGGCGTTAGAAGCAGAGTGGTTAGTTAGGTTACTTATCAGAGAGGCTTAGGCCAAGACCAAACCAGCTAGATAGACCGAGACTCTCTCTCTGTCTTATCTATGTTTGTGTTCTTGTTCTTATATACCTCAGCAAACCTATGAGTGAAGTAGACATCACCATTGTTTTCTTTTCACAGCCTATATTTTTTTTTTCATAAAAATATTTCAATTAGCCTCAAACCAGCACACAGCCCCAGAAGAAGATCAACAACAGGATGATCAAAGCAGAAACAAAGATTCACATGCAAAGCGTTTGAATAGATAAGACTAACCAATTGCTTAATGCCACAGACCTTGTGCCTTAATGATCTGGACCAATTGCTTAACAATGAACTAACCCACATAGTCTGTTAGAAAGTATATAAGTGCATGATCATATTCAATAAAGGGACATTGCTTAGATCATATTGGTCTGTGTATAGCTTTGTCTAGGATCTTCTGCAATTTGGAGAAGTCAACATGGTTACCAAGGCGAAGTCATGTTTGACCAACCTGATAACCTTTTATGAGAACATAACCAGGTAGATTGATGATGTGGTTTATCTTGATTTCAGCAAAGCATTTGACACTGTCTCCCACAGCATCCTTGCAGCTAAACTGAGGCAGTGTGGTCTGGATGATCAGGTAGTGAAGTGGATTGGGAACTGGTTGAAGGGAAGAAGTCAGAGAGTTGTGGTTAATGGGAGGATGGAGTCCAGTAGTGGAGTCACACAGGAGTTGGTACTGACACCAGTTCTGTTCAATATGTTCATCACTGACCTGGGTAAGGACACAGAGTGCACTGTTAACAAGTTTGCTGATGACACCAAGCTGGGTGGAGTGGTTGTCACACCAGAAGGCTGTGCTGCTATTCAACCAGACTTGGACAGGCCGGAGAGTTGGACTACGTATTTTTCACTTAAGCCATCATTAGTCACTGTGAAGCCAGTAGTATCAATATATTCATACACAGAATTCTTTATATATAGTTACATACTACATCATCAATATCTGTAAGCTGCCACCAGCTTCACTGAATGAAGTTCATGAAATTAAAAAACTTCTGCAGCTATGAACAGTCCCCTTTTAAAACCTGACCTAATAACTCTTTGAGTATTTCTTCAGTATGTTATGCAAGGTTGAACATATAAGAAAAAATAAAAGCTTCACAAAGTTTCTTGCATGGAGCATGACTAATCAGAGAAATTTAATGTTAGCTAAGATGAAGAATGATCTTAGCCATTATTGTTTCTTGTTTTCACAGTGTAATGAGAATATAAATTTTCTAGAAGCACTGTTCTTGCGTACAGTAAACCTTGTTCTGCCAAAAATGCATTAGTAATTTATTTAATCAAAATCAATCACAAAGTTCTATGTTTAGAAGTAGATGTTAACATTCTATTTTTCACAGGTGTTGAAATGCCTGAGAGTTCAGCGAATGTTATGTGTGTGTAGTACCTCAATAAGTCAAGCCATGAAACACATACTTAAGCACCTAACGAAAGGTGACCTTACTCTCATAGGAGGCTGAGCATCCATATTGAAGTTAATGAAGCCGTAGCGCTTACTACATCTGAAAATCAGATTAAACTTAGCTGCATAACTTTAAACTTAAAAGCAAGATTAATTTTGATTAATATGGAGAAAATGTTCATCCTCTCGTCCTGTTATTACCCTCCTGGTCTCCACCTGTCTGCTTTTTTCTGCCCTGGAGCTGGATCACAGATGTCTGCATGTGTGAGTGGATTTTGGGTTTATTTGGGCTTTTAAACTTTTTCAGCCTTTCACACTCCTGTGACAATTTTTCTTTCGGCAATATTTTTGGTTGAATTATTCAGAAAGTCATGCATATTTTTGGTTACCTGGAATGACTTGACAATAGACTTAAACTGAAAGTTGGGAAAAGATGGTTCATATCACACAAACAAGTACTGTATACAAGATTTTGTGACCTTATTCATAATACAGTGAACTATGGGGCCTTCTTTTCCCCTATGGATTCATGAAGATTTTAGGTTCATAAATAAGTGAACGTTTTATTCTAAGATTTAAAAACAATATGTACCTTTTTTCAGTAGGAGAAGGGGCAAATTATGTAGGAACATGTCTGTACTTTTAAAATTAGAACTTACTTCCTTAGGCTGTTACCAAAAGTCTTACAAAGACCAAGGTATTTCACAGAATTGCTTAACCACCACACGGTCACAGAATAGTTGAGGTTTGAACATACCTCTGGAGAGCATCTAGTCCTAACTTCCTGCTCAAAACACCCACCTAGAGCATCTCAAAAAGATCATTATGAGCAACCTGTTCCAGCATTCAATTGCCCTCAGAATACTTTTTTTGTCTTGTGTTTAAATGACCTTTCTTGAATTTTGCCTTTTGCCCATTACTGCTTATCCTGCCGCTGAATATTGAATGTAAGTGTCCTTGAAGATCTATAAATTAAGGGTTACATGCAGTATGCCACACAAGGAATCAAACAATACAAGCAAGCAAAGAAATTCCTGAAAAGATTTCTTAAACAAATGCTTGAAGAAACCTTTATTTTGGGTTGCTGCTGTGCCTGAACACATGAAGTCTCATTCTGCATGGTGGTGTAGAAGTTTAAAAATTTTCTTTGATCATTACCTATTAATGTATATTCCTTTTCCCTTTGATCCTTTCCAGTGTGATGTTCTTGAGAAACTGTATGAAAAGCTTCACAGTTGTCAGAAAGAGTGCCTCACCTAAATCTGTAGTGTTGCTTCTTAAAAATAAGTTGCTGGGGGTTTTGTTTTGTTGTTTATCATTATCATCATTATCATCATTATAATTATTGCCATTATTATAATCATCATTATTGCAACCATCATCATAATTATTGTCATCATCATGATCATGATTATCATAATCATTATGATTATCATAATCACCATTATAATAATTAGCACAATTATAATCATACTTATAATCATAATTATAATAGTCATCATTATCATTACCACCATTAGCATTATGATCATCATTATCATTATCATTATTATAATCATCATTATCATCATTATGTCATCATCATTACCATAAAATCATAACAATCATTATCATTATCATAAACATAATTATCATCATCATCATTACTATTTACCTTTCATTTCCAGTTAGATCTCTTTTCTCCCTGATGCACTATAGATCAATCAATGCTCTCTGAATAGAGATTTCCATAAACAACTAGATTTCCTCAGAATGATACCCCTAATTTTTATATTAATATACTGGTACTACAGTAGATCACTAATTCTGTTAGAAACGAAACACCTCTCAAGGGAAATACAAATTAGCTCCAATTTCATGATGATACTACATTTTTAGAAAATCCATTTGTGATTTTTTTTTCTTTCTCTGTTTTGTTCAATGATTACTTACCTAAATTAAATAGATCTCTTACTTTGCTGGACTGTATTTAAATCTTTGCTATTCCAAATTCCAAACCCTAGGAATTAGCAACTGAAGATGAAATAGTGGAAAGTTTTCATATTTATTGTTCCACATTCTCCTCTGGGACATCAGGAAGACATTCTAATTCTAAAATTGACATCATGACTTTCTAGCAAATAAGTACAGATCATCTTAGTCTATTCATAAGGAACCTGGTGATGAAACTTTATGTCACACTTGATGTCTTGATTTAATTGAAGGTAGACTATAAAATTATCACAGAATCACACTGAATCATAGATATGGTAGATAATAAAGAATTATTATATAATGAATACAGAGGAAACTGTATAGTGGGAGGGGGACCTTGCTCTTTACAGATTTGGACTAGAAAAATGTTCTGATTGAAAGAGGTTTTTGTTTTCCATTATGGAAAAAATGAGTATGAGAATATTTGTTGTCATTGTTGTTGTTATTGTTTTTTGTCACATCCTCAGTGAAAATAAGCTGCAGAGTGAGTTAGTGAGTTCAATGATTGTCTGCCTGTTAAGTGACAAAATCCAGTTAGAGATGGTATTTTTCAAAGCTTCCTGTGACTCTAAGTTGAAATGAATGCACTCAAAGCATGATAAATTCATTGTGCTTAATCCTGATGTTTAGTCTGTGTTTCTTGAACACAGAAAGTAGTCGTGTGGGATTCAAGTTTTACTGTCTCTTGCAGCCTACACTCTGCAGTGGACTCTTACCCTGATCAAAGAAACCTGGGGAGACTATTACACTCATGAAGGTTGAGTATAACCATAGAAAAAAATGTGTTATTAACATTTGATACTATTATAAGTGGATGTGGAAGTTATGGACAATTCTGTTCAAACTGAACCATACCTATTCATAAATTGTGAGATCTCTTATGAAATTAAACTCTATTTTGAAATTTATTTCTGTATACTTTGCTTAACTAGATCATTTGCATGCTGGCCTTGTGTCATTTTCAGACCAGATAGCACCTATCACATGTGATTGGTCCTAGACTCTCTAGACAATTTCTAGTAATGATTTGTGCAAGAATAGACACAGCTGATTAAGTATGCAAAATATGGACATTAAGATTTTGCCCTTTCCTACACAGGAAGGCAAAGGCAAAAGATTTTGCCTTTTCCTATACAGCAAAGGCAAAAGATTTTGCCTTTTCTATACAGCAAAGGTACATTTCTACCTGTTCTATTCTTAAAGACTTTGAGATAGAGCTCCTAAGGCTCTGATAAAATCAGGAGGGGGGAAAAAAACAATGAACATAAACACACAAAACCCCCCAAACACAACAACAAACACATTTGTATCTGAGTTCTTAAACATACCCCATTATTATTTGTAATAGGAGCAGGAAAGAGACTGATATCAATGCAGAATTTAAAGACACTGTAGTGTTATTTAAAGAGCTATTCTCAGGGACATAAGCTGGAAAAGAAACAAGAACTGCTCATCAAAAGACATATTCAAAATTAAGTTAAAAGCTTCTACCAAAAAAAAGGTTGTATAATTGTTAAGTACACAAATAATGGGATGTTGCCTCTAAAATTAAAGAGCTGTAGTATTCTTTTTCTATGGAATACTGGAATTAGGCTTTCAATTTAAATGTGGATGCAATTCATACAACCTAAGTGCTTCAATTTCCCAGGCTGAAGTCACTCTACAAGTTAAAAAACACAAAGGCATCTGAACCAAACATATTTCTTTGGTGTATTTTATCTGAAGAAAATACACATCTCTTAACCCTGTATAAGTACACATAAGAAGTTTCCTGACTATATTTCTTTGAAGGCACAATTATCTATTTTCAGCTATAGAGAATAACTATTCACATTTTAAATTATGCACATCTAAATTACAAGGGGCATAAAGAGGTCACATCCTGTCCCTGCAGGTAAGATAATTAACTATGTTCTGTACTTGTGCTACAGTCTATGAAGCATGTTATGCCAATGTATTGTGATTCCACACTTGAACATTTGCAAAGCAGTTTCTATATTGGTTCAACTGTTGTTTTTTTTTTTTTTCCCAATGCTGAATATATTGGAAACAAGTGGAAATTGTATGATATCAGAACAGTCCAAGTTCTCTGGGCATATGTGGTTCAAGACATGCACGGGTTTTTTTTGGTACTAAACTTTGACATGAATTGTAAGCATCAGAATTTTCATCCTTTGCTGTCTGGGTATGTTTGGTGGGTTTGGTTGGTTGGTTTTGGGGTTTTTTGTGAGTTGACTGAGCCCTGGAACAGTTTGCACAGTGAGGTTGTAGAGTCTCCATACCTGAATGTATCAAAAAGCTGTTTAGACAAGGTCCTGAGAAACTGTAGGTTACTGCACTTGATCCTGGGGATTGAACCAAAGAGTGTCCACAGGTCCTTTCAAATCTTTTCGCAGCTATATATCAATAATGTGATTCTCTGATGGTTCACTATTATTGTCTCCTGTATCTGTTTGCTTAGTTCATTAAGGTTACTGAGACTATAGAGGGCATGTCCATCTGCTTTATTGTGGGGTCCTCTATGAGCTGCAGTGTCTGAACTCTGACAGGCATTACAGGAGGACAACCTCATCACTATGGTCTTCATAGGCTGTAGAAGAATCTCTTCTGCAGCTCTTGAAATACATTCTCCCCTTCCTTCTTCACTGACCTTGAGATCTGCAGTTTTGTTTGTCTCATACTTTCTTACTCCTTTCTCAACTGCTGCACAACATTTTTTATCCTTTCTTAAGTTAGCACAGAGCAGGCACTGGTAGCATCACCAATGGGTGCATCTTTAACAACAGTGGGGCAGTTTTGGAGCCATCTGAAAGCAGCTGTGTTTGGCAGGAGGCAATCCCTGGTCTCTTCTGCCAGAAGCCATCCCTGAAGCTTCCTGGCTATGGAAACTTTGCTACATAAACCCAACACAGGAGAACTGTTTTAAATCTACAGGTATTCTTCACCATGAAACTTATTTACCTGTGCAGCAGTTTCCTGGGTTTTAGCTTACTTCTGGATATATTTAAGCATCTATCACGATGTTTTCCACATTTGATTTCAGCTGCTGCTATGACAAATGTTTGTGCAATATCTGTGCCTTAGGTCAGACAGATTTTAACCTCCACTTTATGCACTTAGAGAAAAGTATTTTATACTGGATGGCATTTGACCTGCAGTTGGCTCCCTTCTGACTTGTTGTTGTGGAGCCTGGGGTTGTATGACAGTCATGATTTTGTGCAAAGTCTATCTCTTTTTTAAGTTTTCTTTTTACTGGAATTCCATGAAATCGTTATTTCCCTTCAAGTCTCATGGGTTTTTGATTTGTTCCTAAACAATCTGACTAAATGTGGGTTGGGATTGGTTTTGGGGTGTTTTTTTTGGGGGGGGAGGTTGTTTGTTGGTTGGTTTTGTTTGTTTGTTTGTTTTGTTGTTGTTGTTGACATAGTTATTGTTGTATGTTTCTACATTGAAAAAAATTGGGATACAACTTGAGTGTTTGGTACAGACACAATACAAAAATTGAATTTTGTTCTTTTCATGTAGGAAGATTTACCATTTTCCAATACAATCATTTTTAAAACAAAATAAATGCAGTCCATATATAAAGCTCCATATAATAATAGAATCATAGAATGGTAAGGTTGGAAGGGACCTCAAGAATCATCTAGTTCCAACCCCCTGCCATAGGCAAGGACACCTCCCACTAGCACAGGTCACTCAAGGCCTCATCCAACTTGGCCTTGAACCCCTCCAGGGAGGGAGCAGCCACAACATGCCTGGGCAATCTATTCCAGTGTCTCACCACCCTCACTGCAAAGAACTTCCTCCTAACATCCAGTTTCAATCTCCCCTCTTCCAGTTTAAACCCATTGCCCCTTGTCCTGATATTGCAAGACCTTGTCAATAGTCCCTCCCCAGACTTCCTGTAGGCCCCTTCAGATACTGGAAGGCTACTATAAGGTCTCCTCAAAGCCTTCTCTTCCCCATGCTGAAAAGCCCCAACTCTCTCAGCCTGTCCATACAGCAGAGCTACTTCAGCCCTTTGATCATGTTTGTGGCCTCCTCTGGACCCGCTCCAACACTTCCATGTCCTTCCTGTGCTGGGGGCTCCAGAACTGCACACAGGACTCCAGGTGGGGTCTGAGGAGAGCAGAATATTATACTGGGAAGCTGATAGAGCAAATTATTTTGAAAATCATCAATTTTTTGGTAAATCATTATGCTAAGGAATAAAAAGTGATTAAGAATATTTGTGTGATGAGGTCACCATCTCAGTGTAGGGCAATGTCTTTAGTTAGTCTTCCATAACATTTTCACTAACAAATGATGAATTACAGACCAGATAAATGGGGAATCATTGATTGGACAGCAGAGAATTAAGAGTAGGATGGGCAGCTAAGGGTTGAAAACTAGCTGAGCTGCTGGCTTAGAGGGTTGTGCTCCCAAGTCCAGCTGGAGGCCAGTCACTAGTGGTTAGTCCCAAGGGTTGATATTGTGTCCAGTACTGCTAAACATCTTCACTGCTGACCTGGATGATGGGAAAGAGTGCTCACTCTACATATTTGCAGATGATAAAAAACTATGAGAAGTGCCCAGCGCTGCCATGGGCACAGTGTTACCAGCAGGCAGAAGGAGGTCAGCTTCTCCTAACACACTGCTTTACTCAGCTCTGGTGAGAAACAACTGGAGCGCTGTGCCCAGCGCTGTGCTGACTAGTACAAAGGAGAAATGGACTTACTGAAGCACGTCTATCACAGGGCCACAAATATGACTAAGGACTTAGAACGCACAGAAAGGCTGAGAGACCTGGGTCTATTCAGGTTGGAGAAGAGAAGGTTCAGAGAACCGTACGTAAATACATTATAGCAGTTAGAAGCAAAGAAGACTGTATCAGACCTCTCAGTGGTGCACAGAGCCAACGGGCATAAACTGAAACAGAGAAAATTGCATTTAAATATAAGGAAAAACTTTTCTTTCTGTGAAGCTGAGTGAGAATTGGAGCAGGTTTCCCAGAGAGACTGTAGTGTCTCCATCCTCATAGACGATGAAAATCTGATCAGACCTGGGAGTGTGCAATCTGTTGTAGGTAACCCTGCTTGAGCAGAGTGGTTTGCCTAGAGAGTCTCCAGAGGTGAGTTCTGACCTTAGCCATTATGTGATTCTGCATGTCAGTATTCGTAGTTGTGTAATATTCAGGGTATTGAAGCACTATGAAGTTTAGGCATTACCTGTTCACTTACAAAAATACAATTTGCAATGTGTTTGACACAGTAAGATTGTTTTTGTTAAACTTTTGAAAAGCAGCTTGCAGATCAGTGCTTTGCACCACTATATTGCTATAGTTTGCTTGGTCCTTTTGACAGCAAATATGTACAAAGACAGTTATGTGTTCGCCTAAATCCCATATAAGTCTTTATATACTGAAGATTGTTGCTGCGATAGAAGAGCAGCTTATAGGGAAATGAGATGTAAGAGTAAAATTGAAGTGGTAGTTATTAATGCCAAGGATAAACTCAGCTAGGAATTTAAAAAAAAAAAAGTGATTTTGGAGCTCTGGTTTTGGTTCATTCTCTTGCTAAGTTCCCTATTCAGCAAACTGATTGAGCAAGTGGTCACAGCTGAGGTCACTGTTTCTTCTACAAGGATCTAACGTTGTTATTTATATTCTTCCTAGCTGGTTGTTATTGCTAATTCTTGCAACTACTTCAGGTCTAATATCTTCATCCTAAAGCTGCAGATGTTGCTGATTTTTATTCATCTTTCAAGTGCAGCTACTTGTTCTACTCATTTGCACAGAAGCAGCAAATTGGTAATGCTCCACTACAGTAGTTTATTTGAGTTTAGTGTGCTAGTTCCTCCACATTGGCTTAGTGAAACTGTTTCAGATAATATTTAGCAATAGCTTTACTTCTGAAAAGTACCAGTCACTCTGCATCTGTTAGACTGTTCTGTGTGCAATTTAAACAGACTTGATTTACTGAAGTTCTATGCTGTTCTATTTAAAAACTACTGAACAGACATTTGTCTTCTTTTTTAACTATGAAAATCAAAGTGCTAAAGTTGAGAGCAGCAGCACTTGGGTTTATTCATACAGACTGATAGTTTGTGCTGATTGGTCCTGTGCTATAGCTCACAAGGGAGGTTATGATGCCTACTGGCTAGATAAGGAATGTAAATCAAAACTGAACATACGTATTTGAGCTGCTGAATACTGAAATAGCATTTTGCCTTCTCCTGCTTTACAGCTAATTCAATTAATGAGGTATAACATTATCCTTGACTTATGCTGAAACTGATGCATGACAAAATGGTACTTTACATCTTGATTACAATCATTAACTGGTCAGTAATTTTTCTTCAAATTCAGTTTTTCATATCCCTTCCTTTCAAAATGTGGTAAGTGTATGCAGTTATGCTTCCTGGCACTGCTGCTTGTTAGGAGATATATCGTGAGTTGCATTCATCTCACGTAATCTTAGATACCTGCCACAGAAGCATCTTTATCTATGATTTCCCCTCTAGGCTCCTTTTATAACCAATGGAAACCCAGCATTTTTCAGAATATGAGTCATCTACTTTAGCTCACTACTTTAGGATGAGATGCATCATGGGCTAGAGGTGCTTATTTCTCACCACTGACCACACTGGAAAGGGACATAGTGATGGGATCAAATGAATGCTTCCAGTGTACCCGGTTTGATGTCTCCTTTACCTGGCATTACTTTATTGGCACTGCATGAAGCCACAACAGTGCAGATCAAAACATTTTTTTAGCTAAGAGAAGATACTTCACACTGACCATACAACTCCATGCTCAAATTCTGTGCGTAAGCCCGAAATGACATCTGAGTGCTCAACATGTATCAAAATCCCGCACTTTGTAGCTTTAATGTCTTAAATTGTTAATATCTTGAATTTTAGCATGGAAGAATGTTCTAGTCTTATTATTATATCATATTACTATAAAGATCAGATTAAGAAGGGGAAATATTTTCTTTCTCCTAATCCAGGAATACACTATAAGCAGTGGAGATTGTCACATTGCCTGTTTCAAAACAAATTATCAAGAAAGAAGACATGGAGTTTTATTCAAAGATGAGAAGAGACTGAGAATAACCTGTCAGAGAAATGCATGAAGGAATACAACACATTTAAAAATTATCTTCATTAATTAAAACTTTTTCAAGGCAAGTAAAATGTTTCAGACATATTCCCACTTCTGTGTCTTAGAAATACTGCATGTTTGCTTTCTATTTACAGTCTTTTCCTTGTAATGTGTTTTTTCCTGTTAATGATGTATCTGAGTAGAGGAGAACACACAGTTGCCTCTCTAAAAGATACATTAAAAAATCTACTATTTTTTTTATGCATAAATGAACCAGGATGTACTTTGCTTGCTTTTTCTACTCTTCCCTTTGATAGCTTAAGTAGTTGGCTGAAATATTCTGGCTACCCCCATTTTGGTAATCCAACCTCTTGCAATTCAAATATTTTTAAGGCTACTGCTATTTACAAAGAACAGGTGTGTTTCTGTACAGGTGTGTTTGTGTACATCCACATCCACACACACACATAGCAGAAATATCATAGAAATCATAGAATGATATAGAAATTACATTACAACTCAAATTTTGAGTGGGTTGAGTGTGCCTCAAATAAATTATACACTTCATTTCCTTGTCATTGTTTCAGTGGCCCATTGAAAAAGCTCACAGGGACTGATGACACTGCTCCTAATGTTGAGTTGGAGATGAGTGGTTTAGATAACTTGAAGAATTTGTAAAAGTGTCATTTAATAGAGTTTAATGGTGAGGTTCACTCTCTTATGACTGAGAGGAAACATACAAGGGAAAAATTCAGTTAGAATTGATTTGGGTTGATTTGCACAAAGAGCAGATACATGAAAGTCCCCACTGACTGGAAAAGGGGAAACATGACTCCCATTTTCAAAAAGAGTAGGAAGGAGGAGCTGGGGAACTACAGGCCAGTCAGTCTCACCTCTGTGTCCGGTAAGATCAGGGAGCAGGCCCTCCTAGAGGCACTACTGAGACAGGGGAATAGTGAGGAGGTGGTTGGGTACAATCGGCATGGCTTCACCAAGGGCAAATTCTGCCTGACAAACCTGGTGGCCTTCTATTAGCAGGTCACGACATGAATAGATGAGGGGCAAGCAACTGATGTCATTTACCTGGGCTTGAGCAAAGCCTTCGACACCATCCCACAACACATCCTGGTCTCCAAGCTGATGAGACATGGGTTTGATGGGAACTGGCTTGAAGGCCACACCCAAAGAGTGGCTGCCAATGGGTTCATGCCCCAGTGGAGGCCAGCGGCAGAAGGAGTCGCTCAGGAACCAGTTCTGGGACCAGAATTGTTCGACATCTTTGTCAGCAACATGGACAGAGGCATTGAGTGCAGCCTCAGCAAGTTTGCTGACACCACCAAGCTGTGTGGTGCAGTAGACACACTGGAGGGAAGGGATCCATCCAGAGGGACCTGGGCAGACTGGAGAGGTGGGCACAAGCCAACCTCATTGTGATGGTTTGGGAGTTACCCGCCACCCCACACTTTGTAAAAATCACCCAGACTAGACTCAGAAGGCTGGAAGTTAAGGACTGAAGCTCTATTTACAGCTTAGCACAATATACAAGCAGATATATACATAATATACAGGAATATTTACAGAAATATACAAGTTAAAGGTGATACAGAAACACAACACCCATCTCAGAAATCAGAGTCCCCAGGAAGGGCTCCCAACCACCCTTCCACCTTCTCCCTGCCCCTCTACCTTACCCCACAGTTTGTGCAAGGTGAGTTTGGAGGGTCAGCCAGGGGGGTTAGAAGGAAAATGGTTAGTTATTCAGCAGAGAGGAGAGGACCCGCTTCCAGAGAGACACTGAGAGACACTGTCTTATCTGTGTTTGTCTTCTCATTCTTAAACATCTCAGCAAGTCTATGAGTGAAGTAGATATCACCATTGTTTTCTTTTCACAGCCTATAATACTATTTTCTCTATTAAAATATTCCAATTAGTCTCGAACCAGCACACTCATGAAGTTCAACAAGACCAAGTGTGAGGTCCTGCAGCTGGGTTGAGGCAATCCTAAGTACAAATACAGACTGAGCAGTGACTGGCTGAAGAGCAGCCTTGAGGAGAGATAATTAGGCATGCTGGTGGACAAGAAGCTCAGCATGAGCCAGCAGCATGCACTTGCAGCCCAGAAAGCCAACCAGAGCCTGGGCTGCATCCGGAGAAATGTGGCCAGCAGGTGGAGGGAGGTGATTCTCGCCCTCTACTCTGCTCTGGTGAGACCCCACCTGGAGCACTGCATCCAGTTCTGGAGCCCCTATTCCAAGAGGGATGTGGAGATGCTGAAGTGTGTCCGGAGAAGGGCCACGAGGATGATCAGAGGGCTGGAGCAGCTCTCCTTTGAGGACAGGCTGAAAGAGTTGAGGCTCTTCAGTCTGAAGAAGAGGAGGCTCCCAGGTGACCTTCATGTGGCCTTGCAGTCAAATTCCATAGAATAGGAAAGGTCTGCATGAGACTTCTTGTACCCAAAACTTTCTTTGTTTGTTCTGCTGCTTTGTGGTTTTCCTGGAAGAGTTCCTGGCCTGGCTAGGGCTCTCTGCTATGGAGCCTGCACCAAATCACTGCTGGTTTGTTAAGAATATCTCTTCTATATGCAGAGAGATGTCTACTGTCTATGAGAAAAGTGGGTCTACATGGATACCTAGCATCCTCATAAAACTGAAAATGCGAAGTTCAGTGAGAGAGGGGAAGGGAGTTTTGATAAATCTAAGCAACCCATTCCTAGTTTATAGTTGTGATATTACATTGCACAACCTTTCTGAAGTAGGTAGCCTATACAGAACGCTGGAAAGGAAAAAAAAAAAAAAAAAAAAGGAAAGGTATCAAAGAAAGGCAATGCATTTGCTCATTCAAAATCTGACACACAGGTTTTACAAGCTACCTGGATGTAATATTCATCAAAGGTAAGTAAGAATAAAAATGTAATTGTTCGTTCAGCTGAAGTCATAAGTAGCATATTACTTAGTATTTTGGGGGAAAGGGAAGAAGAAGCAACGAGCACCACTGTTCGCTTAGCCTTTTCTTACTTTTCTCTAGGATATGTGTTATGTATTAATGGTTGGTTAAGAAAAGCAGTTTGTGCTTAAGGGAGCCTTTAATATGACCCTTTACAACAATTCTTATGTCTTCAGAAGTCTACAATAAAGAGGAGAAACCAGAACACAGGAAGGTGCTAATTAGTATCTATAGTAGAACTACATTAATCAGAGAACTTCAAAAAAAGGATGGGAGGAAGTGATATAAGATTCAGAAGTACCATGGTATATCCTGGAGGACTATGTAATCTCCCATTGCAAAGGAACCACACTTAGTAAATGACAAGGGAGGATATTCTGGTACAGCAAAGACCATAGCTTTTACTCAGTCTCTTATGAAGCATTAGAGAATGAGAAAGGAGAAAAAAGCATCCACTGGTATTAAAAAAGAGAGAGAGAGAGAGAGAGAGTTCATTTCAGGTCAGAACTGAAATGTTTGGGAA
>VWZE01021867.1:75700-93527 GCA_013396675.1 Eubucco bourcierii
AAAAAGCAAATGCCCCAGGTTTAGGGCTTAATCTTATTAAGGCATGTCATTGTTTTCTCCCTTGTAATTTAGTCCCAGTGCTGCAAAAGCCTTTTTTTTTTTTTCCCTATAAACAATGGGTTTACTTTTAAAGAAAAAAAAATCTAAATATTGTGTAATGGTACAATTGATTTCTTGGATGATGATGTAGATATTCAGCATTTATCTTGTAATAGCGTGACCAGTAAAATAAAACATACTGAAATGCTCTATCTGGGCCTTTTCCAGACTAAGAGAATGTATTCCTATTTATAACGCTGTATCGGTCTAGACTTAGTGACATGAGGTCCTGAAAGAAAAGGGAGGGGAAAGTAATCTTTTAAGTGTGCATCTGGTAGCTACAGAACTTTAATTGAATTAACCAAACAAGGTTTGGAGGACAAGCAAGAGTGCAGCATTCATGACAGCAAATGTTTGAGAAGGTGAAAAGGGAATACAGAAAAGAAGGGACATTGAATAACATGAATATCACTACGAATAACACAACAAATTAAATTGCTTGGGTTTTACATTTTTTATTTACTTCACCTCTTCAAATTAAACTTCATAGTTTAAAGGCTTATTTGCTTCTTTTGTTAACATTGAACAGTCTGACTTCATCGTTCCTATCTTTTTCCCTTCATTATAAATGCAATGTTCTGTGTTTCTTAAGCTCTTGCTGTTGATTGTATTGCTGTCCATTTAATTGTAAGGAAGTGTGAAGAGCCAGCTATATCAGGAGGTTTCACTAAAGTATCAAAAACATCTCAACTGTACACAAGCCAATGAAAGTGTGCTGCATGTCCCCAGAGCAGAAGGCACAGAGAAGTACATGTAAGTTGATATTTTATTCAGCAAATAATTAAACTCTTACACTCTCCATAAAATTAATCAGGCACAATGCACTTCATATGCGTTAACAATCCCTTCATCCCCGGTGTATTAAAACATATGTGGAAAGCTAATTGGCAACTGTGTAAGCTACCACTGAAAGATAATCTTTGGTATTTCATAATTCAACAAACCTCATGTGTGCTACTGATTATTCACTCATTCAAACTATTACATGTGTGCCCCCCCAGCTGTGTGAATTGGCAGAGATGTCCAAGAATGTGTAAGACTCACTCTGATCTTTATAGAACACTGTGATGGTTTGGGAGTTACCTGCCCCCCCTCTTTGTAAAATCACTCAGACTAGACTCAGTCGGCTGGAAGTTAAGGACTGAAGCTCTATTTACAGCTCAGCACAATGTACAAGCAGAGATATACACTATATACAGGAATAGTTACAGAAATATGCAAGTTAAAGGTAATACAGAAACACAACTCCCCTCCCAGAAATCAGAGACCCCAGGAGGGGCTCCCAACCACCCTTCCACCTTCTCCCCACCCCTATACCTTACCCCAAGGTTTGCCTTACGCGCAAGGTAAATTAGGAGGATCAAGGTTAAGTTCAAAACAAGAAAGCTCTTGTTGACAAGGATAAACTATTTCTTCAGGGACACACGTGTGGTGCTGGTAGCCAATGGTTAACACCAAAGGTCCTTGCCCATCTTATAAGTCATACCCTGAAAGACAAAATTGTCAGGACCGTGAGGACACCAAAACCCCTGCCTGCTCTCCCCTGGGCCTCCTACTCTGCCTGTGCTTCAGGCTTCACTTCAGCACAGTCCCTGCCCCATCCACACCATGATAACAATACTCCTAGCGTGTTCTTCATGTCAACAAATGTCAGGAAAACAATTCTCAGCAGAGTATGACAGTCCTCCAGCACTGCCAGGCAGATGGCTCTTTTCCATTGTCAAAATTAATAGTCCTTGTGACAATGAGGGTAGCTGCTTTCCAGGAAAGGACTATAACCCCTTTCCTCATGTGCCTACTTCCCACACACATTGGAAGGTCAAAGAAACAAGCTGATATAGACATGCAGTGTCCTTAGGCATTTCAGCAATGATTTGAAGGCTTTCTTTAGTTAAGGTCCACACACCTTTTCCTCAACTATTAATATATCACTAATATATATATATATATATTAATATAGCAATGTCACAATGAAAGCACTGTCCAATGGACCTGAGCACTCAGCAGCTCTGGCCAGCAACATTCAGATACAAAAGTGAACCACAACATGGGCCAGCCAAGACTCCTCCAGTGACAGGAGCTGAATACTGAATCAGAGACCCTTTTCTCAGATGTTTTTGTTCTGTGTGACATTAAGGAGGCCAATTTGTCCCAAGCAGTAGAGCTTGAATACCAGTAATGGCAATGCAGGCAGAGGTAACCTGGAAAACCTGGAAGTCTGACCTGGAAGTCTGACCGACAGTTTTCCTGACTTAGTGGTTTGGGAGGTACCTGCCCCTCCACACACTTTGTAAAATCACCCAGACTAGACTCAGCCAACTGGAAGTTAAGGACTGAAGCTCTACTTACAGCTTAGCACAATGTACAAGCAGATATCTACACAATAAACAGGAATATTTACAGAAATATACAAGTTAAAGGTAATACAGAAGCACAATCCCCCTCCCAGAAATCAGAGTCCTCAGGAGGGGCTCCCAACCACCCTTCCACCTTCTTTCCACTCCTCTACTTTACTGCAGGGTCAGTCTTATGTGCAAGGTGAGTTTGGAGGATCAGCAAGGGGCATTAGAAGTAGGGTGGTCAATTAGGTTACACAGCAGAAGGCCAGCAGACACACCAGTTCCAAGAGAGACAGGGACTATCTTATCTATGCTTGTGCCCTTTTTTTTTAATCCATCTCAGTAAGCCTATATGTGAAGTAGACATCACCATTGTTTTCTTTTCACAGTCTATAATTTTTTTCCTTAAAATATTCCAATTATCCTCAAACCAGCACATGTGATCTGATGGGCTGATCTCCAGAGCATAAGGCCCTCTAATGTTACAGATGCCTCGTATAGAACATCCTGTTTCAATGTCTAGGATTTCCCAAATGGCCCAGTAGTGGAAAAAAAAATAGTTTCAAGATAGCATCCCAGGTACTGCCTATGTATTTTTCCAAGACTTAAGTCTTCCACTTTCTTTGACAGAAAAGGATCTGAAAAATCTAAAGAATCTTCCCAGAGCCAGAAGCAGGAAAATTCAATGTAACAGCAGTTGATAAAATACTTGTCACTTGCACTTTTTTATTACTTTCACCTATGCTTTCTTTTCACCTATTTTTTCCTTGTAATACATTTGGACCCTCATCTGGTTGAAGCAGGTGATCCATTAACAGCTGTATTTATCTATTTAAATGCAATGTTAAGAGGATACAAGACACAGCAGGGAACAGAACATCACTAGGCTGGCAGTATTCGCAAATCATTCTGTCTGGAGTAATAAACTGGCTCTGTTTCTTCCAGTCATTAAAGACTGCATCTTTCTACTTCACACAAAATGTCAGTCCCTCAGCTGCTGAATCGCTGTCCGCATTCAGCACCTACTAGAACATGTAGTTTTACAGCAGAATTTACATGTGCACTTTAGCAATCGCAGGAGTACCAGAAAGAAATTAAAGCTATGAATACAGAGGGGCCAGATGTGAAGCAAATGAGAAGAGAATGGCAGGTAAATGTGTGATGGGTCAAGATGTGAGAGCGTCTTGCCAGGAATGAAAAGGTGTTATATGAGAAGAGTTCCTCTTCTGCCCAAATTACACACACTACAGTGAATTAATCATGCTGTGAGAGCAATGATGCTCCACAGAACTTGCGTGGCTCTGAATTTTGGGGTTCCATTTTGACATAGAAGTTTGAGCTGAACATTTACAAGATGATTTATATGGACAAGATTGACTCTCATATTAAAAAAAAAACAAAACAAAAACCAAGCACATGCTATACACAGATTTTACTCTCTGAAGACATAAGTAGGATTCAAAAGCATTCAAAACTGCATGTTTTTCAGGTTACACCTATTTGGGTATCTCATATGTAACCTGATAAACAAGCAATGGTCATGCTACTTTAGTCATTGAGAGATAATTAACTTTGCTGAAATGTGTATGCTTCTGGGTTGATGATGCATTCAATGTAATAGTGAAAGGAGACAGCTCCTGCCCAGCTGCTTAATGTTCAAAATACTCAAGTGCCTGAACACGGCCAGCGTAATTTATTTCTAGTAGTTTGCAATCTGAGTTGAGCACTACAAATTCTGAGATCTCTTAAGCTACTCAACATCCTGAGTTAAAAATTGTTGCCCTTTTTTCTCTCTGCGTAATTCTTTCCCCATTCTTTAAAAAAAAAAAAAAAAAAAAAAAAAAAAAAAAAAAAAAAAAAAAAGAAAAAAAAAGGGCAAGGGTGGGAACAGATGTGCAAAGTGATATCTGGTTGGAGAAAAACTAAAGATGTTAAAAGCCTATTCTACCACACAGACCTCGGTTTGAAGCACTGTGATGTTTCTTTCTCCATCAGCAGCTGCAATAGAAATGTGAATTTAATTTGAGATTTTCGAATTTGCAACATTGTGAGTGTGCAATAATAGCTCTGGAGCCACTGTGTACAGTTCTGGAGCTCCCGGTACAGGAAGGATATTAGACTGTTGGAGCGGGGTTCAGAGGAGGCCACGAAGATGTTCAGAGGGATGGAGCAGCTCTGCTATGAGGACAGGCTGAGAGTTTGGGCTCTTCAACCTGGAGAAGAGAAGGTTTCAAGGAGAACTTATAGTAGCCTTCCAGTATCTGAAGGGGGTCTACGGGAAGGCTGGGGAGGGACTATTGACAAGGTCTTGCAATGACAGGACAAGGGGCAATGGGTTTGAACTGGCAGAGGGGAGATTGAAACTGGTTATTAGGAAGACGTTCTTTGCAGTGAGGGTGGTGGGACACTGGCACAGGTTGCCCAGGGATATTGTGGCTGCTCCCTCCCTGCAGGTGTTCAAGGCCAGGTTGGACGAGACCTTGAGTGACCTGTTCTAGTGGGAGGTGTCCCTGCCTATGGCAGGGGACTAGATGATCTTTGAGGTCCCTTCCAATCTTATCATTCTATGATTCTGTGATTCTATGATTAATAATGTGGAATAGTCTTGGAAGTGAGTTGAAAGATCATCACAAAATTAATGATACTACTGAAAATTAGTTAATTACCCTTAAGATAAACTGATGCACTTACAAAGACTTTTTTTTTTTTTAAAAATCACCTCCAAAACTGCCAGATTTTACTAAATTACTGCCTGCACAGTTACAAAACATCATGGAGAGACTTCTATAGTACAAACAGATTTAAGGGATAATAGCGTGATTTTCACACGTCCATCAGTCATGACAAGAATACAAGGAAAGGGCTTGTAGAATTCAGGCCAATAATCCAGAAGAAGCTGTTGAAGAAGCAAACAAGGTATTAATGTGTGATAGGTCATGATGAGAGAACATGCTAGCAAAATCAGGCGCTGTAGGGGGTGGAGGGGAATAAAGCCCCCACTGTTGTTATTTATTTAAATTTCACAAACAAATGGATAGGTTAATTATAGGAAAGAGAGCAAGATTAAAAGTTTTGTTTAAAATATATCAGAGATGAGTTGCCATGTAACAATAGGAGGTAAGCTCATATGTATAGTCAGTTGTATTCATATTAAGATTTTTCCTGGTACAACCATTTTGGTAATATCACCTTTAGGTAAATTCTTTTCTATTATATTTATACTATAGAATATATGTTTTATATTTACTGAAGGAGAACTCAGTGTGCCAGGGCAGGGATAATATTTTTTTTTTAAAACTCTCTTACAGAATATCTTTTTGTTTTTAAACTCTCTTACAACATATAAATCCACACCACTACTTGTTAATAGCAGCAGATATTCTGCATTTCTAAGTATGTCATGTTCATACCTTCTAAAATAACTTTATTATACTGTTTATTTCAAGAGAGCTTTTATTAGAGTTTAGTTTTGCCATTGTTAAACTCAGCTCTAGCTGAAATATAGAACCTAAAAGAAAGGAGGAACAACTAATATCTTTCCTCAACCCCTGCTCTTCTCAAGTAAACAAATTACGATACACAAGATTTAAAGTCTAGCAAGAATCCAAGCCTTCTATTGTACTCACGGTCATAGTTTAAAAGTAAACTAATTTTGTGGGGAGCCCTTTTAAAGTTTTACATCTCAAAGAGAAATTAGTCTTTTAGCTGAAACCACAATTTTTATTAACACTTATTTTATCAGAGTGAAGTAAAAGCAGAAGTTTACAAGCTGGCCTTTTGTGAGTGTATAAGCATCTTTATGTACCCCTATGCCTAGGTAAATGAGAAGACAGAACAAAAGTAGCAGTTCTGTAAGAGGCTACCATTATATTTAAAGCATATGAACACAAATTCTATGGCCTGTGTAAGGTATTTGTTCTCCAGTTTTCTTCTAATTGGGTAATGCTTGTCTTCTTTGTGCTTCTTTTGTCTTCTTTGTGCTGGTTTGAGGCTAATTGGAATATTTTAATGAAAGTAATTAGATTATAGGCTAAGAAAAGAAAACAATGGTGATGTCTACTTCACTCATAGGCTTGCTGAGATGTGTAAGAACAAGAACACAAACATAGATAACACGCACAGAGAGTCCCATCTCTGTCTCTCTGGGAGCCAGTGTGTCTGCTGGCCTTCTGCTGTGTAACCTAACTAACCACTCTCCTAACACCCTGGTCGATCCTCCAAACTCACCTTGTGTGTTGCCTTGTGACCTGAGCTAGGTTGTATGGTCCTGTTCTGGCAGGAGGGTTGGAATCGATGATCTCTCTGGGTCCCTTCCAATCTCTGCCATCCTGTGATCCTGTATGACTGCCCGGGCAGGATAAAGTGTTTTCTTTATATTTAAATGGAATTTCCTATTTTTCAGTTTGTGCCCATTACCTCTTATCCTATCATGGAGCACCACTGAGAAGAGTTTGGCTCATTTATTGATCTAATGGAGCATTTAAGCATGTTAATAAGATCACTCCCAACTCTCTCTAGCTGTATAGTCCCACTTGGCAACACTCTGTTTAATGCAGCTGAGGAGACTGTTGGTCTCAGGGTCATCTTGGTTTACACCAGGGCCTTTATGCCCTTCCTTGTCTATCTGCTTTTCAACTGACTGACACCTGTCTGTCCTGGTGCCTGGAGTTATTCTTTCCCAGTGGAATTACTTAACATTTGCCTTTACTGAACTTCACAAAGTTCCTCTCTACTAATTTCTTGAACCTGTCAAGATCTCCGTGGATATCAACACAACTCCCTAGTACATCAACCAATCTTCACAGTTTTATCATCTACAAATATAGTATGGATGGTCAGTGAAGATGTTAAATGATAGTGGCCACAGGACTGGCGCTTGGCACAAACCACTAATAAGTGACCACCTGTTGTACACTGTGTCTCTGATGACAAACCTTTGAGTCAACAGTTCAGTCAGTTTTCAATTCACCTCATGGTTCTCACCTACCCTATTCTTTGTTATTTTTACTATGTAGGTATGGTTTGAGTCAACATAACATCTACTGCTCTCCATTAAGCAATTTGTCTCATTGTAGAACACTTTCATGCTAGTGAGTTATGGTTCCCTCTTAAAATAACAGCCAGACTGGCTTCTCCCAGTCACATTCTTGTGATGTGAAGCCCACCAGCCTGTAGCTCCCTAGATACTCTTTCTTGTCCTTCACCAAGTCAGTGACATGTGCTTACTTTCTCAGTCCTCAGGAATTTCCCCACTGTCTTCTTACCGCCCAGTACTATCATCTATCACCTAGTTATAAAGTCTGCAAAATCACTAAGGACTTTGAAATAAATGCTAAACAAACAAAGAAAGAAACAATTAAAAAAAAAACCCAAACAAAACAACCCCAAAAAACACAACCCAAAACTAAACTCAACTTAGAAAAATCAACGTTGGAGTCATTGCTTGTGTAGGACACTTATTATAATGTTGATCCTGTTGAGTTGTGTTTGATTAGAGCTTAACACATTTCAGAAAACAACATTTAAATGAGTGTCGTTGTTTCCTGAATGACACTTCTGCGTTTAACTAGGAATTATTTGACATTTCTCAGTGGAATGCAAACCAGGAGAAACATAAAATAAACCAGAAGTTGACATAGAATGAAGAATTTTATACAGCAGTAGTGTGATTCCTTCAGTAAGGTAAATAGTTCAGTGAATGTAATTGCACTTTAAATATAGGATGAATGCTTGTCCAATTTCTAAACCTCCGTCTTGAGTATTTATATAAATCTATGTAGGTTAGCCAGGTCTTCTTTTCTTGTTCTGTATTAATTGACAAAACATCTTGGAAATACTCATGGGAAGAACTAAATTGAAAAACAAAGAGAAAATAAATTAAGGGACAGAATCATAGATGATTGAAAGTCCAATAAGGTAAAGGAGATTAAGCCTTGAAAAGACTATGAATAGGGAATAATATGAATAGTAACAAGATCAGAGTTCAATGCATCATCTTTACTACATGCCTGCTGAATTTCAGGTTTTTATCTCAATTTTGTATGAAAAAGAGAACATAGGGAATTACTACAGAAAAACCCAAACTACTTTAAGAGTAGCTGCACATTCCTTATAGCTTGCATTATTTATTAGTCCACCAAAATGTGTTTTGGTTTTTATTCCAGTTATAGTTTTCCTCACATGTTTCAGAAGCCAGTAAAACAAATATAATCTTTTCTTCTCCATGGGAGTGATATCATTTGCTGCATAAGAGTGTAAGATTTCCTGACACTATAAAAATTGTCTCCACAATCTGTTTTTAACTCCTTGGTTGTGGCAGGTGCACTCACCATCTTATTGCACCCTTACTTTCATGCCTTTATAGCAACTGGGCCGCTCAGCCAGTAAGAGCTACCATGATCATAGATTAGACTTCACTAGAGTGTAAATGGAGCCCTACAGTACAGGAAATTTGAGTTCATCCTCCTTGGAGCAGTGGGTCTGTGGTCAGGGTCTGAGTCCTTGGGTCAGGACACCAATAAAGGACACATCCTGGGATTGAGTGAGTTCTCATCTCCACTTCAATGAGTGAATACTTCTGGATATATGCTTGAGTGAACCTTAACTTTCTTGTAGTTGTGTGATCCTCTTTTTGGGTATCCTTGAGAGGGAGGTTTTCCCTCTGTTGAGAGATTGTGTGCAAATTTTGGGTCATTTTCCTAAAAATCTGTAAAATTTTGGCATTCTTTAGTCAGATTGTATAGCATTATATTCCCCCGTGTAATGGAGGAGTAATTGATTGATGCCAGACAGGATTTTTTCAAAATTAATATTGTTTGTTAATACTCTGCTTACAGCAGAAGGCTAAGATTCAATTAGATTCAATTAGAGTTTTGCTAAAGAGGCTTTGAGTATATACTCACAAAATTAGCTCCTGACTTGTGGGTCTTGCTGCAGCTTCAGACAGCACCCAAACAGTTTCAGGGAATTCTGTCAACGTCTGGTGAGCTGTTGAGGTTTCTGCTTCCTCCCAGGCTTTGCAGGATGCTGGGGAAAGGATGCAGATGATTTCTGACCTTATCCTGGCCCCTCTGGATGATCTATATGTCCCTTTCAGGGCTTGTCATCTTGGCAGGTGTTGGCGGGATGTCTTGGCAGATGTCTTGACGTGGATATCATGCTGGCTATGCAGACCTATCACATGGAGGCAATTATGCCTGTTCTTGGTAAACTCAATTCAAGCAGTTTCCAGGTAGATACACCCAGAGTATCAGGGTTTGTTACTTTGTAGAGGAGTTAGTTTATAACTTAGCATAGCATGGCAGGACGCACTGAGGCAGTAGCACAGAGAACACAATAAGCAGAGACTATGGCAGCAGCAGCAGCAAGCAAGCGAGCATGAATACAACGGCAGAGCTTGTTGTGCTACCTGTTCATCTCCTTTTATCAATACAGCATGAGACTAATGGGCCTTTGGACACAGAATAGTCAATCAGAATGGCTTGACCACATTAGGTGAAGCCATAGGCTTGCTTTACACAAATTTGGGGAAGCATAGGCCTTGCACAAGACAAGCACAAGCCAAGTGTGTGTACCTTGTTTACCACAGGATGCAAACAGGAGCAAAACAAGTCTGAGCAAGCCAGAGTCCTCAGACACAGTGGCTCCAGGTTCTTTGTCCTTCTTCCCGCACTTGCTTCTCCCCATAGCAGAAAGAGGGAGAACAGAAAACATGTCTGGGCAAGCCAGGACATGTTCAAGCCTATTTTGGTCTACGCAGGCCTACCGTGACACCACCTGACATTCAAACGTAGTTTACTTTGGTCCATTAGAGCGCTGGGTAACTTTTGGTTGGAATACATCTCATATTCACACCTCACATCTGCTTCATTTGTTTTGTGTTGTCTCCACAACATAGGTGGAACACAGTTGAAACCTTTCCCAGAGCACCATAAACATTTATATCATCATACAAAATGGAGAATTGCAATACTGTCAGTGGGGAAAATGCACTATTATGCACAGAAGTCAGTATTTAAGGAGAGGCAATTACTTCTAAAGTCTCTAATTAGATCTTTGAGTCTTATTTTGAGTCTACTTTAGGTAAGTCATTTAAGTCTAATATATACTGTCTGAACATGACCTTTCAACACTCAGATGACAACAAAAACAATCATTTTATGAATGCTTTCCCTTGTAATTTCTAATATGTTTATTCCTTCATGTCACACATACCAGGATTTATGGAGAGGGAGGTTACGGGATACATATTTCTCCTTTCTCTGGAAAACATTATGTAGATTATGTGTGGCAACAAGGGATTGCATTTTATAGTTTCCAAATATTCACTCCAGTCTTATGTCCTTATATGACCAGCACACAATTAGTATCACCACAGTTCTTAAGTGAATCTTCACAGTTCACTCAAGTGAATCTTCTAATGACAGCACTGATATCCTTAATTTCTCTAAGTGTAGCATCCCAAGGACAAATCAATCTTATTTTGTTATAGTTAAATAAAAAAAAAAACAAACAAAACAACAAAAAAAAAACCAAACCAAATTTCCAACCATTTAAATAGGTATCTGCCACAGTTTTAGTCCTTGATTTATTATGTGATTTATGAGATTTAACAATGACATGTGAAAAGATATTTTTTTAATTCCCAAAGATTCTAAGTATGTAAAAAACCCAACAAATAACACATTTTACCTGCACATATGTCCCTGGCAACTTCCTTTAACTCAGCAATGTGGTATTTCAGCCCTGATCACTTTCCTCTCTTCCTTTGTAACTTAATCTGCCACATTCTCACTGCCGCATTGAGCAATGTCTGATACTTAACATCTTTTACTCCCAAACCAGAGTTTTCAAAGCAATGAATTATTACACAGAAGAGAGAGTTAAAGAACAATTTTGTCTTTCCCATGTTGATGGTCTAGCCTCTTTCTCCCTGGGAACCTTGCATCTAGCAGTTTGTCACCACATGGAGTCACCATCACTGGAGATATTTAAAGGACATACAGATGTAGTGCGAGGGGATAAGTGGTGACTCAGTAGAGCTAGGTTAATGGTTGGACTTGATCTTAAAGGTCTCTTACAATCAAAATGATTCTATGATCATTTGATTCCAAAAGTTTCACTATGATGTAAGTGCTGAAAATCAAGCAGTTCAACATGATCCATTTCTGGACTGTGTATAAAGTAAAGGGAGTCAGGGGAGAGAAGCAGAAGCAACTTCAGAAATTATGAAAATACTTCATCTTGTGGCAATAATCCTATGAAGACTGAACACCACTTCGTGAATGTGTCAGGTTTATGATTCGTGCAATTCCTTGCTTCACTAGTGTACTGATACCTATAAATTTATTGATACTGATTACCTAAGAGATATTAGGTTATTTTAAGACCTAACTGTAGTATAGAATTTTTCATGTATATCTGTACAGCTCCTAGTACAAAGACTGTGATCCAAACTACAATTTTAATACTGCTAATAATGATACCAATACATTTAATGGACTGTCAAATGGGGAAGAGCCTCTTATTTCTGTGGGATATTATCACATTATTGCCTACACCTGGAGGAATCTTAATGGTATGTTAATCCTGCTTCACTATTAAACACAGATCTGAAATTCCTAACTACAGTTCTAATAATGGAGTTCATAAAATGCAACTTCACATTTATAAACAATATCATCCTGGGTTCATTAAAGACAGACAACTGACAGTACACAGAGTGTGTCAAAAGTGCTCCACTCCAGCAGCTCAAAACATAAATTTTTGGGAAATCAATCTCAAGAGAGAGAATGTTTTTAATAAGTTCAACGGGGATGATTTTGACCATAAAGGGAACAGATTAATAATTTATGAAATAGGTGAAAACCCTTTACTGCAAAACGTAGTGTGAATGAATGACTATACCTAAACTATTTGCCCTCTTGTACCTCTTGCACCTCACCGGAACAAAAATCTGACACCAAAAATCATCATGAAAGTAGTGCAGTCATACTTAGATAAGGCTTTATCATTACACCTGCAAGAATTACAAGCAAGAAGAAAAAGGTTTATTGTTACAGTTTCAAGGCATTTGAATGAAATGCTATAATAATAGGTGAGTTTTAAAAGTCAATGTTACGGAGCACTTAAAACTGCTTCCCCTCCCTCCTGCCCTGCGGGTTTGAAGTGAGAAGAGCAAAAGGCCTTTCCACAGATGTGCTGAGCTGTGTGGCAGCCCGTGCTGGGAATCAGGCTGGTGGCTGGCTGGGTTTTCATGCCCAGTATAAATTGGCAAATGGACATTTGGTCTAGAAAAGCATAAATAGAGCAAGGCAGAAGGCAAGTGGTGCCCACCTTAAAAGATTTTATGCCTTAAGAGTTCCTGCCTTGACAGAGCTCCTATTTTGGACCATCTCTGCTTTTTGGATGGCTCCTACCTTCTCAGACAGCTCTCAGTTTTGCACCATCCTTGCCTTTGGACGCCTCTCCCCACTTGTGCACTGCTCTGTGCAAACTTGCAGGCTTGGCAAGTCCTGGGGTCTTTTTGAGAGAGCTGCCAGCAGCACCCGGCCCCAGCTGCTCTCAGACCATACTGCAGCCGACTTCTTGGCTGCTATTCCAAAGTGGGCAGAATTGAGTAGTTTGGCTCCCACCTGCTGAGGCACCGTCACTGCCACGAATCCCTGTCTTGTGGAAGTTGTGTCTTCAGACACTTCTGACTTTGGCACCTTTTCCTCCTGCCTTGGATTTCTACCGTAATATTGGATACAGCTTGCAGCATCAGAAGGCACCAAGCCACGGAGAAATCCAGCAAGGGATCATCACCCAACACCTATCTTACCTCCATGAGTAAAGCCTGCTGCTGATCCCTTAATTCTCTGCTCAGCCTGGTTGATAGTGAAGCTCTGTTTGTAGCTTAGCCTTTTCCATTTCCTGACTTTCTAAAAATCTCCAAATTTGTCCATAACATCCTTTTGAAGAATTCCCAATCGAATTAGAACCTGTAAATAAATCTAAACTAGTTTTGTGTATAGTTTTGAAGGCAGGGCTTTCAGGAAAATAAAATAATTCTATTTTTATAATTCCTGACTTGGTCATATTTTGCTATAATTCCCTCCCTCCACGACAATCGATAAGAAAATATCTGGATTATTAAGAGTCATATGTTAAATATGTTAAATTGAGTAGGCCTCTGAGTGTTTCCTTTCTTTTCTTTTTTTTTTTTTTTGACATTTCTTTCCTTTTTCAAAACACTGTTGAATTTTATGTTTTTCATTACAAGAGTAGTTCCATGTCCTTAAGCATGTTGTACAAGCTGCTGAGCTTTTTGAGGACTCTTGTTTTCTAAAGTCCTAACATTGATTTTCCACATTTTCAAACACTGTGATCAATAAACAAAGACTATTTGTTAGTCTTCTAAGGCCTTTTCTTAAAAATACGGAGGCTGAAAAACAATTATACCAAACTCAGTTTTCTATAAACATCCTTATATCTTTGCTGAGAGCTTTAGCTTTTGTGAAAATTTGGGGCTCTTCAGCCTGGAGAAGAGAAGGCTTTGAGGATACCATAGAGTAGCCTTCCAGTATCTGAAGGGGGCCTACAGGAAGGCTGGGGAGGGACTACTGACAAGGTCTTGCAATGACAGGACAAGGGGCAATGGGTTTAAACTGGCAGAGGGGAGATTTAGACTGGATGTTAGGAGGAAGTTGTTTGCAGTGAGGGTGGTGAGACACTGGAACAGGTTGCCCAGGAAGGTTGTGGCTGCTCCCTCCCTGGAGGTGCTGAAGGCCAGATTGGACGAGGTCTTGAGTGACCTGTAGTAGCGGGAGGTTTCCTTGCCTATGGCAGGGGACTAGATGATCTTTGAGGTCTCTTCCAACCTTACCATTCTATGATTCTATGAAAAGATTTCTATAGCAAAAGAAAAGACATAAAAATCCCAACAACATCTGAAAGGGGAAATAGAAACTGTAAAGCAGTATACTTTGTGATTACGGCAGAGAAAACACACAACATAAATGAACTGCTTCTAAAACTATGTGTTAATTAAAACAATTCTGTAGCTAAAATGCGTTGCTATTCTCTAATTCCAAGGTCCTTTGGGGAATTCTTGGAAAGGCTCAACTCTGTGGACTCCGCATTCTGCAGCCCAAGATAGAACTATATAAAGCAAGATAGTATGGTGTGCTGCAGTATACAGGATCTTTCAGGTACAATGTTGTCATGTAATTTGTGGTAAAAATTGATAAAAGCAGGAGGTAAGTCTTCCTAATTCAACCATGTATAATGGTGGTGATACTCAACAATATTTTCCCATTGTAACAAGTTCAAAGGAACATCTTTAAAGAGCATTTTGAGTCTGTCTGTCTTTTGGTTTTGTTTTTTTTTTTTTCTTACTTGGTCCACAGATTTGTCATTACACCTGTGATGGTTTGGGATTTAACCACCCACACACACTTTATAAAATCACCCAGACTAGACTCAGCCGGCTGGAAGTTAAGGACTGAAGCTCTATTTACAGCTTAGCACAATATACAAGCAGATACATACATAATATACTGGAATGTTTACAGAAATATGCAAATTAAAGGTAATACAGAAACACAACACCCCTCCCAGAAATCAGAGTTCCCAGGAGGGGCTCCCAACCACCCTTCCACCTTCTGCCCACCCCTATATATTACCCCAGGGTTTGCCTTATGCACAAGGTGAGTTTGGAGTATCGGTCAGGGGAGCTAGAAGCAAAGTGGTTAGCTAGGCTAGCAGAGAGACCAGAAGCACCCAGGGAGACAGAGATGAGACTGTGTCTGTGTTCTTGTTCTTACAAATCTCAGCAAGCCTATGAGTGAAACAGACATCACAATTGTTTTCTTTTCACAGTCTATAATATAATTTTTTAATTAAAATTTTCAAATTAGCCTCAAACCAGCACAACACCAAAAGATTAAATATATTCACAGTGAAGGAAGATATGTCATAACCTCTATGTACATCTTTTATCTCTATTCTGTCTAAAGAGCAAAAGATTCTCTCAGCAGCTACCATCTAGTCACAGTATCACAGTATCACCAAGGTTGTAAGAGACCTCAAAGATCATCAAGTCCAACCTGATACCACAGACCTCAAGACTAGAGCATGGCACCAAGCGCCATGTCCAAACCCACCTTGAACACCTCCAGGGACGGTGACTCCAGCATCTCCCTGGGCAGCCCATTCCAGTAGCCAATGACTCTCTCAGTGAAGAACTTTCTCCTCACCTCCAGCCTAAACTTCCCCTGGTGCAGCTTGAGACTGTGTCCTCTTGTTCTGGTACTGATTGCCTGAGAGAAGAAAGTAACCTCCTCCTGGCTACAACCACCCTTCAGGTAGTCATATTGGACTACAGAGATCAAGCTAGAGGTCAATAAATTACATATTTTCCTACTTTTACAGAGATATTTACTCATGGAAGTAATGTTATATTCCAATTCTGTTCCTTCTTCCATAAAGCTGCCTAGTAGAATTGACAGAAGAGTGTGTTTTAAAAGCTGCAGCATTTTAAGTTTTGGGGATTTTTTGCGTTAAAGCATGGACCTTCACATAGCACAGAGGTGTTTTGCCAAAAAAACCCATCAATCCACTTTTGTCAACATGCTTGTATTCCAATGCACAGGACTGAAGCTGTAAGTCTACACTATCATTTGATTTTCAATGAACCACCAAGAAGCAGAGTGAAGATAAACTCATTTAACTATAGCAGAGGCAGAGTAAAAAAATGTTAGCAGAGAATTGTTTCTTTATCAGGTGAAACGCACAGAGTGGTGTCTCTGTAATGCCATTTTTGTGTTCAAAAGGATAAAAATAAAGTAAAACTGTTGGGTTTTCTTATGCTTTATCTGAATTAATTCCTTTGACCATTTGGTTATTGCAGTGATTTGCTGCTCTTGGACTTGCACTGTGTTCTGGTGCTAGCACTGCTGAGAAAAAATAGCCCCTGCACGCTTATAACAAACAGGCTCAAATTGTCCTGTAATGTGACACTTATCATTATTTCCCTCTTTACCAACTGAAAGTGGGAATGTTAATACATTTAAGGCAGGCTGAGCAGAAATGTTGGTAATTCAAATGGCTTTAGATCAAAGCCTTCCCCCACATTTCCCCGCATCAAATATTATTACTGCAACTGACTAAAATGAAGAACTATTCTTACTTCTATTACATGGATATCTAACAATATTGAACTCAAGGTCCATTGTGCTACCTCTCTGAGATTTAAAGACTAGGAAAGAAGCACATCTCAGGATACAGTGGCTGAAGTTAGATCAATTCAAGATGGAAACAAGACACATTTTTAATCCAAAGCTATCGGGAACAGTAGACTGCATGTCCTAAAGCCTTCCTAAGAAGTTCAGACCCTTTACAAAAGAGACCACTGTTTATTCAAATGCTAATTCTTAGGCTAAATACAAGAACAAAGAACAGAATTTTCTGCATTCAAGCATATCAGACATGATGAACTATTTCAGACCCTATCCTTAAAATCTCTGAATGGGAATCTCACTGGGTAGATAGTGGGTAGCAGGGTGAGATTATTATTTCTGTTTTTCACAGATGAGGAAAAGAGACTATGGACACAACGTGTTACAAGTAGTTTAAAAAAACAATCTTTTTTCTTTTCTGTAACAGAACTTAAGTTCACTCTTTCAACATACATACATATATATATATATACACAGAGAGAGAGAGAAAGAACATTGAAGCGTATAGAAGTCACCTGCATGCCTCTTTGTACACCTTGTCAACTCTCCAGTATTTGAGCATGACATCTGATATGTAATGTATAAGAAAGCAAGCTGACCTGCCTCATCTGTGATTTAACCCTTGTTCTTTGCCTTCCCAAGTATCTTGTGATTGGTGCTTACTGTCAGATCATTGCTGTCTGACTTCTTTCCATAGCACTAGGATCTTATTTGATTTGCTTACCCATTTCAGCTACATTGTAGTCAACAGATTCTCTGTGCACATTTCTTTTAAAAAAGAATTGATGTTAACATTCCTCCTGGAAAAGATGCATAATGTTTATGTAGAATTGTTCCAACTGTGTTGAAGATACGTCTACAATATTTGTTGAAGGTTTGAGCTTAGGCATTTAACAATCATATGCATTAAGTTCTGGCTCCTCAATCTCGAGACTCTCTGTCAATATACTGAGAACAGTCAGGATTTGTAGACACACAGTTATCCATCAAATAACACGGTGACCTCCAAGTACCTATCCACAACTTGGAACCAGCATTGCCTCATAGGGCAGGAAACTAAAATCTTACAAACACATTCATGCATTTTCTTGCACTGTATTTTTAAAATTAATACAAAAACTCAAGGCATTCTTATTGCTCATAGAATCATAGAATGGTAAGGTTGGAAGG
>VWZE01021868.1:0-45628 GCA_013396675.1 Eubucco bourcierii
GAGATATACACAATTGACAGGAATAGTTACAGAAATACACAAGTTCAAGGTAATACAGAACCACAACTCCTCTACCAGAAATCAGAGACCCCAGGAGGGGTTCCCAANGAGCTTGGAGGATTGGCCACGGAGGTTAGAAGAAAAGTGATTAGTGAGATTGCTCAGCAGAGAGGAGAAAGAGCCAGAAGCTGCTAGACTGAGATACTGTGCCCCTATAGACTGAGTTATCTATGGTTTGGTTTCTTCTCTTAAACATCTCAGCAAGCCTATGAGTGAAGTAGGCATCACCATTGTTTTCCTTTCACAGCTTATAATATGATTTTCTCTATTAAAATATACCAATTAGCCTCAAACCAGCACAGCTAATAATAACTGTACATTACAGAATGTTTAGTTTTCCTCCTGGGATAGCATGCAACAGGTATGCCAGTGGGAAGTTCAATATTTCTTCCAGCTCAATCAAAGATCCCATTGGCAATTGCCCAATAACTAACTTGCCAATTAGTTATTTGACCTATTGAGGGGGGAAAAAAAAAAAAAGTTACCCACTGCAAACTTGTCTCCCAGTGACTCTGCATTTAAATGAAATAAATGTCACTTATTGTAAAAATATGTAGGTTTCCTCTCAAAACTTGCTGAGTCCTAAAACAATTTGATTCCATCCCCAATTAAACCTTTAAAAGCATTATCCATCAACCTCAGCTGGTGCTATATTTGCATTTAGAGATTCTAGCAGAGGTGTCCAACAGGTTAGGTTATCTTTCTTATCTGTAGGAAGGCAGAATTGAGTAGTGTGGCCTCATTTATTTGACTTAGGAAATGGAGGAAGAAAGAACGATTCAAATAGAGTCACTTCAGTATTATTCCAATATAAAATCAGATATCATCTTTGATCAAAGTTCAGGAAATCCACTTTAAGGGAGTGCTTTATACCATTGTGAGAAAATTCTTAACTACAGCACTATATTTGAAAAAGAACCTGGTATTTTAATGAAATATTCACTATGATGCATCAGTCCTTTGCAGTCCAGGCTCAGAACGAGGCAGTATAATGCAGTTTAAATTTAATTGTTGGTTCTTGGTGATTTATATCATATTTCCAGCCAAGAAAATGTGGATCACAAATAGCCAATATTTTGGGTAGAATAGCTTTCCTGCAAATCAATACAGTTCAGGTGACTGAATGCTCTAAGGTGTGTTTGATGTTGTTGACATTTTATGAATAGATCATATACTAACTTTTGCAGCATCGTGATGATGCCTTTTAGAAGGTTTGGATTCAAAAGAGGATGGATTCAAATATATCTGAGTTCAATCTGACTTCCTCATACATTCCCCAGCATTTACTATGTAATAATTTTAAATTCTTGTGCCACATAAGCTGTTGAAGTTCATTTCCACAAGAGAATACAACTTGCATCCAGAGCTGGCGTGTGTATGCAGGCATGTCAGAAACTAAGAGAGTAAGATGAAAAGGTCCTTTTGAAAATGAAAAAGAGAAAAATCTTTTCTATATCCAAGTTGGGAATAAGAAGGAGATAGTCCTGGTTCCCCAGAAGGCTGCAGTTATCAGCTGTCAATCACTACAGAGCAGCTTGTAGTCACCTGGATGTTCTCTGAAGCATCAGCTTGTGAATGCCATCCCTGACCTTTCACCTGTTCCTGACTGGATTCTGCTGTCCATAGGTGTTTTCTTTGGGTTACCGAAAAAGTTCTCCCTGTCTTTAGTTTGGATTTCCAGACTCTAGATGCCTTTTTAATTTAACTATGCTTTTGTGTTATGAAGTCAATCCCCCAGACAGATCTTTTAAAATACTTTTTCTTTTCCTGGCAGTTCTCATTAACCTACCTGAAGATGGCTTGCATCCCTTTTCCTTGCAAACACTGAGAGCAGAAAAAAGCCCCCACATTTCTGTATTGTTGCTCTTCTCCTGGGTTGATTGTTCAGCCTCTGTAATTTATTTATCTAGTCTCCTTTTCCTGGAAAATTCCTCAGAGACATTCTGTTTATTTTTCTGTCTGCCAATTGTAGCTTTAGATGTGCCTATGAAGAAAAGGTGCTGTGCATGATGCTTTGACTAGGGACTAATAAGCTCAATATGGGTGTGGGTTTTAATAAAGCAGAGCTGTATTTTTGTTAGGATTTGTTGAAAAATGTCTCTCAGTGAAAAATTTATTTTCAGTATTGTTATCTGCTGAGTGAAGTGAGCAATGGAAAGACAGCTGCTGTAATGATATTTGTTAGTGACCGAGCTGTGTTTGCTCTGACTTGCTGATTTATGAGCAGGTTAATCTGCTTTTAATGTTAAATATTGGCTCACCTAAAAATGACTTTAAAGTAGAGATACATAACAGGCGAACAGCAACAGCAGTGGGGATTCTGCCCACCTGTTCTCTGCACTCACTGTGTTGTTCTTCCTCTGAGTGTGTTCAGGACTGATTTTCTCAAGATGTGAGCATGTGATTTCTACCTGTAATTGCTGATATCCAATATCTCTGGAGAAAACAAAGCAGAGACTTTAGCAGGGTAGTTAGAGTGTTTCTACTGCTGTGGTACTTCTCTGCAGTATGGTAACACAGTATTTAAGATCAAGTTTTTAAGATCAAGTTTTTAAGATAAAGTGTTTAAGATCTTCACCATGAGAGTGGTGAGACCCTGGAATGGATTGCCCAAGGAGGTGGTTGAGGCCCCATCCCTGGAGCTGTTTAAGGCCAGGCTGGATGAGGCTCTAGCCAGCCTGATCTAGGATAGTGTCCCTGCTCATGGCAAGAGGGTTGGAACTAGATGATCCTTGTGGTCCCTTCCAACCCTGACTGATTCTGTGATTCTACTCTATGATTCTAAGTTGCGTCTTTAATTAAAATATATGAACTCCTGATGGCTAGGACAGCAAAACTGCTTTCAAAATCCTATGGCACTCTGTAGTAACTGGAAGAGCTATTTAAGATGACTTTTCTTTATGAGTTTTATAAATGTAAGCTGCTAAAGAGCTAAGAATCATTAGCCAAACATTGTTAATGTATTTATTAGAGGACAGTTTCTGAAGTCATGTTCACTCATGCTGTTCTTATGAGATTAAGTTTCCTTGGTTAACTAATGAGTAGCAACTCCTGGAATTCTTTTTTTTTTTTTTTTTTTTTTTTTTTTTNATTTTTTTTTTTTTTTTTTTTTTTTTTTTTCATTCCATTCAGTACAAAGGTGTGCAGTCAGACAGCCTTCTCCTCGTACAGATTGTGTTGTTAAGTTCATGCCTGAACATGATTTTCAGGAAGAACAGAGTAGGAGCAAGCTCTTACCTTTACTGTGATGCATCTACTAGGGCTGGGGAGAAGCCCGAAGTAGATCACAATTGCTTACAGCACCATTTTTGTAATGTCAGCATTAATCCAAATAGAAGTGTGTGGATGTTGCTGAGTTAGTTCCTGAAATTGTATTTTGAGATAACGTCCATCTAAGCTTTGCATGTGCCAGAGAGGGAAAGCAGTTGGGCTAACCTAGCAGTGTAATGGAAGTCTTGCACTTTAATGATCATAGAATCATAGAATGGTAAGGTTGGAAGGGACCTCAAGGATCATCTAGTTCCAACCCCCTGCCATAGGCAGGGACACCTAACACTAGTACAGCTCACTCAAGGCCTCATCCAATCTGGCCTTGAACACATCCAGGGAGGGAGCAGCCACAACCTCCCTGGGCAACCTGTTCCAGTGCCTCACCACCCTCACTGTAAAGAACTTCCTCCTAACATCTAGTCTAAATCTTCCCTCTACCAGTTCAAACCCATTACCCCTTGTCCTGTCGTTGCAGGACCTTGTCAATAATCCCTCCCCAGCCTTCCTGTAGGCCCCCTTCAGATACTGGAAGGCTACTATCAGGTCCCCTCGAAGCCTTCTCTTCTCCAGGCTGCAGAGCCCCAACTCTCTCAGCCTGTCCTCATAGCAGAGCTGCTGCAGCCCTCTGAGCATCTTTGTGGCCTCCTCTGGGCCTGCTCCAGTACTTCCATGTCCTTCCTGTGCTGAGGGCTCCAGAACTGCACACAGTACTCCAGGTGGGGTCTGACAAGAGCAAAGTGGCAGAATCCCCTCCCTTGCCCTGCTGGCCACGCTTCTCTTGATGCAACCTAGGACTCAGTTGGCTGTCTGGGCCTGCTGGATGCACAGGCCTGTTTTGGAGCAAAATTCCCGATAATTGTGGCATATTCAATCCTTCTTTTTCTTGAGATTTGCATAAAAATAAATCTGTATCATCCTTACAAGGATCATAGTCAGGATACTAATAGCTGGATTTGACAATCTTAAAGGTCTTTGCCAGCCTGAGCGATTCTGTGATTCTGTTAGTGAGTTTGGTAAGGAGATTTAATGAAAATTTGTTGAAGGTGTCTAGGTGTGCCAACAACTTGGCACCTCATTATTTCACTCCTCCTTGCAACTCAGATAAATCTTTTTATTATTCTAATTTTTATGTTTAAATCAGCATTGCTGAGGAGCCAGAGGGGGCTGGAAGAATTAACACGTTTAGCATTTGAAAGAAGCAACAGTGTATGGCATGAGGGCTTGCTTTTGATTTTTTTTAATAGGAAGAAAACTATTTTAGGTAAGAATATTAATTCCAAGATTTTATTATTTCTGTTCTAGGACTCAGGTTTTTCATGAGCTTTTTCCTCCATCTTTCAAGAGAATAAATCTGAAATGCTTTTATGGCTTCTAAGCTCTTGACTGGGGGGACTTTACTGCTGTCTACAACTGCCTGCAAGGAGGTTGTAGTGAGGTGGGGGTCAGTCTCTTCTCCCAAGTAGCTAGAGATGAGATGAGAGGAAACTGTCTGAGGTTGTGCCAGAGGAGGTTTAGATTGGATATTGGGGAAAAAAAATTTACTGAAAGTGAGGTCAGGCATTGGGGGAAGTGGTGGAGTAACCGTCCCTGAAGGTGTTAAAAAAACAAAAACTAGACATGGCACTTGGGGACATGGTTTAGTGGGCATGATGGTGTTGGGTTGATCATATAATTATAGAATGGTAAGGTTGGAAGGGACCTCAAAGATCATCTAGTTCCAACCCCCTGCCATAGGCAGGGACACCTCCCACTAGTACAGGTCACTCAAGGCCTCCTCCAACCTGGCCTTTAACACCTCCAGGGAGGGAGCCGCCACAACCTCCCTGGGCAACCTGTTCCAGTGTCTCACCACCCTCACTGTCCTGTCATTGCAAGACCTTGTCAATAGTCCCTCCTCAGCCTTCCTGTAGGCCTCCTTCAGATATTGGAAGGCTACTCTAAGGTCTCCTGGAAGCCTTCTCTTCTCCAGGCTGCAGAGCCCCAACTCTCTCAGCCTGTCCTCATAGCAGAGCTTCTGCAGCTCTCTGATCATGGTTGGGCCTAATGATCGTAGAGGTCTTTTCCAACTTTAATGCTTCAGTGATTCTAAAGTAAGCCTTATGGTGAGCCCTTCCTCTAATTAATAAAGTTCATGTATCTCATACCTTTTAACCAACCACCCTGTACCTTATATCCTTTAGCCAGTTACAGCTTTCTTCCAGTGTCCTTCCTGAGATGGCTTTCAACTTTCCTGCCAATTTTCCTGTTTCCCTGGAATGCTCTGTAAGAGCTGAACTTGTCATTAGAGGTCTCATTTGAGATTCTGGTTTCCATTACAGCTTAAAGATGTAAAGCTTCTGATGCAGCACCGTTTTGATCATGTCTGAGGTGTGAGCAGCACTGTGCCACAGAAATGCCAAAGTCATCAAAGCTTTACTGCTACCTCTCTTCGTGGAATCTTTGCTCAGTATTTTATTTTCATTTCTGCTTTCAGTGAATATTTAGTGAGCTCTGATTACATAATTGGGTTTGATAAACTGATGGTATGTGATTGATGAGAAAGTCAGGAATAAAAGATTAGAAGATAAAATTACTTCAAGGGTTTAAGTAAATCTTCCAGAGAGCTGGGGTAATTTATAAACCATGCTATATTCTTTATAAAAATATTCCCCTAGGTCTATTAAATTTTAGCTTCTGCCAGAATTGGATTGTGTTTTGAGAATCTTTTTCATGTAATACCAGCTTGATTGTGATATTTTAAACAGGAGATAGCTTTGAGTGGGTTGCAGTGTCACTGGCTTTGGAATATTTGAGTAGGAAATGTAAGGCTGTATGACAGACCTGTGGGAAGCAGTCTTTGTCTTTCAAATAAGCCATTTTTTTTCTTGGAAAGAAATAAGTTAGAAGGAATAAGAGGATAATTCAGAGTGAAATAATGAGGAGGTTATACTGCTTGAGTCTTTAAATCACTGAAAAACAGGATCAACAAATTGCTTGGGTAGAGGTTTATAGTTCAGACACCAGTTTCATTGTAATCTCCCTGAATGGCTCAACTTTCATCAAGAAGGAATAGTTTAACAACCTCATTTCATGAGTGTCTGTGTGCTCTCAGGCCAATGTCAGTCACTCACATCACGTCTGGGGACTAAACATTTCAAGTTACCAGTTGCACTCTGTTCCAACCCCTTCCCCCAAGTACCAGCAGAGCTGCCTGCCACTGCCTTTTCATCTCCAGAGGAAGTCTGGCACCTTTAATCTTGCAAGAGTAGAATGTCTCTCTTGTAACTCCTTTGGGAGACTCCCCAAAATATCTGTGATAAGATTAAACATTTCCTCACTTGTTTAGAAATACCTCTGCAAAAATTAAAAGCCAACTTTTTTTTTTTTTTTAAAATTTTTATTTTTTGCTTTGGGTATAATAAACATTTACATTGTCCAACTGACTTAATTTTTTTTTTCTTTGTGGAGGTTTAAAATATTGATTGATTTTGATAGTTAGAATAAAATGGGATTTGAGATAAGACTTCTTCACATGGCATATGCAATCACTAAAATGAAAAAAAAGAAAAAAAGTAGCTTTGCAGAATATAATCTCAGTCTTAATAGAGTGGATAAGTGCAAAAAAACCCATCTCGGTTTTGCCTAGGACTAGTTTGGAATTGCTCCTATTTTCTCACGTATTGAGTTGTCATAGCTTTCTCTATATTCCAATTTAAAGAAAATATTACTGATCTGCACTAGCCATTAATCAATTGATTAAACAACAAATTCTTTAACAGGCTACAAAGCAGAAAGTGCCCCTGCCTCAAAATGCATTTAACTTTGGTTTAGTTCCAGTGAAGTCGGGTTTTGTGTAATAGTTTGTAAGTATTGCTTTAGGATGGTGTGCTTGCTTTTTTTTTCTTTCTGCAGAAACAACTATATCTTTCTGAAGCTTAGTTCTAAAACCTAGGGAGACAATTTGTCAATACAAATCATCAAATGTGTATGCAGCTGATGTTCGACTTCATAGCCAATTGTAGCAAATAGTTTGGCAACAGTCAACCTGTGACTCCTTCACCGCTTTCAGCTGAAGCGCAGCTGCTACCCAGGGACTGGACAATTAGGCTGATAATGACTCTGTGTAGCTGTGTGGGCTGCCAAGTAATAAAAATTCCCTGATAAGAGGCAAAGTGAAAGATAAGGGCTTAGAGAGCTTGACATCACCAGATCTAACTGCATACCTGCTGCCATTCCCCCAGTCTGCAGTAGGACACTGGGGCACCTTGAAAGCCGCTGGCGCCCCTTGTCTTGAGCTCCTTCTACCCTAATGAGTGTGGCTGCTGCCTTGTGGCTATCAGCTAGTAAAGATTATGTAGTATGTGAGCAGACAGCCTTGAATGCTACGTGAGGTCACTTCCCCCTAAATGATAAAAGACACTTAAAACTCTTTAAACAGCATGTATAAAAATGCTTGAGCTTAATCTGAAGTAAGTTTTAAAAGGAAGAGCAAAAATTTAACTGAACAGCAAATCACACTGCAACAATATTTGTGTCTCTTTTTTTTTTGATTTTATATATAAAACACACACACACTCTGCAATCCTAAAAAACAGAGTGCAGCAATTGGCCTACAGGAAGGCTGGGGAGGGACTATTGGCAAGGTCTTGTAATGACAGGACAGGACAATGGGTTTAAACTGGAAGAGGGGAGATTAAAACTGCATGTTAGGAGGAAGTTCTTCCCAGTGAGGGTGGTGAGACACTGGCACAGGTTGCCCAGGGAGGTTGTGGCTGCTTCCCTCCCTGGAGGTATTCAAGGCCAGGTTGGACGAGGCCTTGAGTGACCTGTGCTAGTGGGAGGTGTCCCTACCTATGGCAGGGGGTTGGAACTAGATGATCTTTGAGGTCCCTTCCAATCTTACCATTCTATGATTCAATGAAATATTATTCCATACTTTTAATTAAATTTCTGACTTTCAATGCAACTTGGTTATTTGTAATATATACATAAGCATGCTGATTTGGATTATAGAAGAACTTCTAGGAGTGAGTCTGTAGTTCTTACATAGCTAAAAGTGGAAATTGCATAAAGTGTGAAAATCTAAATCCTCCAGAGGTGATGAGGGTTGGGTCCCCAGCAGACGTAGACTTGTAATAAATCTGCATTTGAGCAGAGCTTTGGCAATTTACCAGTCAAGAATTTTGCTGCTTGGAGTACTTTTAAGCATTTGCGATCCACGGGAGAACAAGTTTGAGACTACATGTGACCCTTGAATATTACTGAAGTACCCTAATTCAAAATCTGTTAGTGGTTTCAGGTATTCTAATTTAACACATTTTGGTTGGCAATAATGTTGAAAAACACATTAATCTTGCCTTTTTGTCAGGTGGTTATTTTTTTTCCCCCTAAACTCTTTCTTTTTTTTTTTTTCTGTCAAAATTTCTCATTTAGTCTGAGACTTCTCCTGCTGTGATAATTGTTTCTATCCAAGATTACTCTTCTGGTTTCTTTTCAAGAATGGGGGAAAAAATATTAAAAAAAGATTTGAGTGGATGCATTCCTCACGGGGCAGGATGGGGGTGGAAGAAATCCAATAGGGCTGTTCACTGCCTACCACAGCAGACAATGCTGAAATTCTCATATGTATAAACAGTAAAACATGGACAAGAGCTTGTCTGAGTGGGCATTTCTCTTCTGAAGAAGTGCCAAGGACTAAGGTTATCAAGATCTTGTAAAATCTGCCTCTAAAGCTAACGCTTAGTTATGAACGCAACAGTATAAGCCTTGGCTACTGAATCATCTTGTCTCTTGGTTTGCAATGGCTGTTTTGTCCAGAAACGAGTTAGATATCTGTGGCCTGTACTAGACTCACTTAAATAGCTCACAAAACCATCTTCTCTTTGTATTTCAGGTGATGTTGCACCATACTTCAAGACCGAGCCAGGCTTGCCCCAGATACACTTGGAAGGAAATCGACTTGTCCTTACGTGCCTTGCCGAAGGCAGCTGGCCCTTGGAATTTAAGTGGTTGCACAATGACAGTGAAATAACCACCTACTCCACTGAATATAAGTAAATAAGAGCTATATAACAACCTTCTTGAAATGTGATTGCAAAAAAGAAAAGACCCCAAAACAAACACACAACACACACACACCCCCGGTCCCAATCCCCAGCACCCCAGAACAGCTGTGTAGATACTGCAAACACTGACAGTGGCTTTTATCTTGGAAGACTGTTTTTTTGTAAACAAGTAAGGTCTCTGTGAGAGAATCTCCTTTGCTGAAAATAATGTATCACATGTCAAAGCAAAGACCTAGCATAGAAATTTTAATTACCAAAAATGTTTTTTTTACTGGAGGTGTAACCTTACATGTACTGATCATAAAGAGCAGGCATGTTCCCTAGCTAAATGTTACCTACAATGTGCTATTCCCCATTGAACAAACCTAAGCTCCACAGGACTGTTCTTTCCAATAAGATCTAGAACAATGTGGTCAATCTGGCACATGACACTTCTGGTTTCACTTCTGAGAACAGAAAAAATCATTTTCTAGTTTAACAAACTGTTGCATGATGATGCACTTTGCTCCCAGGTCTTCTCTAACTCCTACCCCATTCCACAAGACATCAAGCAAGAGAAAAACCATACTGTGGCTAATGAGAGCTACATTTTGCTGATAGGCAGCAGATGGCTGGCCAAATACCAAAGTGTAAAACAGCCAAGTTTTGTCATCTTGACTTTAATGGGATCATTAAAAGGGTCTCCTCTATGCAACTGATAATTTCTGTAACCTTAAAGAAAATTAATATTTATGCAGCTTACTCATTGCTTTCAGATTTTGCTGAAATTACCTAATGAATTCAAAAGTTTGAAGGAAAATGGGTCTGTGACAGACACATCTTTAACAAACCAAGCTAAATACTGCACTTCTGTGATTACATTGCTTAAGGTAGGGAAAAATTGTGGTCACAGAATCACAGAACACATCCAATTGGAAGAGACCTCAAAGATCATCCAGTCCAACCTCCACCAAATGCTGAAGGGTCAGCAGTAAACCATATCCTTAAGTGCCAGATCCATCACTACAGTCAGGAATTACAGTATAGATTAGTATAAAAAGGCAGATAATGATAAAAAAGTTCTAGATTGTTACACATGGCAGTCCAGAATGACTTTTCTCAAAGATTTTTGAAATTGTAACCTAAGGTTAGTTCTAGTTTTGATATTATTTACACTTATAGAAGAGTAGGGAGAAAAGTCCCTTAAAAACATTACAAAACTTGGGTTTGGTCTTTTAGTTTATAAAGTATTTAGCAACTATGTTTGCAAGCAAACATACAGCTCTCTGTGAACTTTCCTAGAAAGTAAAGATTTTTTTTTTAAAATTTTTTTGGATTAACCTGCTTAGTCCTGAGGAATTCCATCTATTAATGGTTGCCTTGAGATGCAGTGAGATCTCAGAATGAGCCATAGACACATATAGGAGGGATTTGTGAATGCTTTCTGAAAAAAAAAAGCCCACAACTCTCTAATAGCACAATTAATCACTGAAAGCCTGAGTGTCACTTTGTGCAAATGTCACCTCTTTTGATCAACAACAGCAGACTCTGTTGTAGTTTCTTGGTGGTAGGAGCTGACAACAGCTTTTAACCACCTAAGATGCTGAGGAGGTAAGACAGGAAAATGGCAGGGGAGGACAAAACGCATGAACGTGGAATCAACAAAAAGCAAAGAGTAGAACTGAAGCTTTGGAGATGTGCTGGTTGCTGAGAGACTTAGATTTCATGATGATACTTGCAGAAACCTGAGTGAGAAGATGTAACATTTTGAAAGTAAGATCAGAATGCCCTGGCATTTCTTAATAAATGCACATCCTAATTCATAATGATAATTTTTGGAGTGTATTGCAGTGTAAGTTAGAATCACCCTATTGGCACACCTTGCCCAAGCCGTGTGTATACACAGCTGGATACAGGACCTCAGTTCTTATTATTTGACTTCATGTAGGCTAATGAATTACACAAACTACATTTATTAATTTTGTAGGGTTTTTTTAATGTTGTTCTTGTTTCTAATTCTAATTAAACTAATTAAACTAATTAAACTGTGTACAGTTCTGGAGCCTGCAGCATAGGAAGGACATGGAACTGTTGGAGTGGATCCAGAGGAGGCCACAAAGACGCTCAGAGGGCTGCAGCAGCTCTGCTATAAGGACAGGCTACAAGAGTTGGGGCTCTGCAACCTGGAGAAGAGAAGGCTTCCAGGAGACCTTAGAGTAGCCTTCCAATATCTGAAGGGGGCTACAGGAAGGCTGAGGAGGGATTATTTACAAGGTCTTGCAATGACAGGACAAGGGACAATGGGTTTAAACTGGAAGAGGGGAGATTTAGACTGGATGTTAGGAGGAAGTTGTTTGCAGTGAGGGTGATGAGACACTGGCACAGGTTGCCCAGGGAGGTTGTGGCTGCTCCCTCCCTGGATGTGTTGAAGGCCAGGTTGGATGAGGCCTTGAGTGACCTGTACTAGTGTTAGGTGTCCCTGCCTATGGCAGGGGGTTGGAACTAGATGATCCTTGAGGTCCCTTCCAACCTTACCATTCTATGATTCTATAAAGCATCTTCAGCAGAGATGATTAAGAAGATGGGCATCTACTAGTTTATCAGAATAAAATAACATTGATAGAAAATAGTAATTTAGAAATTAAAGCCCAGCTACTACTACTACTACTACTATACCGTGGTCAGATATAAGCAAACAGAGTTTTGATTCTATAGAAATGCAAAGCTTTATGCTTCCAAAAAAGGATTCTATGGCATAGGTGCATTAGGATGTATGAAAGCAAGGCAAAGATATGCTTAGACATAAAAATTCCAGTTGAAAAATTTAAACTTTGACCCCGTAATATTTTGCTCTGCAGTTTTCGTGGGTAAATACTCCGTTTAAATGCATGAATCTTCCCTATGTAAGTGGCTTCTGCCGCGATTTGAATGATCAATCAAAGATTTTCGGTAATTGATATTACTTCGTGTGTTCCAGTGAAAGCAATGTCTATATTTCAACAGGCTGAAAATATTCAAAGCTTATTATAACACACTAAGTGAGTGAAGAACTAATTGGAGCCTTTGCGTTTTTGACATTGGTGACCCCGAATGAAGAGCTTTTCTTTGTCTAACGATGCTGATGATGTGCACAGCCTGGCTTTTAGAGTGATTGTGCATACACCATTTCCCATTAAGAATTCATAAAATATCCTTATACATTCTTTGTGATCTGAGATACATGGAATGAATCAATATTGCTGACTGCAGGAGCAATTTTGGTTATAAGTTACAGTCTTTAGAGTTTAGGCAATGACTTTTTCTTATTGTTGTTTTGGGATTTTTTCCACTCTCTTTGTTTTTTTTTTTAATTACATTCTGGACCAGCTGTGTCTTCCATATTTGCTTTTGTGACCTGTAGATCTTTATTTGAAGCAAAGAAACCAAAGTTACATTTAAGCAGCAGTACACTTTCCGCCCAAACTGCTTAAAAATATTCATTGTACCTATGGTTATATCAGACACATTTTAATTTTCTTCCTTTCTTTCTTTCTATCTTTCTTTCTTTCTCTTTCTTTCTTTCTTTCTTTCTTTCTTTCTTTCTTTCTTTCTTTCTTTCTTTCTTTCTTTCTTTCTTTCTTTCTTTCTTTCTTTTTCTTTCTTTCCCTTCCTTCCTTCTTTCCTTCCTTCCTGCCTTCCTTCCTTCCTTTTCTTTTCTTTCTTTCTTCCTTCCTTTCTTTCTTTCTTTCTTTTTCTTTCTTTCTTTAATTAATTAATTCTGCATTTAAAAATTAGTTAGATCACTTGATACATAAAAGTCTTTTGTTAAGTTGGAATAGATAATAAGTGATATACCTGCTCTTGGTTTTAATTCTGTCTCCATAATTATGTCTATTAAAAACCTGTAGCCTATAGGATTACTTTTAACTCATAAAGCATTTAAAATTAAAATAAGCATGTAAATTTGAAATTAGGAATTAAATATAAACATTAGTTAGCATTTCTCCTTAGGCATTTAATACTACTTCATCCTTTTAACTCCTTGCAATCATGGTGATGAAGGATGTACATTTTAAAATGACAATCAGACACATCAGGTGCAAAGAGACTGTTTAAAATTGTAAACACAGAATTAGGATTTCCATTAATATCTGGTTATCACTTGCCCAAGTCTGTAATTTCCAAGTTTGTCTTAAGTAATATAAATGTGTTCTACTTGCCTATTATTTTTTTTTAAAAAATAATGTAGTTATTTAATTCTTCTAATTTTACTTCCCCTGCCTGCACATTACCCAGTAGGTCCACTGGGAAGCCAACTGCTCGGTAGGTTTGGGCTGTCTTGGAATTTCCAAGGTAGCTGAGAGTTTCACTGTAAACTTCTAAAAGATTTTCTTTTCTTCAGGCAGCATAGTAAGAATGTTTCCTGCTGAAACATTAATAAGTCAGTAAAGAAAACCAAAGTAGGACACTTCTGATCTAATTGATTTGTTTTGTCCTAGTGGCAGAAAAACTAACTCTGTATTATGGTCTCAGTAAGATGAATACCGAAGAAAGAAGCCTTTAATTTTGGTTCTATTTAACAGACGAGCACAGATATAAATGTTAGCCAGGTACAATACTAAATATTTATGGGAGGAAGGAAAGCTTGTTAAGCTATAAGCTATTTGGTAGAAATGAACTATAGAAATGAATTGTTGATAGTTATTTGTTAGTATCTTTATCTTTTTGTGGTAATGATGTTTTGCAACAATCATCTGCCTGGCAGAGAAGAAAATTATTCTGTAAGGAAGGAGGGAAACCTTATGTCCTATTGATTTCTACCCTCTGCCTTGTATTTTCACCTGTTTTCTCACTCTGTTTCCTATAGCACACTCATCAAACAGGAGGCAACATGGCTAATTCAGAGTTTTATACATGCTGGCCAGCAAATATTTGTGTGCTATTTGTCAGATTTCCTATTTCCAATCAGAGTACTGGTTTGAGTCTTCCTTATCTTCCCAGGACAAATTGTCATAATCATTGGGGGCAATTCACCAGTTTCTCCAAGGGAGGTCAGGAGGAGTCAGCTAACGCATGCAGCTCACAGACAACACAATTACCTACAACTTGTATCCTTAGGAAGCCAGGGTCTGCTAGGAATCACAGGAGATAACTAAAATTTGCCCGTGGTGTTGGGCCCTGTTTGAATTCACTGTATTAGGTTGCTGACCTATTTGCTATAGAGTATTTAATTGTAATTATAATGCAGTGATTATAGTCTTCATTTATCACTTAAACTAGATTTCTTCCACCTCCTTTGTCTTTCTGCTGTCTGATCCTGTTCAGATATTAAGCTCTGTACGTGGGTGTGTACAGTGTTATGTGAACATGAGGAGAGATGCTTTCTTTTAGTGGAATTAGAATGTGAAGATTAAAATTCAGCAGTTTTATTTTTCCTTATCTTTTCATAAAGACTTTCATTAATCCTACCATAATATCTCCCGAAGGTGACCGGAGGAATACGCTCTTTGATTAATGTTTGTTTAATGCAGGATTATCTATATTATTCATGTGTTTTATTCACATTAAAACTGTGCCTATCAGCTCATTTTCATGTTGAGTAATCAGATGTAGTTGAATGAGGGAGGTGAGCATTAGTTGACTAAGTGACTTTTTAAGTGTAGTGAAGGGCAGAACAAATACAATGTAGAGTGCACTGTGTCTTTTCTGGCATTTCTCTGAGTTGCAGCAATGTAGTAATCACCTTTTTTTTTTTTTTTTCCCTGGAAAGCCTTAATATTTTTAGAGAAGTCTTCCTAATACCTCCATTTAGATTACAGTAGCACTTCTGGACAAATTACCAGGCCTTATGAATGAGGGTAGATAAAACAAAGGCAAACATTACAGTCCATTTCAAGAGTATTTGTGGAGAAATAATTAGTAGTTATCAAATGTTGATCTCAAGGCTAAAATGTTTTATGCATTTCAGTATTTTTTTCTTCTATAAAATACAGACAGTATTGTAGCCAAACAGTATTATATTATTATTATATGAGATATTTATGATTCTATGTGGGATTATATAAGAATGTTGTTTGTAAGGGTTAAAAAAAAAAAGCAGTAAGCATTTGAGACGTGCCAAATAGTAGAGACAAAGTAAGAAATGCCATCTAAAGTAGCACTGGTCTGCCTTTAAGAAGGAGTGCATTATAATTCTGCTTCTTGTCTTGCAGGTACATCATCCCAGCTTTACAGAGGTCTGATGCTGGCTTTTATCAGTGTGTTGTACGGAACAGGATGGGTGCATTGCTGCAAAGAAGATCTGAAGTTCAAGTGGCATGTATGTCTGAATGGGAGTTACTCAAAAATGTTTCATTAGCTAGCTGGTGATTTTTATGGGTAAAAAAAATCAACACAACAATAACGTTGTGCATAACAGTGTGTGCATGTAGCCCAGACAGCAACCGAGTGCTGGGCTGCAGCAAGAGCAGTGTGGCCAGCAGGGTAAGGGAGGGGATTCTGCCCCTTTACTCTGTTGTCCTCAGACCCCACCTGGAGTACTCTGCACAGTTCTGGAGCCCCCAGCACAGGAAGGACATGGAAGTGTTGCAGTGGCTCCAGAGGAGGCCACAAAGATGCTCAGAGGGCTGTAGCATCTCTGCTGCTAGGACAGGCTGAGGGAGTTGGGGCTCTGCAGCCTGGAGAAGAGAAGGCTTCGAGGGGACCTTAGAGTAGCCTTCCAGTATCTGAAGGAGGCCTACAGGAAGGCTGGGGAGGGACTATTGACAACGTCTTGTAATGACAGGACAAGGGGCAATGGGTTTGAACTGGCAGAGGGGAGATTTAGACTGGATGTTAGAAGAAAATTCTTTGCAGTGAGGGTGGTGAGACACTGGCACAGGTTGCCCAGGGAGCTTGTGGCTGCTCCCTCCCTGGAGGTGTTGAAGGCCAGGTTGGATGAGGCCTTGAGTGACCTGTACTAGTGTTAGGTGTCCCTGCCTATGGCAGGGGGTTGGAACTAGATGATCCTCGAAGTCACTTCCAACCTTACCATTCTATGATTTTATGATTCGGCAGTCTCAAAAGTCATTAGGTATCGTAATTAATAGATTTTAATATAATTGCATCACAAGAAGTTTCGCACCTACTCTACTTGTCTTTTGGGAAGCAGTTCAAAGCAGTGCAACCTTAAGTCTTCTGAGCAAGCTTTAAGCTGTTCAAAGCCATCAAAGAGATCATTTAGAGATAGCTGTCACATGAGGAAACTATTATATTTTTTACTGAATGTGCAGGGATTAACAAAGACCTTGTAGTGCAAAACAATCAATCCAAACAATTTAAACCTCCCAAAAAACCCTCCCTGAGGACAGCAGAGGATACCGGAAAGAAAACTGTGTGGTGGAGATAGCTCCATGAAGATTTCAGACCATAATCGTTGTGATGCAAACCAGGCTTCACAATGAGAACCATGCTGACTTTCAAAGTCTGTTCTCAACACCTTTGTGAACCAGTGGCTTCAGAATCTGTACCACTTCACTCCAAACTAAGCAGAATGTTTGATTTGATACATGACTTCCACATGGAAAGCTTAAGTTGATTCTCTCAGGAGTTAGTGCTAGTTAACATGACATAAGAAGTTATTTCATACTCCAATTTCTTTTGATTTTTCTTTTTTTCTTTATAGTTGTTTAGCAAATGTAAAATTAAATATTTTGTTTGAAGCTAATCATAAAATCAATCATTTTACAAAGCAAAAAATACCCAAACAAAGAAGTTTTTTAAACCCCGGATGTTTGTAAGTAATTTACAAAGCAATTTACTTACTGTTTGTAAGCAATTTGATACATGGATAAAATTTCTCTTCCTCATGGTCAGTAACTGAAAACTCACTACTAGTAAATGTCGTTTGATAAGTGGAACTTAGATAAATGCAATGATTTATTGGAAACCCAATTCCAAGGAAGTGATCCATGCTAATCACTGTTGTGAGGCATATTGCATGGCATTTGCCATGTTTTAAAATAAAAACCTTTGCAAATGATGCTGTTTAAGTTCTGGTATCATGCTTAGCAGTTTACTGTATTGCAGTAAGTCATGTTATTGGATCTGTAGTGTCAGTAATATCAGTAATTTGATGTTTGATCTGTCAGTGGCATTGTCTCAGAGGTGCTGGGAGCTAATGTAAAAATCATCTGCTACTGAAATAGGGTTTTCCTTCCCTGCCTTCTGCCAGCCTTTCTCGCCGTGCTGTGTACAGCTCCTAGTGACCTTCTGGTCACTCTGATGTATATCAGACCCTTGCAGGTACTTTTTTGAATATTCTTCTTGTTTAGTGAGTTATATCAGGTCTCAGAGGGTCTAGTGAAAGTGAGCGAGCATAACTAAGTGGGACGAGTGACCTCTAACAAGGTTAGAAGGGAAAGATGGGAGCAGGGGGACATGAAGGTAAGATGCTCTGCAGCAGTGAGTCATTAGATGAGCCTGAATGCCTCTGGAGTTGCATCTACAGGTGTGGTTGCAGGGGAAAAAGGCTTTGGTAGCAGTACCAGAGAAAAATGAACCCATTTTCTCCTCCATCCCACTAATCGTTCCCACTCTGGTATTGCAGTGTAGAGCACTGTCCCTTTAGGCTCAGCAGGAAAACTTGTGTTGTGTGGCTGTGAACTGGGAGACTTCTCCAAAGTATAAAAAAAGTAACAATTATTTTGTAAGGTTTGTTAAAATAGCTCTTTCCCCTCCATCCAAATCCCTCTGCACCTGTACAGACAGTTGTACTGGCACAGCTTGGGGAGCAACTCTTGAGGTAGTACTTGTGGGAATGACAGCGAGAAGGAGGGACAGGAAGACTTTACCTTGCTACTGCTGCTACAGAGTGCTGTCTGCTAAAAATGCAGCTTTATTCCCCTCTGAATGAGGGAAAGATTTGCAGTGAAGTGTCTTGTTTCTTTGGGCTTTTTTGGCGTGTGTGCGTTTGGTTGTTCTTGAGACAGACAGAAGTGTAGTTGTTTACTTGGGTTTTATTTTTCTCCCTTTTAATTTGTAGTTCTGCATTGCTGAACAAGGCTAAAAAGCCATCTCTTGAGACACCTCTGTCTAAACAATCTATTGAGTTATTTATTTTCACTGAGGAGGACACCAAAACAAAACAAAGCAGGTCATACATGACTTGGGAGACTTTTGGTCTTGAACCTACAGTCATGTATATGACATCTATGGCTTCTCTAGTGAAACTTGTCAAACTTGCACTTTGTTCCTGCAGATTAAAGTGCCCTTAAAGTTTTAATTATTCCATTTCCCTCCTGCCCAGGGTAGATAGTGCTACTACATGATTGTTTTCTGTATTTTAATGGTTTTGGTCTCAACTAATTTATTTAAGTTGTATGGTTCTATTGAAGTACCTGATATTTGCCAACTCTTACTTTTTGTTTATTTTTGAAAAGATACCAGAAGGCAGCATTCCAAGGGGTTACTAAAGTAATCCAGTCATCAAAAGATACCTGGGCTAGTTGAGGATGCCCCTGCTTACTGCAGAGGGGGTTAGACTAGATGACCTTTGGGGGTCCCTTCCAACCCAGACCATTCTATGATTCTATAACTCTGTGTGGTGCAAGGATCCTGGCGACTACGCCAAGTGTAGTGAAAACTGTTTCACTATTAATAATGATACCAATTTTGATATCCAGGCAGAGATTGTTAATAACTACAAAAACTGTTTATAATATTAAATCTTACCAGAAACCTTATTTACAAGGTTCAAAACGCATGGTTTAGAAATTTGCACATACAGGGAACAGGTAAACTGGAACACTTTAAAGGCAGTTGCATAAGCAAACATTTTTACTGTCAGAGAAGGTTTGTGCTGTCACACCGCTTGCCACTGGATGGACGCAGGAAGCTCCTTTCTGCTTATGGCAGAAGGCAATTAATGATTACAAGAGGCTTGAAGTATTTACTCACAAAAATGTCCTGGGACAATTCCCAAAGCACGTGGTGGAGCTGTTGCCGGGTCGGAAGCTGTTAGAGGCTTTGGAGTTTCCTCAGGCTCCTGGGTGCTTCAGAAAAAGGAGGCAGACATCTCTGAGCTGGTCCTGGCTCTCTTGGCAGCAGGCTCTCATGTGCAGGCAGATGTCTTGCGATGTGAATTCCCGGCACAGTGTCATGCTGGCTGTGCAGGCCGAACGTGTGGAGGCATCAGAGCCTGATCCTGCTCGCTGGGGTCCTGCCCAGCTTAGGATCGATGAGGTAGTAAGCAGGCCTGAATACAATAGCAGAAAGCACAACAGCACCAAGCCCAATGTGCTGCCTGCTCATCCTTTATATCTGTTTCAGCCTGAGATTGATGGGCCTTTGGACATAGATTCGCCAATCAGGATGGCACTTTGCCCAGTTTGCCCATATTAGATGAAGCTGGGGCTTGTGTCCCCTTTCCTGTGGCCACCATCCCCAGCACAGAGGGAGGGGGAACAGGGGAGCATGCCTGGGCAAGCCAGGACATGTGCAAACCCACCTTTGGCCTATTCAGGCCTACCACAACACTCTACGATTCTGTGATTCTGCAATTCTAGAATTCTATGATTCTGTGATTCCATGGTACCAACACCTGTATGTTAGATTTTTAACTCAGTGCAGAGAAAATGAACTATTTTTACCACTGAATAGAGAGTACTCCTCAAATGCACTTAAACTTAAGGTTTCTAGTGAAAAATTGAATGGCACAATTATAATGTGCACCGAGAAAGATCAGAGGTGTTCTCCATCTCCTAGAGCTCTGAGGAGGCAGGGAACTTGTTAAATAATTTAAAAAATGTTCTCAACACATGCTAGCATATTACTTAGCTGAATGGGAACAGACATTTGTGAGAAAACTGCTGAGTAAATCTTAATTACAGAATGGGCTTAAAAACTCTTGGATTGTGAAGACTAAAATAATCATATGACAGTGAAGTTAATTAGATCCACCTACGCAGTTTGAAACTTCTTTTCAAGTACATGATCTGATTACAGTTGTAAGAAATATGGAGCAACAGAGGAAGTACAATGCTGATTATGTCTGAATAAATAACTTGAAAATCACAAAGATGATTAAAGCTTCTTTAATATACCATGTGCTTTTAATTTCTGCTCTTGTTCTGTCTCTTCACATCTCCTGCCATCCACAGACCTGATGGTAGTCGTCTGTGTTTCAGTGTCTTCTGCATCCCTTCCTGCAGCAGAGGACTTTTAAAAGGAGTTAAAAGGAGAGTTCAGTGACAGAAACCAGAGCAGCTCTGTGTGTGTGTCAGTGTCTTGGTTTAAAACAAATTAAAATGCATAGGCGTTCTTTGGAGGGTAACTAAGTAGAAACCTACAGTGCTGTTTACTTTAGTGGCTAGGAATATAATGCAAAAAGCAAAGGAATCATAGAATCATTAAGGTTGGAAAAGACCTTTAAGGCCATGAAGTACAGTCATTAACCCAGCACTACCAGGTCACCACTAATCTATGTCCCTCAGCACCACATCTACAGGGCTTTTAGATCTCTCTAGGGATGGAGACTCCACCACTTTACTGGGCAGCTTATTTCAGGGCAGCTTATTTCAAGACAAACCCCTTCAGGGAAGAATTTGGTCCTAATGACCAGCCTAAACCTCCCCTGGTGTAATTGGAGGCTGTTTCCTCTTGTCCTCTTGTGTGTTGCTTGGGAGAACAGACTGCCTCCCATCTGGCTCCAATCTTTCAGGGAGTTGCAGAGAGCAGTAAGATCTCCCTCAGCTTCCTTTTTGCCTGACTTCATCCCAGTTCCTTCAGTCACTGCTCATAAGACCCTTCACCAGCTTCACTACCCTTCTTCAGGCCTGCTCCAGCACCTCGGTGCCCATGTAGTGAGGGGTCCAGAACTGACTCTGGTATTTGAGATTTGGCCTCACAGGTGCCTAGTACAGGGGTGCCATCAGTTCCCTGCTCCTGTTGGTCACTGTGGCTGATACAGGCCAGGCTGCTGTTGGCCTTCAAAAAGAAGTACAACAAAACATTTCTAGAAGGACTACGGAGATCTGTGAACTTGTCTATGAAACCTGAAGGGAGGTTGTAACCAGGTGGGGGTTGGTCTCTCTCCCTGGCAACCAGTGACAGCGTGGGGGGACACAGTCTTGAACTGTAGCAGGGAAGGTTTAGACTGGAAGTCAGGAAAAAAGTTCTTCACAGAAAAAGTGATTGGCCGTTGGAATGGGCTCCCAGGAAGGTGGTGGAGTCACCATCCCTGGAGGTGTTTAAAAAAAGACTGGCTGTGGCACTTATTGCCATGGTTTAGCTGATTAGATGGTGTTAGTTGATAGGTTGGCCTTGATGATCTCAAAAGGTCTTTTCCAACCTGGTCAATTCTGTGATTCTGTGAAGTAAAACCTTCAGAGAGAGAGTTTCTGCAATTGTGGTTTTCTTCCTTCTGTTAAAGTTTTTGCTAAAGCTTCTCTCTTAATACTGCTGATGCCTTTGTAAATGTCGTAGATACAGATGCATTATTTCAATCACAGTGTAGTGCCAGAAGAACTAATAGCTACCAACAAGACTGCAGCCTTGTCATGTTGATAGCCATTTGGGTCTAGTGGTTTATTTGTGTGGATTTGACTATCCATTGGTTTGACTCCAAGAGATGCAGCTGCTCATCTGCCTGAGTAGCTATGGATAAAAGGATTAAAAAACGATAGGTGACCAAAACATTGATAAAATGATACAAACCATTTGCATTCCTTTGCATTGCACAGGACTTGTTTTTCCTTTTTTTTTAAAATATTGTGCTAAAATTTATTTTAGGAAACCCACAACATAAAATCTCCATTGAAATGACACTGTCAGGTAAAGTCTCTTGCAGAAGAAGGCTGAGGCTGTGCAGTGCCACTGCCTGCTGCACTGGCTTTGCCTTCTGCTCATCCAAATCTCTGGTAATCAGAACTCTCTAGATCTGTAGTGTCATCTTGACTAATTACAGCAGTGCCAAGGACTATTGCAAAGCACAGTTATTTCTCTGTCCACTGAAAAGAAATGGTAAGTGGAACAAGAAATTCCAAGACTCTTACTGAAATTTTTTTGTGGTGTTTTTTTGGTTTTGTTTTTTTTCCTGCAGACATGGGAAACTTCATGGACACAAACCAGAGAAAAACAGTGACAGAGGGAGAAGCTGCAGTTCTGAACTTCCTACAGATAGTCAGCTATCCAAGACCACAAGTGACATGGTTTAGAGACGGGCACAAGATCATACCAAGCAGCAGAATGTAAGTCAGTGTAAAGCTCGAAATACACACGCCCTAAAATATGATTAATTCTATTTGATAACACAACTTACATTTTAAGTACACTAATTAAGGTTTAAAGAGAATAAAGTAGCCTTGTCCATACTAAGTTGGAGATAAATGACTATTTTAAGACTGTCTGTGAACTTCCTAAGCAGTTTGACAAAATAATTCATGTGGTTTTAATGGTGCTGGTGCAGCATAAGGGAGGAGATGCGTGGAGTGTCTACGCTTCCTTCACGCTACTCATTTTCATGATGCACTGTGGAAAAGTAAATGCTCATCTCTCAATTATGTTTACTTGAGTGGACAAACCTAATGAATACTGAGATTTTTCTTTTTCTTTTCCTTTTTTAATATGTCTGATTATTTTTCCTTTTACATGGAGTTATGCTTAATACTGTTTTCCTCATAAAATTCTAAATGCTGCTTATTTTTAACTTATCTTTTTAGCCTAAAATAACAGGTTTAGTTCTTATTGACTAATCAGCAGCTCACCCACTAATGGCATAGTACTTGCAGTTTGATTAGTTATTATCTCCAGACATTCTTATTTATCCTTTCCAGAAACAGTTATGAAGCCATCCTGTGTACCTGAACAGTCTTTAGAGATCAAAGGGGGTAGCTGTAGCATTTAAAAATATAGAAAAAAAGGAAACTGAGGAAACTGTTGAAATGCCAAGAATTTTGGTGATTATTTGTGTATTATATTTTCATAAACATATCTTACATGTTCAAAGGGAGCAACTCTGCTATAAGGAAAGGCTGTGAGATTTGGGACTCTTCAGCCTGGAGAAGAGAAGGCTTCCAGGAGACCTTAGAGTAGCCTTCCAGTATCTTAAGGGGGCTACAGGAAGGCTGGGGAGGGATTATTGATAATGTCTTGCACTGACAGGACAAGGGGCAATGGGTTTGAACTGGAAAAGGGGAGATTTAAACTGGATGCTAGGAGAAATTTCTTTCCAGTGAGGGTGGTGAGACACTGGCACAGGTTGGCCAGGGAGGTTGTGGCTGCTCCCTCCCTGGAGGTTGGACGAGGCCTTGAGTGACCTGTACTAGTGTTAGGTGTCCCTGCCTATGGCAGGGGGTCAGAACTAGATGATCTTTGAGGTCTCTTCCAACATTACCATTCTATGATGCTATGATCTTTGAGGTCTCTTCCAACTTTACCATTCTATGATTCTATGATTCTCTGTGCTAGCAACTGATGGTAATGGGATAATGCTAAGTTCTGTGAGGGGTGGTGAGTCTGTAGGGTTTCCATTAGAAAGGTAAGACTCTTTGGTTTTAATTTTACGAATCTGTACTGTATACAGTTTACTGCTGCTAATGTGCATTTTTTAAACCTGAAAGTTAATATTCCAGGCTGTTAAAATTAGTATTGCAGGGATGTGAAGAAAGTCTGTAATAATTTATGAATAATTTAATAGTAATTTGATGGGAAACAGCTGGAAGATGAAACAATGAGTTTCTGGGCAATCTCTTGAAGAGAGCTAAGTGACAAATCCAGAGTTATTAACCACTAAGAATCTACTTCCTCCACTCCTACCACATTACAAGAAGAATTTTTGTCAGTGCTGAGAATACACAAATGAAAAGTATGCAGGTGGTGAAAAATCCTTGTTATCCAGGTATCAGTTTCCTGGGATCTATTACAGGGAGAAGAAAAGAGAAGAGAGTGGCCTTGGCAAGCACACAGTGTCTGAAAAATAAGATTTGTCTGGAGACCTCTTACAGTTTGGGAAAATTGCAAAGAGAGGTATAACTGATGTTATTCATTAATATAAAATCCTAATTTTCATGTGCTTTACTGCTACCCTGATGGGCCTGAGTAAAATCACTTGAAATTCCTAGCACCATAGTAATGTGTACAAATGGGAAAAGTGTGAAACTCAGCTCTGCAGCAAGGGTGAAATATACCCAGGGGTTTCCACATATATTTTATTTCCCTGGTCAGAAATTTTGTTTGAAAGGATTTTGAGGACATTTGTCTGGCCTGTGTAGGAATTTCTGAATACTTTTAAAGAGGCTGAAAGTGTGAACCTCCTTGCAAGCTTGATATATGTCGTATAGAAAGTCTGATAAGTTCAGGAAGTGACAGATTTGTGGTACACATACCAATCATAAGTGCACTCTATGTGCAGTATGTCTGCTGCTCCCTCAGTGTATTGGAAAAAAACATAGAGCATCCACTCACATATTGCTGCCTGTGAAATTCTAGAAGTAAATACAGAATCATAGAATGGGAAGGTTGGAAGGGACCTCAAGGATCATCAAGTTCCAACCCCCTGCCATAGGCAGGGACACCTCCCACTAGCACAACTCACTAAAGACCTCGTCCAAACTGGACTTAAACACCTNCATCCCTCTGCCAGTTTAAATCCATTGCCTCTTGTCCTGTCATTGCAAGACCTTGTCAATAGTCCCTCCCCAGCCTTCCTGTAGGCCCCCTTCAGATACTGGAAGGCAACTCTAAGGTCTCCTGGACTCCTTCTCTTCTCCAGGCTGCAGAGCCCCGACCCTTGTAGCCTGTCCTCATAGCAGAGCTGCTGCAGCCTTCTGAGGATCTTGGTGGCCTCCTCTGGACCCACTCCAACAATTCCATGTCCTTCCTGTGCTGGGGGCTCCAGAACTGCACACAGTACTCCAGGTGGGGTCTGAGGAGAGCAGAGTAAAGGGGCAGAATCCCCTCCCTTACCCTGCTGGCCACGCTGCTCTTGCTGCAGCCCAGGACTCAGTTGACTGTCTGGTCTGCACTGCAGGCTCATGTTGAGCTTTTCATCAACCCAGGCCCCAACCTTGCAACCACAGGAAACCTGAGATATGGAGAGGATGCATATAAACCCATGAGAAATGTAAAAATATCTATGGAAACTCCATGTCTTATCTGTGGAGCAAGTTGTGCATTAAACATTTATTTCTGTAGGCAAAAGTGTATCAATTTAACTGATCAGTTTAGCAGGTGATCCAGTTTGACCAATGAATCAGTCTAACTGGATCACCTGCTAAACTGATCAGTTAAATTGATACAACCACCTTGTATGGATGCTCTTTAAAGTGATTAAAAGTGCCTTATATTGCTAAATCAATATAAAGCTTTTTTAATCTTCTTAAACAAGCTTAAAATGATTTGGCTAGATCAATCAGCTCTAATGATGGCTGAGAGTGACATTGCTGCTGTGTCTGCAGACTGGGGAAAGGAACAATGTGAAAAATGAGACAGTGGTGGTGGTTATGGCACAGTTCACTCCCAACAGCTGGCTAAGTTCTCTCTTACTCATGCAACAGCCTTAACGTACATGTGCTTAAGACTGCACCATTTTTATAATGCTGATCCTGAATTACACAGAGCTACTGTCACCAGGAGAGTGAATTCACTTCAGTGATGACCTCACCTGGAGTACTGTGTACAGTTCTGGAGACCCCAGCACAGGAAGGACATGGAACTGTTGGAGTGGGTCCAGAGGAGGTCACGAAGATGATCCAAGAGCTGGAGCAGCTCTGCTGTGAGGACAGGCTACAAGAGTTTGGGCTCATGTTGAGCTTTTCATCATCCCAGACCCCCAGATCCTGTTACTCAGGGCTGCTCTCAGCCATTCACCACCCAGCCTGGAGTTGTGCTTGGGATTGTGCCTGTCCAGGTACAGGACCTTACACTTGGCCTTGTTGAATGTCATGAGGTTGGCCTGGGCACACCTCTGCAGCCTGTCCAGGTCCCTCTGGATGGCATCCCTGCCCTCTAGCAAGTTGACTGTGCCACACAACTTGGTGCTATCTGCAGACTTGCTGAGGGTGCACTCCATTCCTCTGTCCATGTCACTGACAAAGATGTCAAACAGCACTGGTCCCAGCACTGAGGGACACCACTTGTCACTGATCTCCAGGTGGACATTGTGCCCTTGATCACCACTCTCTGTGTGCGACCATCCAGCCAATTCCTTATCCAGCAGTGCTCCACCCATCAAGCCCATGTTGTTCCAGTTTGGTGACCAGGATGCCATGTGGGATGGAGTCAAATTCCTTACTCAGGTCCAGGTAGATGACATCAGTTGCCCTTATCTTGTCCATTGTTGCTGTGGCTTCTTCATAAAAAGCCACCAAACTTGTCAGGCAAGATCTGCCCTTGATGAAACCATTCCTGGTTACCACCAAACTTAATGCTTAATGCTTAACTTATGACTTAAGGCAACTCATGACTCTGCAGCAGAGGTAGTGCATCATGGTGGTGTGTATTTAAAAATTTAAGTACTAAGATTTTCTTCCCTCTCCCCCCAGCTTAGTGCAGCATGAATGTATGTTTGTTTGGGCTTCAGTGCGTTACCTGTTATCAAAGCCTCAGCGTGATATTTTTCAGGGGTGTTTCTAGATCATCAGAAGGAAGCTGTGTACCACACAGTCACACAATGTTAGGGGTTAGAAGAGACCTAGAAAATTCATGCAGTCCAACCCCTCTGCCAGATCAGGGTTGCTTAGATTAGCTCACACAGGAACACATCCAGGCAGGTTTTGAATATCTCCAGAGAAGGAAACTCCATGACCACTCTGGGCAGCCTGTTCCTGTGCTCTGTCACCCTCACAGTGAAAAGGCTTTTCCTTATGTTCATGTGGAACCTCCTGTGCTCCAGCTTGCACACACTGGCCCTTGTCCTATTATTGGACATCAGTGAGCAGAGCCTGGTTTTGTCCTCCCCACTTGCCCTTTACATATTTACAAACATCGATGAGGTCACCTCTCAGGCTCCTCCAAGCTAAGGATCCACAACTCCCTCAGCCTTTCCTCATAAGGGACAAGTTCTGCGCCCTTCAACATCTTTGTGGCCCTGCACTGAACTCTCAGTCAGTTCCCTGAGTCCCTTCTTGAACTGAGGGACCCAGAACTGGACACAATATTCCAGATATGGCCTCACCAGGGCAGAGCAGAGGAGGAGAACCTCTCTTGACCTATTAACCCCCTCAAATACACCCCAGGATACCGCTGGCCTGCTTGGCCGCAACAGCATGTTGCTGGCTCACGGATGTGCTACAAAATTATGAAATGGGGAAGACCAGAGAGAAGTCCAAAAGATCAACAACAAAAGACAAAGAGAGGAATTGGTGTTTGGGATGCTTTTTATTATTATCTTGCAGGAAAATTACTCAAGTTTTAGAGAAGATTTCATGTTACACCTAGACAGGTGAACGTTTTCCAAATACATGAGCAGCCCAAGGTAGAATTACAACTCTACTGTTATCCAGGGGCTTGACTGATGGGATGATTTTGCCTGTTTACCCTCACATCTTACAGAAAACAATGGCTGCTCTAAAGTTAACAGCATCAAAAGAAATTGCTACTCTGAGATGTCAAGTCTTCAGCTTGCCTTGCCTGAGTGTACTTCATCAAACTTAAAAGCAGATCACATTTAACTGTCTTTACACAAGGAGTGTGTAGTACCTCAGAGAGGCAAAAAGGACAGTAACACCATGAAGGTCTACAATTGCTTTTCAGTTGTGATATTGAAGAATTAAATTCTCAGTACTCCTTGAGGATTTTTTTTTTTAACCTTTTTCTAAGTGAAGGACTTTTTACTGAAAAGATTCACGCTAACCATCAATTCATTCATTGTTGGTTTCAGTTTTAAGAAGAAAACTTCTACTATGAAGACAGTATTACTGTCTTAACTTTCTTACAGTGAAGATGTTTTTTTCCCCCCAGTAAGCTGAAGCTAGGTGGATATTATCTCATGCCTTTTGTTAGTGGAATTATGTCTGACATAAAATAGGAAAGTTAATTTTTGACATACGAAGTCGTATCTGGAACGTCCCTTTCAGCTGGGTGGACATTTTACTGTTAACTGTTAATGAACCAAGACACTTCACAAATGCATTTCATCCCACTAGAGAGGGAAGATGAATTGCCTTGCCTTTAGTTATACATGAGTTTAGTTTCTATTTTTGCAGTAAGAACAACTCATTATGCATTTGAATGTGTGTGGTCATTACCAACTCTTATAGGTCATGAATGTGCTGACATATTGTGGAATGGAAATATGTTAAGCCCGAGCAACTGTCCAATACCACTTGCTGTGCTTTTGAACACTCATAATACCTTGCAAACAAGCAATGCTGGTCCAGATTCACTAACCATTTGTTAAAGTGAATGTGTAAATATATGAATTACAGTCTCAAAAAAAAAAAAAAAAAAAAGAAGCTGTAGCTNTTGTAAAAATAAGAAATAAAGTTTCAAAAAAAAAAAAAAAAAAAAAGTAGCTGTAGCTAAATAGGCTTTAAAAGATGAGAAAAATTAAAATATCTAGGAATAATACAGCAGATTTTGGGTCAATGTAAGCATTAGATGAGGTTTTTGCCTTGATGATAGCAGCTCACTTAATGTACCACACATATTTTTCATTTTAAAACAAACAGCACTTCATTTTCATAGGAGGAGTTGTAGTGCCAGCAATGCATTTCTCTACAAATACCAGCCTGTCATACAACTTCTGTTAGTTGCACATAATTACTTTCCACATACACTGGATAATACTTTAATTAAAATTGTGATGATTAGCATTAGTGAATAATAAATTCAGAGACTGTCAACTCTGCAGTGTATTGACTGAGCAATGCTTTAAAAACTCCACAGTGTGCAGGTCTTTTAAGTCTGCTAACGTTATGGAGTGACACCTCTCAGCAGTAAGAGATGCTACAGAAACCCTATAAGCTACGTTTGTCTGTCCATACCTTTTACAGGCTCCACAATAAAACCCTATAGCAGTCTTCTAGTACCCAAAAGGTACTACAGGAAGGCTGGAGGGATACATTTTAGAAGGGCATGGGGTGCTAGGACAAGGGGGGGTGGCTTTAAATGCAAGACGATAGGTTTAGATTAGATGTTAGAAAGAGGCTGTTTTTGTTGAGGATGGTGAAGCACTGGAGTAGATTGTGGATGCCTCATCCTTGGAGGTGTTCAAGGCCAGGCACCTGGGGGTTTGAGCTGAAGAAGCATGTTCCTGCTCCTGTTAGGGGGTTGGAACTACATGGTGTGTAAGGTTCATGGGGGTTTGAGCTGAAGAAGGTTGTTCCTGCTCCTGTCAGGGGTTTGGAACTACATGATGTTTAAGGTTCATGGGGGTGAGCTGAAGAAGGGTGTTCCTGCTCCTGTTAGGGGTTTGGAACTACATGATGTTTAAGGTTCATGGGAGTTTGAGCTGAAGAAGGGTGTTCCTGCTCCTGTTAGGGGGTTGGAACTACATGATGTTTAAGGTTCATGGGGGTGAGCTGAAGAAGGGTGTTCCTGCTCCTGTTAGGGGTTTGGAACTACATGATGTTTAAGGTTCATGGGAGTTTGAGCTGAAGAAGGGTGTTCCTGCTCCTGTCAGGGGGTTAGAACTACATGATATTTAAGGTTCCTTCCAACCCCAACCATTCTGTGATTAGTACTTGAGGACTATTTTGTAGAATTAAAGTATTTCCTTAAACTGGAATTAGTACTCTGGTATTCATTTATTTGACCAGATTTCCACATTCAGTAATTTCCATTTGAAGGAACAGGCAGCACTAAGAATCATCTTACATCAAATTTTAGTTATCCCCAAGGCTCATATGCATATGAAAGACTGTAGGGAAATCTCCCATCATCTCTTCAAGTACTCAGTTTGATTCGTCCTGGATGCTGTCAGTGGACTGTTTTGAGCGTTATTGTCTACTGTGTTCAGTAGAGGAAAACATTAACACCTCAGGGTAAGCAAATCCCAGGATTATTTTCTAAAGCTGTTTGACTTGTTTAGATTCAACCTCACTGTTTTTCTCAATGCTTATAATTTGATTGCCACAGGTTTTAAGCACGCGATTAAAAAAATTAATTTATTCAGACTTAGGTAACTTTTAGGGTGAATTCTCCCGTGTTGGTTAGATGAAGGGAGGAGAGAAATGAGTCATATTTGGGGGCCATGTGTGTGCTGAATGCAGGGTGTGCAGGAGCAACACAGCCCATCAAAGGAGGAAGAAGGAGAGTAGAAAAAAAATTGCTGCAAAGAACATGCCTTTTAGCAAGGCTCATTTGAAAGTGGATTCTCCCCAAGAGACACACTCCAGCTGATGAGATGCATGGCACATTTTGGGATTTGACCAATATGTTTCATTACAAACTTGGACTACAAACCACAGAGGGTTTTTTAATATATATTTTTTTCATAAGCCAGGGGAAGTTGCTACCATTATGCTAGCACTGAAAAAAAAATCCATATTTTTTTTCTTTTTCTTTTTCTTTTTTTTTTTTTTTTTTGCTAGAAGAAAAGAGTGGATGCTTGAAACTAATATTGTGTTTTAATGGGCTTCAGCTGCTCGCAGTATCCTTCAGCACAATCTTCAACAGCTGTAAATTTCAATAAAACTTTAAAGATCGTTGTCTAAGGAGAAAATCTGACTGCTGGATATTATTTTTCCGAAGAAGATCACGTTGAGAGAAAAGAGTCATTTTATGTGCCGCTACATTTATTAATCATAGATTTGGAATTTGTAAAACAAAGGGAATGGAAGTGTCACCAGAAGGAAACCTTTTTGCTCTAAGTATGATTTAGTTATCACAGCTTGCAGTAGAAAGTGATTTATGAGTTTGTTGCTTTCTGGGGACACATGTACTTTGAGAGAGAAAATACGGACTATGAAAGAAGTGTTTATAGCATTAGTCTTTGAAAATGAACTATAGACTACATTTGAAAAATCATAGCCAAATTAAAGGTGGGTAGATATGAAGACTCATTTTGCTTGTACTGTAGGGTTCACTTCTGACATCTGTTGCATTTCCTAACCAGAACTAATTATGATATTAGGGACAAATCACGAATATAATCCTTTAACAACTAATGTGCTTTTATGGAAAAACATTTTTCTGTCTGTCTTTGAATTACTCTGTCTACAATATTTTAATACACAGCCACTATAAGAGTGTTTAACAGGTTTGCAGACATTCTTAAAAGCAAATATGAAAAAGGAAGCTATTACTTTATGCTTAGAAAGAGCCAATTGTTCACAAATCCCTGGGAACAATTTATCTGCTGTGACCCCTCACATATCTCTATTTTTATGGAAATAGATGCAAAAGGCTTGTGACTTATCGAATGTAGCAGAAGGTGATGTCTTCTGTTAACCAATTAACTTTTATTAATCAAAACTGACTGATGTAAAATGTATCTGTCGCTACTTCTGACTGTATACTGCAAGGGATTATTAATGTCCCTTCTATGCAAAAATGGACAAATGCTTTCTCCTCCTGATTCTAGTGGATTGGTATATGATGTGCAGAGGTGTTAGGAAATACAAGCTTGTGATTCATAGAATCATAGAATCATAGAATGGTGAGACTGGAAGGGACATCAAGGATCATCTAGTCCTGACCCACTACCATAGGCAGGGACACCTCCCACTAGTACAGCTCACTCAAGGCCTCCTCCAGTCTGACCTTGAACACCTCCAGGGAGGGAGCAGCCACAGCCTCCCTGGGCAAACTGTGCCAGTGCCTCACCACCCTCACTGGAAAGAACTTCCTCCTAACATCCAGTCTAAATCTCCCCTCTACCAGTTCAAACCCATTGCCCCTTGTCCTGTTGTTACAAGACCTTTTCAATAGTCCCTCCCCAGCCTTCCTGTAGGCCCTCTTTAGATACTGGAAGGCTACTCTAAGGTCTCCTGGAAGCCTTCTCTTCTCCAGGCTGCAGAGCCCTGACTCTTGTAGCCTGTCCTCATAGCAGAGCTGCTGCAGCCCTCTGAGCATCTTTGTGGCCTCCTCTGGAGCCACTCCAGCAGTTCCATGTCCTGCCTGTGCTGGGGGCTCCACACAGGACTCCAGTTGGGGTCTGAGGAGAGCAGAGTAAAGGGGCAGAATCCCCTCCCTTACCTTGATGGGCAGTAGTTTATAATACTGACTTACATAGAATAGTTTTAAAAGCCTGTGACTTGGGCATGTTTCCTTTCATATTGAAAACTGTCATCTGATCCAAGAAGACAAAAACCCAATTACCAATGACAGAACTTTGCATTCTGGGGATGTATTGTGGCTTTTGTGGTTGATTTGCATCAAGCCTACTTTGTTGACAGTGTTCAACTTGAGTTTAGAGAATTTGGTACACGGAAGCAAATGTGAAGCAGACCTTACATTAATTAATGCTGCAGAGAAAGGCAGAAGCTGGCAGCCTGCCGATGGCTTATCTCTGATCCTTAGTTGTGAGTGGAATCTTTAGCTGTTTTATGTTTGGCCTTCACCTAACAGATTCCAAGTGAATTTAAATAAATTGTAAATGCCCTGTCTAAGGTTCCATGAACCTATCTGAGCTGTGTGAGATAGGTGATTTTTGACTCTGGCAAAGCTTTGTAAAGGCATCTTGCAGTCAGAAATGAGGGGAAAAAAACCAATCAAACTCTGCCAATATTCCTATGGAATCTATTTGTCTGTTGCGTGTTAGCACTACCTTTTAGTTCTTAATATATGCATCTGTCTATTTTTGTATGTTACAACAATCTGTTGTTTTGCATGTCAGGATCAGTTCTAGACATAGACAAAGCATCTGTTTGTTGGGGCGATTACAGTCATCACTTGCTCAGCTTTATCCTCTTTGCTTTTGCCTCTAACCTCCCATCACTAGACTGAGGAAAGAGTGAAACAGATCAGCTTAGTATTCATCATAGCAGTAGCAAGGGGAAAGGGGAAGAAAGGGATATTGCCTCTACTCCCCTTCCACCTGGCTGAACAAAATGAATAAAACCATGAGTGGGTCAAGACAGATGCAGGTCTGAAGTCAGTAACTGCCATGAGAGAGTTCCCCCTGATGGAGGAAGGAAAGGGTAGAGATTGAAGCTTAGAGGGTGACATTGCCTGGTTGCTGATCATAGGTGGAGTGGATGAATAAGAAGGACTTGGAAGACTGTGGTCTGGCAGTGGTGATCTTCAGCTTTCACTCACACAGCAGAGGGAGTGCCAATGTTCTGAGAGTGTGGTCCATGCTCATCTTACTGTGAAGCCCCATAGGAACAAAAGCCAGCCTCCCAAAAAGACCAGAGAACCCCCCCATGACCATGCATCCCATCAGCTGCCTCATCTTTCTGCAGTTTCTTCCTCAAAACATTCCAAACTCCCACCAAAACCCCCATATTGCCACCCTCCCCCCACATATATGTCCCCTTGGGACCTACCCCCCTGTGTCACTGCAAAACTGAACGTTGCCAACATTTTGAGGTTTCTTTAAGTGGCTTATTTATTGGACTGGAACCTAATGTGTAATTGACAAATAAACTCATAGCTCAAAAAAACCAGAAGAAATATGCACCATTTCCTACTTGTGTGGTCCTTTCTTCTCCAATTCTCAAAGTAGAGACATAAAGGAGACCTTATTGAGGAAAAGCACTTGAAAGTATTGGAGCTACAGCAACATTTTCTGTATTTTTCTCCAAAACCTCAAAGGCTATTCACTCTTTCAAATGGAATTTTGCTAGATTTTGCCCACTGTTTGTTTGGGTTTTTTGGTTGTTGTTTTTTTTTTTTTTCAAGAAACCACATTTACTGTTGTTGTTCAGCACCCAGTACCATTTGCAAGAATTTTAACAACTCTCTTGCTGTCTGCCAGCTGCCATGTGTTCTTTTCCTACTCCCAGCATAACACCCCTTCACTGGAAAGAGCATGCAATACTTTCATAATCATCACTAGTTCAAATCACTGATTATTTTAAAACATCAAATCTCATTTTTGGCAATCCATCATCTGTTTCCATGGGAACTGAAAACGGCCTTAGCAGCACCAAGAAACAGAGTTTATTGGGATACTTATAAATTTCAATAGCTGTTGTTAGACAGCTGCATTTTCTGTTTACCCAACAGATATTGCAGCAACAACCTTATAATGCACTTTCAAAATTCTATGTACATTTAGTTTTAATTTATTTAGATTTTTTATTCATATTTCTCACAGCTTTGCAGAAATGTTATGATCAAGGAAAGAGAAAATGTCAATAATCTCCAGCATATGCAGTCAATATTGGATGTTGTCCTTATTCTTCTCCTAACTGGGACTCTGATAAAAAAAAAAATTCCTGCCTTGAGAGTGCCAAAGATAGGTGGAGGGTCCTGCTTTTAAGGGTGCCTTGGTTATTATTATAACCAAGGGTAATTATCCCTTGGTATTCTTATCCTGGAATTCTGCTCTCCAAAGTCTTATTTCCTTCATAACTTTTGCCTCAGAACAACAATTTATTGAAGTTTACAGCTCTTCCTCCCACTCCTGAGCTCAAATACTCCTAATTCTTATTTATTTCAGAGCTCCGTGAAACTTTGCTGTCTGTAATTCCTGTCTCCTAACTATTTCTGGGTTTAGGTTGTTCCCAGCTCAGATATATCTCCTTCTTCTCACCTCTCCACTTCTACACCTTTTTATATTTCCATTAAGATCTCCCATCCAAGCAGTTGCCTTATGTACCCCAAACAATCTCCTCTTCCTTGCCTAAATCTTCTATCAGTTTGTCTACCCTCCCTATCACCTCCTAACTGAGGGCGTTCCAGCACTTGCTGCTCGGTTCCTGCTGCATCTTCCTGTTGCCTTCCTCTGCTGTTGGCCCCATCTACTGTCCTCCCCTTGGTGAGTGTGGCCAGATGTGCCTATCCTGCTGGCAGCATAAAGGAAGCATTAAGCTTTGATTCTGAAAGAGAAGCATGAATCTGGATAGAGCTTGCACTGGTAATAAAGCAGCCCAAACAGCTGTCTGAGAGAAAGAAAAGGAGAGGAGACAAATCCAAGAGAAATGGTAGTCATATAAACACCACCACCACTTGTAAAACTCATTTACCAAATTAATAAGTAGTACTTATAGTAGCATGGATTTAAATATGCTATTTTGCTGTAGATTTGTATGGAGTATCTGAGTATCAAAGAGAATAATTGGGCAGCTAATTGAATGTAGTATTAATATGCATATCTAGCCAGCTTTTTTATTTGTTTTGTTTTCTTTCAGCTGTTTTAGAGTGGAAACCACTCCTTTTGTGGCTTGTGGCATTATTTTGGTTCAGAAGCAAGGCAGCCATTTAAGATGAATCTCAAATCTTGAAAAGCTGTTATATTACAAAACCTTACACTAAACAATCAACCCTATCATTTTCTCCCATCTTCTAATACCGTTTTTGTTATCACAGCTGGAAGTTGGTTTACAAGACTGTATTTTGGGGCAAAACAGATCATGTGTACTAATAAAGATGCTGGAATGAAGCTGAGAATGATCTGTCTTGTGAAATAGGATGAGTGAAGAAATTGTTAGATGCTCCATCTAGTGCTGAGGCACAAGGGGAAGAAAAGTTGATTTCCCTAGGCTCTCAAATTATCTCTAAAGAGCTTACATTAATGTGAAACATCCCATATAACTACTGTAGAGGCTTGCAAAAGCATTCCCTAGCCTGTTTTGATAGCTACTAATGCACTGGATCTTACTCGGGTCAAGTTTCGGTAAATTAACTGTTTTCTAGTACAGTGGCACAGTCCCTTGATTTGTTGCATGACCCCAAAATACAGGTACTCCAGTGTGTGATGGTTTGGGAGTGTGAAGGTTTGGGAGTTCCCTGCACACACCCCCACACCACCACACCACCCCACACTTTGTAAAATGACCCAGACTAGCACTCAGTCGGCTGGAAGTTAAATGATGAAGCTCTATTTACAGCTTTGCACAATGTACAGCAGATATTTACACTATATACACAATATTTACAGAAATATACAAGTTAAAGGTAATACAGAAACACAACTCCCCTCCCAGAAATCAGAGACCCCAGGAGGGGCTCCCAACCACCCTTCCACCTTCTCCCCACCCCTATAGCTTACCCCAAGGTTTGACTTATGCACAAGGTGAGTTTGGAGGATCGGTGTGCTGGTTTGAGGCTAATTGGAATATTTTAATCGAGAAAATTATTGGCTGTGAAAAGGAAACAGTGGTGATGTCTGCTTCACTCATAGGCTTGCTGAGATGTATAAGTACTCAAAACATAGATAAGTCACTCTCTCAGGCTCAGCGTCTCAGGCTGTCTAGCAGCTTCTTGCCTTCTCCTCTCTGCCGAGTAACCTCCCTAACCACTTTCCTTCTAACCCACCTGGCTCATCCTCCAAACTCGCCTTGTGCATAAGGCAAACCCTGGGGTAAGGTAGAGGGGGGGGGAGAAGGTGGAAGGGTGGTTGGGAGCCCCTCCTGGGGACTCTGATTTCTGGGAGGGCTGTTGTGTTTCTGTATTACCTTTAACTTGTATATGTCTGTAACTATTCCTGTCTATAGTGTATATCTCTGCTTGTACATTGTGCTGAGCTGCAAATAGAGCTTCAGTCCTTAAGTTCCAGCTGGCTGAATTCTAGTCTGGGTCAATCAGCCAGGGGTTATAGAAGGAAAGTGGTTAGTGAGGTTACTCAGCAGAGAGGAGGAGGCCAGAAGCTAGACAGCCTGAGAGTGTCTGTGTCGAGTATCTTATCTTTGTTTTGTATTCTTTTCTTCTCCATCTCAGCAAGCCTATGAGTGAAGCAGACACCACCATTGTTTCCTTTTCACAGCCTATAGTATAATTTTCTCCATTAAAATATTCCAGTGGAGTCACTGTCCCTGGAGGTGTTCAAGGCAGGTTTGGATGTGGCACTTGGTGCCATGGTCTGGTCTTGAGGTCTGTGGTAACGGGTTGGACTTGATGAGCTTTGAGGTCTCTTCCAACCCTGGTGATACTGTGATACTGTAATTAACTCACAGTTAATGTAATTATGATCAAATCCAGCTATATTGTTGAAGAGATCATAGAATCAACCAGGTTGGAAGAGACCTCCAAGATCATCCATCCAGACGAGTTCATCTGCACACACACATGTAGTTAAAAACAGGCTGCAATAAGAGGGACGCTAAATTCCTGCTAAGCTATGGGTAAGAGTGCATGGCAAGAGAGTGTGAGCAAAGAATTTTCTGCAACCACTTTGCTGGGCCCTAGATCTGGTTTTAACAGGATCCAACTATGGATTCCATAGCATTACCCAAAGAGTAAGTATTTTTTAAAAATTTTTCTTTTTTAGCAGAAGTAGTGCAGATGTTTTAAAGAGATCTTGTAAATAGACCTTTACTGAACATTGATGATTTTAAAATTCCAGCACAATAAATTAGCTAATGTGCCACTGATGATTTAATAAAACCAGGGAGTTACCCAAATCATCTTCTTTCAATGAAGAGATGTAGCAGTTTAATACTGTAATGCCTGATAGCTCCTAATCCAAAGCTGTCAGTCTTAATTCGACTAAATAAAAAAATTCATGGTGTTGAAGGTTCACTAATCAAGATCCATAAAGGTGCAATTTCAGTTGTCATCCTCTTGTCTCTTTGGGAAGATGCTTTTATTCATGAAACAATTCCAGAATGGAAAAAAAAAATACCAAGCATGTAGTGGAAAAACTTGTGTAGAATATGTCTTGTTTTCTCTCATAAAGCTTATAGAGAAAGTAGTGGATGAATAAAGAATCTGAACATCATTCCTGATGTTCTTAATTATTTATGCAAAATTATTTCATCCATCAGTATGAAAATTTCTGGTTGAGGAATACTTTTTAGAGTTCTCTTTTTCTCACTGGGAGACACTAATGAATCCTGGGATATCTGAGACTGCTGTCATCAACTCTGAAGCCTGCTGCACCCAATGGGATATTCACTTAATCTGTTCTAATACATTCTGTTACTGGTAGGTGGGAATTTTAATCATTTCTATAGTAAAATATAGATGTACATTTTTTGTTCTTCTTTGGCTAGGTTTGTATTAGATAGCACAGACAAATTATTTTGTACCAAAAGCAAAGATGACGCATTTGATTTGCTCTACCTTGTTTTTAATATGTAACTTGTGCACCTTAAGAAGTGTATGCTTGATGTAAAATGGTCAAGCAGTATGACAACAGATTAGAGCTAACAAGTTAGATGCTTTATAATTTGCTGATAGTTTACTTTTTTTATTTTTAATTCTCTACCATTTAATTTAGTCATCTGAAATAACAAAATAATAAAACCTTATGGAATCATAGAATCATAGAATGGTAAGGTTGGAAGGGACCTCAAGGATCATCTAGTTCCAACCCCCTGCCATAGGCAGGGACACCTCCCACTAGTACAGCTCACTCAAGGCCTCGTCCAACCTGGCCTTGAACACCTCCAGGGAGGGAGCAGCCACAACCTCCATGGGCAACCTGTGCCAGTGTCTCACCACCCTCACTTCAAAGAACTTCCTCCTAACATCCAGTTTCAATCTTCCCTCTGCCAGTTTAAACCCATTGCCCCTTGTCCTGGCATTGCAAGGTCTTGTCAATAGTCCCTCCCCAGCCTTCCTGTAGGCCCCCTTCAGATACTGTAAGGCTACTCTAAGGTCTTCTGGAAGCCTTCTCTTCTCCAGGTTGCAGAGCTCCAACTCTCTCAGTCTGTCCTCATAAAAACCTTCCTCTGTGTAATTTCAAAGTGCTTTCTGGGGAGTTGCATTTATACTTGCCTCTGGACCTTCAAAAAGAATCACAGAATCAGTCAGGGTTGGAATTGCCTCTGGACCTTCAAAAAGAATCACAGAATCAGTCAGGGTTGGAAGGGACCACAAGGATCATCCAACCCCCTGCCATAGGCAGGGACACCCTACCCTAGAGCAGGCTGGCCAGAGCCTCATCCAACCTAGCCTTAAACAGCATCAGGGATGGGGCCTCAACCGCCTCCCTGGGCAACCCATTCCAGGCTCTCACCACCCTCACGGTGAAGAACTTCCTCCTCATGTCCAGTCTGAGTCTCCCCACCTCCAGCTTTGCTCCATTCCCCCTACTGCTGTCACCACCTGATATCCTAAAAAGTCCCTCCCCAGCTTTTTTGTAGGCCCCCTTCAGATAAAGAGAGGCCACAATAAAGTCACCTCGCATAAGGTCCATCGATTCTTTACTGACATGCAAATGTCGAATATCTTCTTTTATTAAACTGCAAGAGTGACTTATCAGAACTATGAATAGGACCCTGAACTTCTGCTTTCTATATGCTAATAGAAAATCTAGTATTTTAATAAATTTCCTAAATTTACATTTTTAAGTATAGTGCATTGGGTGAGCTTTAAAGGCACACCCTCTGACATTTGCTTTCTGTTCTAACAGTTCCCTACTCCTTTAATATAGTCACACTTCAAAAGCTCTTTGTACTTTTATCTTTCATCTGTCACGGATTATTTCACCTGTGCTGTGCTAGCTGTAAAGTGGAGGGGAAGGTATGCAGAGACTGGAGGATGTTCAGGTGGGGAAATAACAATCTTTAGAGATGTGAAGTGTTGCCTCCCCAACTGCGTTGTGACCCACTGCAGCAATTATGTGCTCCTTCGTAGAGTGCTGGGTACCCGAAGAACCCAGATCTGCTGAGTCAGCCTCCATTCTGTGTTGTCAGTGGTGTTTTAACTGAGGTGAATGTAAAGAGAAGAATCAGTGGCAATAGAAATAAAGACAATAAAAATAGGAGCATTTCTAGAATAGCTCAAAATAGAACAAACCAGAAGAGAAGATTTAATTGCCAGCTCATTTATATCAGCTTTGTTCTAAGCCATTTCTGTATTATGTGAACAGCTTCTGTTCTTCTTTCCAAAACCCTATAGTGGTTTACATTAGGTAACACTTTTTTTTTTTTTTCTTCTCCCTTTCAGCATTCCTTACTTGATTGTCATGAGTAGATAAGTACCGCGTTGTGCTTTGCACTTTTGCTGTATCACAATTCATTCAACATCAGCCAATTATGGAAACATCAGGATTGTCCAGAATTAACCCTGCCAAACTCTGAATTGACCATTTGTGTGTAAAATTTCCCTTTCCCTCAGCCAAAATGCAAATCCATCTCATTATCTTGCATCTTCTTCTGTAAGAATTCAGTTCTTATTAATACCAGATTATTCAAGTTTTGGCAAGTTCTAATGTAGCACTGTGAGGGTTGGGCTGGATGACCTTTGGAGGTCCCTTCCAACCCAGATCATTCTGTGATTCTATGATTCTATGTAGGGTTGATACAGTTCAGTGAAATTAGTCAGGGTGTAGCATAACTTTATTTCATTTTAAAAAACATTGTGAAAACTCAGTTTTTCAAGGAAATTCTTGTGGTATTCCTGGGAGATTTGGGCACTTTATGACTCAAGGACTCAACTTTGTTTGTACTGCAAGCATGATCCCTACTCAGTGTTTTAATGATACAGTACCAAACTCTGTACTTTCCTTTAAGCATGTGGTGTATTTACTGCATTTATTTGCATAAATATTTATCCAATCTCTGTTTGGAGATTATTAAAGTGTATCTTAGTTAAGCATTGTTTAATTGAATAAACAATTTCTGTAAGAATCCTTCATTATTCCTACATGCAACAGTTCTTTGAAATAGATGCTAAGCAGTGAAGAAAAGCAGCATGGTGAATTTTAAAGGCATTTACGACACAATCACTCGACTGGACTCTTCATAGTGCATTCTAGAGTTAGTGTTTTACATTTCTACAAATCTCTCAACTACCCTTCAAGGTACCAGGATGAAAATAATTGTGTTATAAATATCAGCTGCTTAAAACTGAAATTAGATTCATGAGTTCACAGAATTCAGGCTATTACCTCTACATTAAGAAGTTTTATGTCTACAATGACTTCTGCGTAGTGTGGTCAAAGACTTGAGAGACTGGAATCATGTAATTGTGTTTTCTAGGTAACATTTCTAACTGAAACATGAACAAACTGCTTTCCTACTCAGAATACTGCACAGCACTGAGCTGTATCATTCGGAATCTCTAATTTTCTTTCTTTGATAATGCAGGCATCTGCCCATCAGTGTTGCTAAACAGCAAAATTAGTATTAGGACACAAAAATATTGCAATGCCATTGCAGGTATCTATTTACATATGCTCACACAGAACTGTCAAATATAATGGATCAAACCTCTGCAGGAGGTTTCCAACCTTACCATTCTATGATTCTGTGATTCTATACAGAAGCAGAAGTCAGCCAGAGAATGACAAGGAAGATGTCCCATTGCTTTTTGGAACATGGAAAGACAATTCCACCTTGTCTTGTACATTCTGCACTTAATAACCTAAGTTATTTCTCTGGCAGGTGGAATAGACTTTGCAGCCATTTGCAGTGGCATTAGAAAAGCTTTATTGAGCATGATATTTGAATGATGAAAGACATATGGGAAATCATAGAATCATGGAATGGTAAGGTTGGAAGGGACCTCAAGGATCATCTAGTTCCAACCCCCTGCCACAAGCAGGGACACCTCCCACTAGCACAGGTCACTCAAGACCTCATCCAACCTGGCCTTGAACACCTTCAGGGAGGGAGCAGACACAGCCTCCATGGGAACCTGTGCCAGTGTCTCACCACCTTCACTGTAAAGAACTTCCTCCTATCATCCAGTCTAAATCTCCCCTCTGCCAGTTCAAACCCATTGCCCCTTGTCCTGTCATTACAAGACCTTGTCAATAGTCCCTCCCCATCCTCCCTGTAGGCCCCCTTCAGATACTGGAAGGCTACTCTAAGGTCTCCTGCAAGCCTTTTCTTCTCCAGGCTGCAGAGCCCAAAGTCTCTTAGCCTGTCCTCATAGCAGAGCTTCTGCAGCCCTCTGATCATCTTCATGGCCTCCTCTGGACCCTCTGCAACTGTTCCATGTCCTTCCTGTGCTGGGGGCTCCAGAACTGCACACAGGACTCCAGGTGGGGTCTGAGGAGAGCAGAGTAAATGTCTGGGTTTTGGTTTTGTTTGGGTTGTTTTTGGTTTTTTGGCCACCAATTGCACCAGTGATACGTTCAGTGGATGTACAAGTAACGTTTAGTTGTGTGTTTGCACTCCAGCTTTGGAATGTTGCAGCTCCTGGAAGGTTTTAAAATCAAGTGCTCTAGGTTAACTACCTTATTTTTTTTTTCCCCCTTTGGATCATTCTGTGTTACTGTTAACACTCGTCTTCATGAAAGCTAGAATAATGGTAAAGGTAATGAAATCTCATGCTTCAGGGAGTATGCTAATACTTACAAATCTACTTCATGTTTTCTGAGATTAATTAGTTAATGTGTGTACAGCATTTAGAACATCAGTAAATTTAAAGTTATACCAAGGACTGCTACAGAATGGTCATCTGTGGAACCCAAGAGTTAATTTCTTCTGTATTCACTGTAGAAATAAAGAACAGAATTAGGTTTTTTAACCACCTCTATTTGTTATTGATATTTGTACCAGAATAATAATGTATGCTACCTTCAGGATGTTTAAAAAACAGTCTGTGATGCTTAGTTAGCTTGTCGTGGCACAGCTTGGAAGTAACCAGGCAGGCTATGTCCATGGATCTTCACATTACGAAGCTTCCGATAGTAGTTTAGATCTAGATCTCTGCTCTTTGACTGTGTTTTCTTGCAAGGTGGTTTATAATGTGTGCTGCAAATTTTCCAGAGCCTGAAAAGGAGGATTTACATTAGGGAAATGAGAACCGAAGCTGGAAAATAGAGAAGTAAAAAAACGGATGCTCATAAGCCGAGTTTTGAAGGGTTGTGTTAGATTGACAAGGTCTTGCAATGACAGGACAAGGGGCAATGGGTTTAAACTGGCAGAGGGGAGATTTAGACTGGATGTTAGGAGGAAGTTCTTTACAGTGAGGGTTGTGAGGCACTGGCACAGGTTGCCCAGGGAGGTTGTGGCTGCTCCCTCCCTGGAGGTGTTCAAGGCCAGGTTGGAGGAGGCCTTGAGTGAGCTGTACTAGTGGGAGGTGTCCCTGCCTATGGCAGGGGGTCGGAACTAGATGATCCTTAAGGTCCCTTCCAACCTTACCATTGTATGATACTATGATCCTATGTTTGATGGTAGGAAGCCCAAACCAACCAATTTCCTCTGTGTGCACATGCAGTTGTAAAAGGTCATTCTCAATACATAAATACGTAAATAAATAAAGACAGAACAAGAACTGGCGAGGGGCCTGGAGCACAGCCCTAAGAGGAGAGGCTGAGGGAGCTGGGGGTGTGCAGCCTGCAGAAGAGGAGGCTCAGGGCAGACCTCATTGCTCTCTACAACTAGCTGAAAGTAGGTTGTAGCCAGGTGGGGTTGGGCTCTTCTCACAGGCAACCAGGGATAGAACAATGGGACACAGTCTCAAGTTGCACCAGGGGAGGTCTAGGCTGGATGTTAGGAGGAAGTTGTTGCCAGAGAGAGTGATTGGCATTGGAATGGGCTGCCCAGGGAGGTGGTGGAGTCTGCATCCCTGGAGGTGTTCAAGCTAAGCCTGGAAGAGGCACTTAGTGCCATGGTCTGGTTGATTGGCTAGGGCTGGGTGCTAGGTTGGGCTGGATGTGCTTGGAGGTCTCTTCCAACCTGCTTGACTCTATGATTCTAAGAACAGGTGCATTGAAAAACTTGTTCAGGGACAGTAACCTTTACTGAAATGAGAGAAAGGGAGAGCTGCTTTAACTCCCAGAAAGTGTGCCTAACTTAGCTTTGTAAATCAATCTGTGTGGATTTCCACTTGAAAACAAGGACGTTTTTATGGAATTTGCACCCTGCTTTGTTTCCAGTTAGCACATAGTTCAGAACTAGATTTGTAATTACAAATTGGCATCAAGCATTTCTCTATAAAGCTTTCTATAAAGCTTATTTTCACTGTGACTGAAATGGTTGATACTTGCAGTGCGTGTTGTGCTTGTTTGTTTTATTATTTTTCCTGGAACTGTGTTTGCTGTCATTTGCAAACAAGAGGGATCAGTCTGTTATTTACTGAGGCTGAGTAAAAACACAGTGTATTATCCAGTTAGGAGACACAGTACACAGAGTAAGCAGATCAGGAAAATGTATTTCAATGCCAGCTTCATTAAGTTGATAATCATCTCAATATATTCCCTTACAACTTCAACAATTAGTAGCCATAGTTTTATTTTCATGATTATCTTTAATCAGTGGTTATGGGGAGGAAAGAAAAAAAAATAATTCCATGGCAATTGGAAGCTTCCAGAAAAATGTTCTCATGTGTGGAGCATTGCATCAATGAGTCACAGGTGAAACAAATGTACTTGTTAGTTCTGAATTAGTAGAATTAATCACAGGTGGTAGAAGAGCAGCTCACCTCTAGGGAAACACACCTGAATTCAATACAAGAAGGACATTGAGGGGCTGGAGCAGGTTCAGGGAAGGGAAACAAAAGTAGTAAAGGGTGGGTAGAAGAGGTCTTTTGATGAGCTGAGGGAGTTGGGGTGAGCAGAGGAGTCTCTCTACAGTTTTCTACTTTACTGCTCTGTAACTACCCAAAAGAATGGCATCGTGAGGTAAGTGTTAGTCTCTTTTGCCTGTGAACTAATGCTAGGACTAGAAACAGTGGCCTCAAATTGCACCACAGGAGGTTGAAGTTGGATATTAAGAACAATTTCTTAATTGAAAAAGTGGTCAGAGAGGTGGTGGAGTCACCATCCCTGGAGGTGTTCAAAAAGCACATAGACACGGTGAGTGGGACGTGCATTTAATGGCTGTGGTAGTGTTGGGTTGCCAGTTGGACTCGATGATTTGAAAGGTTTCTTCTGACTGAAATGAGTCTATGATTCTAATTCCTGTCATAAGCCATATGTTCCTTCAAAATATATTCTTGTTTCCAGCTACCTCACCAGTAGGATGTGGCCACACACAGAGAGTGGCAATGACTTTGGTAGCCCAATTAGATCAGTGTCAAAGTTTAGCATTCCGTGACGGTGCTTATCTCCCCTGGCAGGACCATAAAGAATTGCTTCCCTTCTTGAAAAGTGTTTACTTAGTTATTAACTTTGTTCACATCCTGACTTTTATGCTAAGGTTTCATTTTTAGCTTCTTCCATTTTAGTTTAAGCCTCTGAAAGCTTTTTTATTTTTTTTCTGTAAAAGTTTCCAGAACTTTCAACAATTGATTTTAAAAAAACAAAATAATGCAACATATTTATTTACAGAATATGGAAATAAATAATTTTAATTTTCTTTCACTCTAAGCCTCTGGAAGTTGGTTGTTAGGTTGTTTTTTTTTTTTTTTTTTCCCCATGAAATGTCTCCAGA
>VWZE01021868.1:45649-59627 GCA_013396675.1 Eubucco bourcierii
CTCCAGAGTTTTCAGTAGTTGATTTAAAATAATGGGACCTGTACTAGTGGGAGGTGTCCCTGCCTATGGCAGGGGGCTGGAACTAGATGATCCTTGAAGTCCCTTCCAACCTTACCATTCCATGATTCTATGAATATGGCAAGAAATAATTTTATTTATTTTAATCTAGGCTTCTGGAAGGGTTTTTTTTTCTTTACTTCATGAAATATTTCCAAAATTTTCAAGAGTTAATTAAAAAAAAAAATCAAAATAATTTGATGTATTTATTTACAGACTGTGGCACCAAGTAACTTAATTTATTTTATTCTAAGCCTCTGGAATTTTCGTTGGTTTTAATTTTTTAATTTCCAGAATTTTCAACAGTTGATTTAAAATAAAGGAATAATTCAATATGGCAATAAATAGTTTTATTTATTTTAGTCTAAGCTTCTGGAAGCTTTTTTTTTCTTTGTAAAATGCCTCAATTTTCAACACTTATTAAAAAAAACAACCCCAAAATAATTCAGTGTATTTATTTATAGCATCAAATAATTTTATTTTATTCTAAGCCTCTGGAAGTTTGGTTGGTTTTATTTTTTTTTCCTATTGTTTTTTTCCTTTTTTCCAAGAAATGTTTCCAGAATTTTCAACACTTGATTTTAAATAAATAATTCAATGTGGCAATAAATAATTTCATTTCTTTTAGTCTAAGCCTCTGGAAGTTTGGTTGGGATTTGTTGGGTTGTGGGGGTTTTTTTGTTGGCTTTTTTTGGGGTTGTTCTTTTCTTTGTTTGGTGGTGGTTGTTTTTTTTCAAGAAATGTTTCCAGAGTTTTCAGCAGTTGATTTTAAAATAAATAATTCAATATCTTTATATACAGAATATGGCAACAAATCATTTTATATATTTTAGTCTAAGCTTCTGGAAGCTTTTTTTTTTTTTTCTTCTTCCATTAAATGTCTCCAGAATTTTCAACAGTGGATTAAAAACCAACCAACAAACAATTCAATATCTTTACATACAGAATATGGCAAGAAATAATTTTATTTATTTTAGTCCATGCTTCTGGAGTTTTCTTTTTCATGAAATGTCTCCAGAATTTTCAACAGGTGATTCAAAAACCCCCAAAATAATTCAATATCTTTTATCTACAGAATATGGCAATAAATTTTATTTATGGAAGTCTGTGGGTTGTTGTTTTTTAAACTATTTTTATTTTATTTTATTTTTTCAAGAAATGTCTCCAGAATTTTCAGCAGTTGGTTTAAAAAAAAAAGACAAAACAAACCCAAAACAATTCATTATCTTTATTTATCGATTATAGACTAATAAATAAAATTATTTATTGCTAAGCTTCTCAAAGCTTTTTTTCCCTTCCATTAAATGTCTCCAGAATTTTCAACACTTGATTTAAAATAAATAATTCAATATGGCAATAAATAATTTTATTTATTTTTGTCTAAGCCTCTGGAAGATTTTTTTTTTTTTTCCCCCATGATATGTCTCAAATATTTTCCACAGTTGATTAGAAAGAAGTCACTATGTGTATTTATGGAATATGGCAATAAATAATGTCATAGCAAAATCACCATGGGAAAAATATCCCACTGGGAAGTGCCTTGAAATACTTGCAGCTGGCTCTGTACCTGTCTTCTCCATGGCTCCTCTAAATGCATGTGGGCAGAACCATTCCCTTGTCTTGCTGAACCTGCAGGCACAGGGCTGCCAACAGCTTTGGCAGTTTTATTGATTGACTGTACTGAGCAGACCACTTGTTCAAATCGTGTCCTCTGCTATAGGAAGAAACTTGTCCTGGATTTAAGAGACTTAAATAGATGAAACAGCCAGAAAGGAAGGGAACAAGCAGTGCTAACATAGCAGTGCTATCCTTCTAACCTGGATGTCAGTTCCTGTGATGAATTGCCTTGAGGTTGCTTTACTTTTTTTTTTTTTTCTTTTTTTTTCCCATTTTGTATTGTTTCAGGAACTGTTTTCCATAGTGCTCATGAATCTTGGTTAGGGATCGCTTGGTGTTCAGAGAAGCATTTCTGCCACTGGTCTACCAATGTGAAATCTGAGCTCTTGCTGCATCCTTCACAATTCTCATAGACTGAGTTCAGGCCACTAATGTGATATATGTGTCCACACTCAGTGTTGAAGACAAACAGGCTCTTACCACATAGGCTGTGGAGCATTTTGGTAGAAGGTAGTAATTCCCTGAGGATCAGCTTCCCTCCTCAGAAACAGTCTGGATTTTGACCTCAAATGCCTGGAGGTGTTCAAGGCCAGGTTGGATGAGGCCTTGAGTGACCTGTACTAGTGGGAGGTGTCCCTGCCTATAACAGGGGGTTGGAACTAGATGATCCTTGAGGTCCCTTCCAACCTTACCATTCTATGATTCTATGAAAACAGTTTGTTAAGGGCTTTATAACCTATGAGTCTATGATTCTATGCCTTTTATCATGTATGAAGAGAAGAGAAAAGAAGTGCTGGACAATGTAATTGTCTGTGTAAACTGAATATTGACTTTGTTTTTTCATGTAATGAAACAAAGTTTCACCCACACCTGTGAAAAAGTCCTATGGATATATTTAAATTTTTGTTTGTTTATTTGTTTTCATAGAATCATAGAATGGTAAGGGTGGAAGGGACCTCAAGGATCATCTAGTTCCAACCCCCTGCCATAGGCAGGGACACCTCCCACTAGCACAGCTCACTCAAGGCCTCCTCCAACCTGGCCTTGAACACCTCCAGGGAGGGAGCAGCCACAACCTCCCTGGGCAACCTGTGCCAGTGTCTCACCACCCTCACTGTAAAGAACTTCCTCCTAACATCCAGTCTAAATCTCCCCTCTGCCAGTTTAAACCCATTGCCCCTTGTCCTGTCATTGCAAGACCTTGTCAATAATCCCTCCCCAGCCTTCCTGTAGGCCCCCTTTCAGTTACTGGGAGGCTTCCATTCATTCAATGTAGCTATGCAAGGGATGTTATTACTTTTAAGTGACTTATCAATTTAAAGTATATATATGAGCTAAATTGTTACAATATGTTTTGTAAGATGTCATAAACCCACTGAGCATTATCTGGATTCATTCACACCCAGTACAGAATCTACTGCTGGAGTGTTTCCCTGGCAAGGTCTTATTTTTCCGATCGTGTCTTTTAATTCTCCTTTCCTGATGTATTAGGTTTTTCTTGCTGTGGTGAGCCCAACAGCTCATGGGCTGCAAGAAGCTTCAGTATTTTCTTCTGCTCCCTGCTGCTTTGTGTATTCTGTCACTGGCATATTCACTTAATTATATGACAGGCAATAACTGCTCTCTGAGGGAGTAAAAACAACTGTTGAATTAGTTTTTAAATTATATCATATTGCTCTCTTTGAAACCTTCTAAATAAATGTTGAGGATAGAACTATTGATGTGGTTTTTAAACTTTAAATTTCAGTTAGTTCTGATCATTTTAAATTGTCCTTCAGCCTGAATAAATCAGTTTTTATAACTTATAACTTTCAATTACAGTCTTTGGAGAGTATATCAGCCTGTTTCAAGGAGCTGTAAAGTACAACAAGAAGGAAATGCTACTGTTTTCATTTGTGCAGGCTTTCAGCTCCTGCAGAACCTAACAAGAGTTGTCTGTAAGGAAGCTCATCCTGAAGGGCACCTTGAGTGTGTGTCAGTCTAGGTGTGCCTTTGATCTAGTGTTTGAGCTTTCTCTTAGGGAAGTTACTGCTAAACCTTATGGGGGGATGATGCTGACCTACTTTGCTGTATTTGAACTGTTCCACAAAAATGGCCTGAGAATCACAAGCTGTTCCAGTCTTCAGTGATGTGCCACTGAATTATGTGAGGAGATGCTTCCTCCATACCAATTGCAAACTAGTGGCTCTGATGAAGGAGAACTTTTTGATGTAACTAATATCTGACTTCATTTCAAGCTGCTAGATAATGCAAAAGCTTTAAAGTGTAGCTGCAGCAAATTTAAAGTAAACCGAGCGTGGATCTGTTGTTGGGTGCAGACTAGAAATGTTTACTTAGAGTTATGACCACTGAGGTGGGAGATTTCTGTCCCTGGAATCATTTGAAGATACTCCTGCTCATTGCAGAGGGGTTGGACTGGAAGTCCTTTACAGACCTTCCAACCCAATGGGTTCTATGATTTAGGATAGATGTAGATGATCTAGAACAAATCTTATCCATCTATCTGTTTCCATAATCAGAACCCCCACAACTGTATAGATCAGATTGAAGATATACTTGGTGATTTTATTGTAAGTGTGTTAAAGGATTCAGTGGGATTGGTTCTTTTCTACCAACATTAGTCTTAAAACAAAACAAAGCTTTTAATGTCTGGTAAAATCCAAAGGTTTATGACCAGTATAGTTCCAAACTTTTAAAAAAAAAAAAAAACCCACACAGGAGACTGTCTCAAATGACAGTCTCATTAGAGGGCACCAGTCCTGGGCAGAGGAACTGAATGGCACTCGTGGCACTGTAGCAACAAAAAAATGGTAAATTCTCTCTGCTTTAACTGTTTAGAGTGTCATTTACTGATTTTTTTTTTTTTTTTTTTTGCCTGAGCTTTGTTTATACATATGCAAATTCAGCTAATGAGACAGACTCTGGAAGTAATGTGGAAAGACTGTAGTAATTTTTCTCTCCTCTTTACATGAATCTCTTGCCTGATGTTGGCTCCTGTACAGGGAACAGAGCAGGTGTTGCTGTCGTGCTGTCTTTTTTTTTTTCCTGCTACACCAGGTAAATTACCTCCTTTGGCCCAATTCTAAGATGATGGGTTCTAGCAGAGAAAATATGTTTTTAGCAACTTATTATGTGGGTTTTCCTCTGACCAGCTAGGCAATGTGATTCTTGAAGCTGTAGTACTTCGATTCATTGCTTCTATCATTGCTTTACTGGTGAAGCAGGAATGAAGAAGCAATGGTTTGAAAATGTTGTCAGAAGTATTTAGCATTCAGACCTCTTTGAAACATCTATTTCTTGTTTGCCTTTTCTGTAGCATTAAACAGCTCAGTAACTGGTTGGTTGGTTTTTTTCCCCCCTGTTATGATAATGCCATATTCTATGATCTAAGGATTTTTTTTTTTAAATAAAACCTTTACATCTTTTCTTTTTTTCTACACACAAAGGCAGATCAATGAAACTTCTGAAAAAAGTTGTTAAATTGACATATACAGCTTTAATTCCAGGATATCAGGTCAATCTGTACCAGATAATTTTTTTTTTCCTATTTCAATTTAAGGAAAAGAAAAAATTAACATAAATAGCAATAAGATGTGTAAAGGATATTATTTTTTCAGGTGAAAGCACTTTCAGGTTGTCAGGCATGGAAATTTAGTTAGGCCAAAGGTGAGAAAATATTGTCCTTTAAACTGACTTCAATGAAATGATACAGACTAGAAAAGCAAAGCTGTGAACAGTAGAAATGGAAAGTTTGGGTTGGGTTTTTTTTTGTTCTTTTCACTCTTTTTTTTTTTTTCTTCTTTCCCTTTTTTACCTCTCATTTGCAATGGATTGTAGGTTTCATTGTTTACTGCATAAATCAGTATTTTACCTTTGTAGGTGGTTTTCAAAAGTTGCCTTGCTTAGATTCATCCCATGGAACGCAGATTGTGTTACTGTGCTACTCCAGGACCTGAGCTGCTCTCGTAAGCCTTCTGGTGTTTTGTGCTCTTGCTGAAGCTGTGTTTGCACAACCGTAGATGTCATGGAAGTTTGACTTTTTGGTTTCACAGAAGTTACTCCACCTTTCAGAGCAATGAGTTAGTTATTTTAGAATGTATTTCAGGTAGTTCTGTAAAATGGTACCTGAAGTATGATGACATGTACCTCATCTCCCTGTGTGCCTTGGATACCAGGACAATTTGTACCAGATATTTTTTCTATTTCAGTGTAAGGGGAAAAAAAAATTAACATAAATAGCAATAAGATGTGTAAAGGATATTATTTTTTCAGGTGAAAGCACATTCAAATTGTCAGGCATTACTGTTTTATACATTGCAACCCCCCCAAGGTAACGAGGGATTAGCTCTCCACTTCTGCATGTTCATTTTCATTGTCCTTGACAAGCAGGTTATGGGAGGGATGTTTTGTACATGAACTGAAATCAGGCAGCATGAAAAGCTAGAGAAAAATATATTTAAAATGATCTTGAGGTATGCAACCACTTTTGTGGTACTGTATTTTTTTTCCCTTGTTTAGAATAGTACTTCAGCTATTAACAGTACAATAGCATGTTGAAGTACATTAATATTTATAATAATTAAAAGCTGTAAATGATTATAATCATAGAATGGTAAGGTTCGAAGGGACCTCAAAGATCATCTAGCTCCAACCCCGTGCCATAGGCAGGGACACCTCCCACTAGTACAGGTAACTCAAGGCCTTGTCCAACCTGGCCTTGAACCCCTCCAGGGAGGGAGCAGCCACAACCTCCCTGGGCAACCTGTTCCAGTGCCTCACCACCCTCACTGGAAAGAACTTCTCCTAACATGCAGTCTAAATCTCCCCTCTGGCAGTTCAAACCCATTGCCCCTTGTCCTGTCATTGCAAGACCTTGTCAATAATCCCTCTCCAGCCCTCCTGTAGCCTCCTTTGGATATTGGAAGGCTCCTATAAGGTCTCCTAGAAGCCTTCTCTTCTGCAGGCTGCAGAGCCCCAACTCTTGTAGCCTGTCCTCATAGCAGAGCTGCTGCAGCCCTCTGAGCATTTTCATGGCCTCCTCTGGACCTGCTCCAACACTTCCAAGTCCTTCCTATCCTGTGCTGGGGGCTCCAGAACTGTGCACAGGACTCCAGATAGGGTACTTTAATTGCTAACAGTACAATAGCATATTGAAGTGCATTCCTATTTATAATAGTTAATAAAAAGCTGTAAATTATTATGCAGCTTCATGTAATTGTAAATGTGATTCTTTAGCACAGATTACATAAGAAACATTGCAAACAGCAAAGAACTGTGTGCACTTTGTGCCCTTAAAAAGCAGGAGACATGATATATTTTTTTTCTTATAAAAATGTAATTTATTTTTAAAATGGGTGAAATTGAACATGAAACAGTGAACAATTTCAATATGACAACACAAATCTAGGAAAAAAAAATCTTTCCTACTTAACATGAGTAAAAATACTCTAGGAAAGATACTAAACAACATAGTGCTGTGGTCGCATTCAGAGATTACAGTAAAGTTGGTGAAATGCTGAAGAACTGAAGCAAACATCTGGAGATATTAGACAAGGTAAATACATGGTGAGATTTGATTGAAAAAAGGAGGCTCTTTCAAAAAGATGAAAGAAACAAACAACCTGCTCAGTGATTTTTGTAATCAAGAGGTAGTAGCACTTCCTTTGCTAGAGGAAGAGAGTTTGAGTCCAGGAGCCCTGGGAGGAAAAAATTAATGAAAACTTTTCGTATTATGTTCCAAGTTGTTCATCTGACTCTAAACTCAATTTGGAAAGAGGGCAATGTATGTTTCTCTTACTTGTTTCATCTTCTGGGCTGTTTCACAAAGGGCTCAGTTAGAAAAGGTTTCCTGGGAGTTATGCTGGCAGCAGTGTGTTAGTAATATGGGAATGCTTATACCTCTATCCTGAAATAAATTGTCCTTTAACCACTAAAAACCTGCCTTTTTTTCCCCCCCCCAGAGATAAGCTTCATCTGTCTCTATGCAGATATTACTGATAGAACTACTCATGGCTTTTGCTGATACAGGAATGTCTTTAAATCTTTAACTGAATTTACTGCATTGGCAAAAATTCTAAGCCTTTACTAATACAAGTGGAGGAAAAGTCTTGAACTCTCTCACTCTTCTGTTTGCTGCTGAAGCATTTTCACAATCTACCCTATCATAACTGCCTTGAGCTGGTTAAGGTTTAATGTGTTATAAAGACATTCCACTTGAGATGGGGGTTAGCCATGCATCAGTCCATAGCAACAACTCATGAATCATCCAGAAAAGGCACTAAATAACTGTATTTAGCATGGAATCTTTTCTTGGGTTAAAATACAGTTCATCAGTTTCTTCCTTTGTCACAGTGGCTCTGAACCTTATCAGATTCCTGGGTTATGTTGTGGGTTTAAAGAGCCAACAGAGTGAAGCTCTTAAATGAATTGGAGGAAAAAACAGAATTATATTGGGAGAGTGTTACAGATAGAAATTACAAAGCAGATACAGAATCCATAAGCAAGCCCCCATTCCCCCAACCCAAAACTAAATCTATCATCCCTAGTGCTCCAATCCTGCCCCCCACCATGCCTCTGCCATCCAAAAGGGCTAAACACAGCATCTGGAGGCCCCAAACCATGCCTATCCTTACATGTTTGTCCCAAAGCTCCTACCTGACAGCCTTGAATAACAATCTTTCAGTCCCTAGAGGACTTTTTAACCCTATAGTTCCCAACCTGGGACAGGCTATTTGAACATCAGCTATGGAATTGCTGACTGGTGAAACCTCCTTCCTCAGCTGTGGAAGAGATGGTGAAAACAGAAAACTAAGCAAAATGCTATCTAACTTAGAAAGGATTTACTGAGTGCTTCTAATGCTTCCACACTTGGTGATGATTGTGCCTGGGTAGGCACAATCCCAAGCACAAATACAGGCTGGGTGGTGAATGGCTGAGAGCAGCCCTGAGGAAAAGGACCTGGGAGTCTGGGTTGATGAAAAGCTCAACATGAGCCTGCAGTGTGAGTGCAGCCCAGACAGCAACTGTGTGCTGGGCTGCAGCAAGAGCAGTGTGGCCAGCAGGGCAAGGGAGGTGATTCTGCCCCTTTGCTCTGCTCTTGTCAGACCCCATCTGGACTCCTGTGTGCAGTTCTGGAGCCCCCAGCACAGGAAGGACATGGAACTGTTGGAGCGGGTCCAGAGGAGGCCACAAAGACAATCAGGGGGCTGGAGCAGCTCTCCTATGAGGACAGATTGAGAGAGTTGGGGCTGTGCAACCTGGAGAAGAGAAGGCTTCCAGGAGACCTTAGAGTAACCTTCCAATATCTGAAGGGGGCCTACATGAAGGCTGGGGAGGGACTATTGACAAGGCCTTGCAATGACAGGACAAAGGGCAATGCGTTTGAACTGCCAGAGGAAAGATTCAGACTGAATGTCAGGAGGAAGTTGTTTGCAGTGAGGGTGGTGAGACACTGGCACAGGTTGCCCAGGGAGGTTGTGGCTGCTCCCTCCCTGGAGGTGTTCAAGGCCAAGTTGGAGGAGACCTTGAGTGAGCTGTCCTAGTGGGAGGTGTCCCTGCCTATGGCAGGGGCTTGGAACTAGATAATCCTTGAGGGCCCTTCCAACCTTACCATGCTATGATTATTTTCTATGTTAAACAGCAGGGACATCTATGATATCATTAGGCAAACACTTCTGAGAAGAGTTGTTTACCTTGTCCTTCAGTAGGAAATTTTTTGAACCATGTGGCCCTGCTGAATTACAGTTTCTTTAAAAACAGAGCTTGTAATTGCAATTAAGTATCTGGAATTACAGCAGTCAAAATCTAATTTCATAAAACATTAAGTTTGAGTCTGCTTGCGAACATACTTACACAAGGGTGAGGAAAGGAGTGGAACAAACTATAAATTTTTCATTTCACTTACCAGCCAGAGTGCTGCTACGAAGTTCATTTGCAAAGTCTTGTATGGAAAAGTTCCTCGGGTGTGCTGGCATGACACCTAGCTCCAGTAAGTGTCATCACTTCGTGTTCCTGTGAGGAGTCAGCTTACAGTCAAGATAGAAAAGGTTATCACTACCAAATCCTGGCAAGAAAAAGGCTTTAGAGCATGAAGACATTTAGCAAAAAGAATGTTGACTGATCAACATCTGGAGATAAATAGGATTCTGCCGGAGGATGTGAGCTGCAAAATAAAAGCAGAGAGGATAATAAATGCAGATTATAAATAAACAATAAGATTAGAGGAGATATTTCAGCTGGAAGCTCTTCTTAGGGCTATAAGAAAATATATTCTGCTTTTTTTTTTTTTTTTTCCACAACCTGAAGGTGGGCTCATAGCCCAAGTGTCATCTTTTACTTGGCTTTCCCCACTAGTGCGAATTAACCCATCATTCAGTGTTTTTGCACTCTATAGTGATGCTGAAAATGATAGGAAATTGTTCTGGGTTTAATCTTAGCAACACCCTAAGTAGTTTTCTGAAGAGTCTTAAGTAGTTAATGACTTTAGAGATTAAAAGGATTGGCTTACACCATTCATTTACAGATGCAGTCAAGATCAGCATGATGTACTACAGAAAATGATCACAGAGACAAATAAGTATGTTCTGTAGCTTCTGTTGAGCCCCAGGTGCAAGACTTTTTGGACAAATTTAGAGTGAAACATCCTGAACAACTTTATTTCTGCCCTTTTGAATTGATCTAAGTAAAATTATTCTTCGTGAGAAACAAGGATTAACTGTATGATCAAGCTTGGAATCACAGATTAAAAAAACCAAAACACATTTCTGCTGGATTCTGGCAGTGTCAGAGTTTATATTTTTGTAATTTTTTTTATTTTTTTTTTACTTTTTGCTTTCTGATAGAACAAACTAATCAATATCCTAGGAGATAATTCTGAACCTGTAGGCAGAACATGAAAACAGTTTGTTAAGGGCTTTATAACCTCTTTGCTGGTGAAGGATCATTGAAGAGGTTTCCTCTTCTGACTGACATTCTTGGAAGTGTGTTTTCTAAGCTTTACAAGAGTGGCCTGGCTGTGATAAGGAACAGGAATGGGTCGTTTGCTGTGGTTACAAAGCGACACTGATGCTCTCTCTGAAGGCCATTGATTTTTTTTTTTTCCTTCATTTTGGTTTGCATCATAAATAGACATTGAGGAAAAAGTACTACTCAACGATTGTTTGCATGGCTAAAGAGTTGAGATGCTTTTCATTCGAAAGGGCATCTTGTTGCTGCATTGATTTTATCTGACTGCTGTTTGTTTCAGCGTACAGCTCTAATGTATAATCAGAATCACTAAACAGGGAGCACAGAGTCACACCCTTGTTTTACAGGAGCAGAAAATATAAGATCTGTCTTTAGAACTGCAATGTAAAGCTTGGTTTTTATTTATCCAGATAGCCAGTGAAAATGTTAAATAGTCTGGTGACAAGGAAATGAGAATTCCGAGATGCGTTGGTGGTTTCCCGCCACCCCCCCACACCTTGACTACTGGGTGCAGAAAATCTCCTGTTAAATTAGGGAGACTATTCCTCTACATGCTTTAGTCATTGTAAGTGTTTGCATTGTAGTCAGATTCATGCTCAAATAGTGGCACAGAATTATGCTGCTGAGAGAAAACCACAGAACTTCCAATAAAGATTTTTGGTGATTTTACTATTTCAACTAATTTTTCATTGTGGTTTAAAAACAACAACAACAAAACAAACCAGAAATGGAACCCAGAACCCCAAGCAGAAATGGAACCCAGAACCCCAAGCAGAAATGGAACCCAGAACCCCAAGCAGAAATGGAACCCAGAACCCCAAGCAGAAATGGAACCCAGAACCCCAAGCAGAAATGGAAGCCAGAACCCCACGTATTGAATAACATGTCCTTCCCCTCACACCAAAAATGGTAGGTCTACCTTCATGGAGAACAAAATTGCTCCTACTCAGGAATCTAGAGCATAACTATCTGGTACAAATATGATAAACATGCTAAATTAGTCATCACTCAGTTCCTTCTAATACGTAAAGTGTGTGAAGGATGGCATCACAGGACTGAAGGAATAAAGAACTGAAAATGAGCAACCACTGAAGATGGGAAATGTATTTCTCATCCAGGGAAACAGATTAAAAACCTTTTTGCAAGGCTTCTTAGCATTTAAGGAGAAAAGCTCAGAATTATAATGAAAGGTGATGTGCTAGAAAGACTTAAAGAAATGGAAACCGTTGAAAAGTACAAGAGAAAATTCTAGGATTAATTCTTAGTACTGATTTCTAAAAAATTTTTTAAAGCAGTCTCCACCTTTTTTCCCAGCTCTTTTTATCTAAACCCTTCTTACTTCCCTATTGATTTTTTGCATGTCACAGTTTTCCTTGATTTGGTTTTCCTGTGTGTCCTCCACATATTTTTCTCTTACGTTGTTCCATTTGTCACTTCTTCCGTTCATCTTTCCCTGCCCGTTTTTAAACTATGATCCATAAATTTGCCTTTCTTTCAGAGGTCTTCCCGAGTATTAGATCATATTAGCAGTAATCAGTGTGGAAGAAATGGTGAAGGCCTTGGCTCTGCAGGCAGTTGTGCATTCATTTTGCTACACATCTTTGCACAGCCTTTTTTTTTTTTTTTTTTTTTTTCCCCTTCCTGATCTACCTTTTCTTTTCCCCCAGCTAAGTCGAAAGAAGAACCAAGTACCTTTTGAAGACTCCTCATCATTGTGATATCTGAGTAGTGATGTTCTAGCTTTCCTGACACTCACCCCATTTCTCCCCAAACTGCTTTTATCCACTGAGTTGTATTGTTCAAAGTTTGCACTGAGTTGGTTCATAGCAGAAAAGCAACTGCAGGCTTAGTGTAGTGGTTATCAACTTGGTTGTCTTTTTTTTCTTTTTTGCTTCCTCCCCACTCTAATAAAAAAAGTCTCAATATTTTCCTCTTAATCTTTCCTGGAACTTCTCTTCACTTGTCACATCATTCAGTTCGTAGTTGATGTTAGTAACTCCCTGACAAGACGGACGCAAAAGCCTTTCAAAACTGTAGTAGAGGAATTGCCTGAGATAGTTTGTACAGGCACAGCTACAGGGCAGACCTCAAGAAACCTTCCATCAAGAGCTGTTTGCTCAACCTTATTTCACATTGCAGGTAAATTAACACTGTGATTTTAATCAAGGGCTGCTGGTGTTCCAGAGTTGGTTTCTTGTCCCGTGACCTAATTTGACATCCTGAACGGAGTCACCAGCACCAGTTCTACTCTTTGCTTTGCACAGGTCCTAGAACCAGCAGCGCTTCTGACACACTGATCTCTGGCTTTTGAGAAATCCACTGATAAGCTTTCATTTGAGGATCTTATCAGCTATTTCAAGTCCCAAACTGTGAACACATTTCCCAGCCAGAGGCAAAACAAGGGAAGGACCTTGCTTGTTAGAAATTTGAAATGAAAACTAAAGGTTGCTGTGAAATTTATTAACTGTTTATTCTTTTACTCACTCCAGTTGCAAACTAAAATGTGTTACGTTCTTTTTGCTATACAGAATTATAAGACTTCAGTGACTGCCTTGAAGAAGGATAAGTTTATGTGTTGTGCTTGTTCAGTTGAGCAGACTAAGAGAATATAAACTAAAGGTGACTATGGAGACTGTAAGATGCAGTACTTTGTCACTTCTGAACATCTGTCCATATATTGAGAGATTTATGACCCATCCCATTGAAACTGGAACTGTAAATATAGAAGGCTCAAGATGACAGCAAAAATATAGTAGTACATGAAATGACTTTTTGGAGATCTACCTGTCCTAAGAGAGTTTAAAATAAACAGAGTAACCCTGATATAACTTTGGAAAGGTTAATACTAGGGAATTACACCAGCCAACACAATACACTGGTGAAGTTCTATTCAAATAATGAATATACCATCCAGAGGGACCTGGACAGGCTGGAGGTGGGCCCAAGCCAGACTCATGAAATTTAACAAGACCAAGTGTAAGGTCCTGCACCTGGGCAGGCACATCCCAAGCACAACTCCAGGCTGGGTGGTGAATGGTTGAGAGCAGTCCTGAGGAAAAGGAGCTGGGGGTCTGGGGTGATGAAAAGCTCAACATGAGCCTACAGTGTGTGTGCACAGCCCAGACAGCAACCAAATCCTGGGCTGCAGCAAGAGCAGTGTGGCCAGCAGGGAGAGAGAGGGGATTCTGCCCCTTTTAGTCTGCTCTCCTCAGACCCCACCTGGAGTCCTGTGTACAGTTCTGGAGCCTCCAGCACAGGAAGGACATGGAAGTGTTGGAGCAGGTCCAGAGGAGGCCATGAAGATGCTCAGAGGGCTGCAGCAGCTCTGCTATGAGAACAG
>VWZE01021868.1:59666-107668 GCA_013396675.1 Eubucco bourcierii
TTGTAGCGAGAGTGGTGAGGCACTGGAACAGGTTGCGCAGGGAGGTTGTGGCTGCTCCCTCCCTGGAGGTGTTCAGGACGGGTTGGATGAGACTTCAATTGACCTGTACTAGTAGGAGGTGTCCCTGCCTATGGCAGGGGTTTGGAACTAGATGATCTTTGATGTCCCTTACTGTTCTATGATCCTATACCAAAGATGAAAAACTACTGGTACCTGTATCATTTATATTCATATATATTGTATGTTATAGTTGTTTCTGCTTTTCTGATGGGTATGCTTATGAATGTTACTTGATACACTTAGAAGAGAGAATCTCTTTTTAACGTAGTTGGATTTATTGTGTAGTGAAACAGTCTAATGCATGAATGACTTTACGAGGTGTTACAGAATGTGCCAGAGCCCTAAGTGACTCAAAGGCAACCATTTTCTGTAATTTTAGAGGTCAGTTTGACACAATCTACTTCATTTCAATCTTACTTCCTCAAAAATGGTTACTATTTGGAGAATTTCTTCTCTCTTACTCATGTTCTGGTGGCTAATGGAAGAAAAGGACCTGAAGCACCTTTGAAGCTTACAGTTGTGACGATGACAGGTTTCGGTTCTCCTTTGCACGTTCAGACATGTTCAGTCACGATTTTGTTGTGCTCAAGTGCAGTCGGTTTAATTTGTAACTGAGATTCACCTTCCTATGCATTCTCACAAAGGGCTTTATGGAGATAAATTCCTCATCTTGCAGTCAAGCTATCACCTCCTGTAATAACATAATAGAAATCACAAGTCTATAAATATAAATTGAACTCTTTAGCTGATCTAAGTAAAAGATTGTGGAGACAAAATATCGGTACTGGGAAGTTTTTTCTAAGTAGGCTTTGGAGTAGATGGTTGGAAAGGTTGTAGGGAGGTTGAGAGAGCCCAGATGTGGATTTGCAGAATGATGATCTATGTAGATCAGGAATTGTGTTGCTAGCCATCTTAAATTTATAGTAGCATCTAACAGGAGAGTAGCTGATTATGGCATGGGGTTGGAGTAACCTTGAATAGACCTCAGAGTGTCTTGAGGACTATTCACAAGCAAGGTATTCCTTAACATGAGAAGAAAGAGCTGGTTCAGAATATAGCTTGCATTAAACAGGACTTCAAACCCCACAATAGTTAAGTGGATCAGTTAACTCACTTATGGGTTTAGTCCTTATCTTATTTGTGCTTGGTATCACCAGTTTACAGTGGCAACCTGACACAAGTTAACACTTTTTGTGACCAGAAATATATAAATTGCTGCTTCTTTTGGAGTGCTTCAAAGGATGCTACTATTAAGCTTGGAATAGAATTTGAGCACTTCTGACTTTCTGTAAACTCTTATAACTGGTTCATTTACCCATAATCAGATTAGTAGTTAGAACAGATTTGTTGGTGTTAGTTTTCCTCTAGTGACACTCACAAACTATGGAAAAGGCTGGTAATTTTTTTTTCTTGTGTCACAAATTCATTGCCCTTCAGACTAAAGAAAACAAAATTCAAATGTCATTGGGTGTTTTCAGTAGAGTTGTAGTTGATGAAGCTGTGTTTATAGGCAGCTTTCTTGGCAGGCTGTTGCATCTTGTAAAAACATTTTGGGTTTTTTTTCCACTCCAAGTACTTGAGTTGTCATCTAGTTTTAAGGTTAAAACTTTCCAGTTTGAAGCAGCTGTAGAGTACTTACTAATCTTTGTCTGGTGGCTGTTCATTATAGGCCACTCCTACAAGCTATTGAATGCTTTCTGCTCTGTCTAGAAGTTGAGGTAGCGTAACAATTTCCCATGTAGAACCCTTTATTAATCAGGATGAGAGAAGAAAAATAGCATTTGTTGAGTTGCTTTAACTCACTAAAGGGTAGCAGAGCAGGTCATTAGTAATGATGTCAGATAATGGGAAAATATGCTCTGCACATGAAACTTTGTATCAACAAAAAGGTCAGTATATTACAGTGGTTAGTTTTTTACAGTAGTTACACCTAGTCACCAATAATGTAATCACTTGGAGCAGATTTCACTGAAGTAATACATTAGATTTCAGTCAGCTTAAGCATCATAGAAAATATCTTCACTATTCTCCATCCTCCCAAAAGTCAGGACCTGGATACAGAAGGGAGAGTTGGAAGAAGTAGTATTGCCTCTTAAAATAGAAATATTCTTATTTATTGCTTTTAGGAAGTATTCCCTACACTGAGTTTATGCCTGACCTTTCTTTGGAGTAATTTTCTGGGTGAACATGGCTCCTGGATAGACACATGCTCAGTGGCTTGCCCAGATTCCCAGTAAATAGGAGAGCAACTACTTCAGAAAATATAACAGGGTCGCTTTGGCTTTAGGCTTGTGTTCATTTTAGATAGGCTGAGGTGACTGAGGAACTTAGTAAACTTTTTGATACCCATGCCCATGCTCAGTTGGAGACTGCCATCCTAGAGCAGAGCTGACCATAGGAACACTGCCCAAGTACCTGAGGGCAAAGTCTGCTGTCCCAGTTTAAATCACAGAGGAAGGTTTTGAGCTACTAATTTTGAACTGACATTGGAAAAGTAAGAGAGCTGACCTGTTTAATAACCTCTATCTGGGAGAAGTACTGTATTCAGCCTAGCTCCAGAGAGTCCACCAAACTCCCAGGTTCTTATCAACCACACAAAATGAGTATGTGAGTGTCGGTCCTGTGTCATATTTTGCCCTGTCTTGTTGCTGCCTGTAGCTATTCGGCTACCTCTTAAAAATTTAGGTTACTTGTATATAGGGCCACAAAGATGGGCTGGAGCAGCTCTCTTATGAGGACAGGCTGAGAGAATTGGGGCTCTGCAGCCTGGAGAAGAGAAGGCTTCCAGGAGACCTTAGAGTAGTCTTCCAGTACTGGAAGACAGCTACAGGAAGGCTGAGGAGGTACTATTGACAAGGTCTTGCAGTGACAGGACAAGGGGCAATGGGTTTGAACTGGCAGAGGGGAGATTTAGACTGGATGTTAGGAAGAAGTTCTTTACAGTGAGGGTGGTGAGACACTGGAACAGATTGCCCAGGGAGGTTGTGGCTGCTCCCTCCCTGGAGGTGTTCAAGGCCAGGTTGGATGAGGCCTTGAGTGAGCTGTACTAGTGGGAGGTGTCCCTGCCTATGGCAGGGGGTTGGAATTAGATGATCCTTGAGGTCCCTTCCAACCCTACCATTCTATGATTCTATATGTTGCAGCGTTCTCTTATGATCTTGGTTTCCATCTTGATGGATGGATACCAATATCAGCTAGGAAAAAAAAGGCAGTAATTTCTTAGCTTTGTTAGAAAATAACTCTGAACAGATTCCTTGGCTCACAAGGATGTTCCAGCCAGAGGCTCTTTTGAACAAATGAAAGGATAGAATAAAAACATTCTCTGAGCCAGCAAAAAAGTTCGATGGATGCTTTGAGTTAGACTTCACAAATTTACCTGCCTGTTAAAAGAACCTTTGCATGAAAATAGGATTTGGATGAATGCTGATACTTTTTATAAAGACTCCAGAAGCTTACCATTTATAGGAAAAAAACTGAATTGGAGTACGAAATGAAGAAATTATGGCAGTCTAATATCGTTCTTTGCTACTACTGGAATCGCTTCTATACTTGATTAGACTTGGACCTGCTGCACTGACAACAGAGGGGAGCCTATGTGAACCTGTCTGATACCTAGAAATGCATCAACCTTCAGTACTTGGTCTCTTGCTGTCTATTTCCAACTTCTCTAGTTTTATGAGCATTGACAGTGACTCAAGTTATGAGCCAGTTGCCTGAAGGTAATGTCTGGTACTGTTTTAGCCAACCTACATTGTCCTACTTGCCTGCAGCTCAAGGAGAGCATAGATCTCCATTATGTCTTGTGTCATGTGTACTCTACCATATTGAGTCTTATAAGTTACCTCGTGGTGTCTGGTTTTATGCAAGTGATTCAAATCTAGGGAGGAAATCAATCTAAAAGAGGCTAAGTAATCTAAGTGTCTGCAGTGTAAGCTCAGCTGATGAAGCTGTATCCATTTAATTTACCTCTTCATGTGTGCATTTCCTGTGTTACAGCCATCTCATAAGGAGCAGGGTGAGTAGACCTAAAGACTTAAAGTAAATCTCAGTGGGTACAATTTACACTGCATTACAGATAATCTCTGATGTGTGCCTAAAGGTACTGAACTTCCTTGCTGGAAGGAATGTGTATCTTCTAGTATAGGGCTCATAATGAATTGAGTGTTTTAAACCACTCTGTGGTCTCACAGTGTACAAAGAAAGGCAGGACTGGTGTAATAACATTAAAAAGTTGAGGAGCTATTATCACACCAACCATCCATTTCTAATTCAAATCAATAGACTGTATTATGTGATCAGAATGAGCTTTCATCCACGTTCCTGCCTATACAGAGAGGTGTTGTGAGGTGGGATTTCATTTCAGAACTGTCTGGTTTAGATAAGACCCTGATTTGCTTATGAATCGGAGGAGTAAGGAGACATTAGCAGAGATAGGCTGTAAGTATTTGCTGGTTTTCTTTCAGAAATGGGACCTATGATATTGATTTCTTGACACAAAGCAGTAAGCTAAACAAACAATTTTTCTCATGTGTAATTTTAAGCAAGGACTAAAGGTGAGAAAGGTTGGAGCACAGTTGTGAGGATGTGATTGGTGGCACTTTGGTACTGATTACTTGTGATGCCTTTAATATTTCAGTTTATATGATGATGTCTTTGGAGAGAAGAGAGCTTAGTCATAAGAGTGCCTGCAGAGTACTCCACAGAGCATGCAACAGCCAGCTTAGAGGCATACTTAGGGTGTAAGTGTCAGTAGGCTCATTACTCATTTGCATCTGAAATAAACTTTATTTGCTCAGTTCAGTGCTGATAACCAGAGCTACATCAAGAATACTGAGAGGCTTTTGATGTTTTCACTTTATTTACTAGTATAATGGAAATATGCAGAAAGGATTCCTGCACCATTCCTTTCTCCTTCACTTGTGCCTATCTATGTGTGAGCATTAATTTATGTCCTACAGAGCTCTACTTTCTTTATAGTTTTCAAATCTTCTTCTCTGCAGAAGAAGAACAAATGCAGTGTTGACAAGGAAGTTGGTTAATTAGTTTAAATATATGCATTTCAAATTGACCTTATGAGCTGACTTGTGGGTAGCAATTAAAACAAAATTACTACACTGTTTTCCTTCCAGCTTCTACAGACATTTAAAAGTTTTATGTCCCTACTTTTCTTTACTGTGCTAACTTCTTGGCATCAGTGACACTGTGATCCTGTCATAGAATTTATTGTTGTGGAAAAGCAGAACAACAAACAAAATATAATGCAGAACAACAAACAAATTGTAATGCAGAACAACAACAACAACAACAAAAGGCGAGTAAGGAGAATATTTTACAACCTGTAGTTTTATCACTTTGCACCTCAGACCTTAGTCAGATGGCTTCAGGTAAAGCTCTGGTACGGAAGGTCAAAAAAAAGGACACCACTCACTACGGGAAATGGGGAGAGCAAAGGGGTTGCAACCTAAGAGGAGCAGTTAGATTTTTTTGTTAGATTTTGCAACCAAGTCGATAAATAAAGTACCTTTCATAGCACAGACAGTGATTTCATGCACTGGAGATGTAAGAATCACCTTGTTGGGCCGGTTTGCCTAGAAAAAAAAAATAAGGGGAGTTTGAGAGATGCCAGCTGTTTGATGAGAAGGAAATGCCTCCTTCAGGTGAAAACACTCTAGATGGGCAGCAAGAGCTGTGAAGAAGGTTACATGCCCCTCCACTGAACAAAAACCTCGCAGTGAGAGCTGTGAAGAGGGTTATTTACCCTGCAACTGAACAAAAAACTTCTGTAGTCTCCTGTTCCTCTGTCCCCTCTTGTGCACTCTGAAACTTCCAGAGCGACGTAAAGGATGGCACGTTTTGGGGAGAGCGATTGCACTGCCTTAATTGAACTCAGCCCTTTCTGCTGGGATACATGGCCTCTGTCTTTGCTTAGGATGATCTCATCATCTGTCACACCGATGGCAGGCAGGTGCCACGGTGGCAGGCAGTGCCGATAGTCAAGCCGCGATGCCCAGGTACAAGTTCTGCATTCCCGGCGTCGCCTCCAGCTCCCCCGTGGCTGTGAGCCATTGCACTGCCCTGACATGCACAGGCCGTGAATCAATAACCAGAAACTGAAATTCAAGTCAGTGATGCTGAGAAATATCTTGATCTTTACCAGGGCTGACAGGGTCATTTTTTTTTTTTAATTTTTTTTTTTTTTCTGCCCAAAGTTCTAAACAAGAGTGGAAATCACAAAATCTACGATGTTGTTTTTGTGTGGGTTTTTTTTTTCCTTTGAAATTTTACAGTTAAATTATGTGTTAAGAATTCTTTAAAGAGCCGTTTTAACATATTTATTCCAGGTTGCTGCTTAAGGTCACTACAATGTAATGTAGATACTTAGAAGAGGCTGTGCTAAATTTCAAATACCTTTAATCTGTAATGTAATTAGTTTGATTAAGACTGGTTATCTCTGTTAATTAGCATATCTATTAGAAGCACTGACTGAAGTGCTTTTCATGATCACAACCAGTTCTTTATGAATTCAGAAATTCTTTCAGTGAGTCTGTGGCTGAGTTAACTGGAAAAAGATCAAATCTCCTCGAAGATGTGAGATGTTGTCACTGTGGAGTAAGCAGCTCTCCCAGAAGAACTGGCAGATGAAAAGATGAGGGAATGGGATTTGTTTAGTTCTAGGAGATTAGGAAAGAACATGATAAGGTTTTCTAGCACATATTAGATTATTAAATTTGGTGATTAGTTTTCCTGGACAGCTGGTGGGGGAAAGGAGATAGAACTAGAAAATAAATCAGCATAATTGATTAGTTAGGTAGATGTTTTTTTCTGAATAAAAGAGAAAAGTGGATACTGATACTTCTCTGTGAGAAAAGCTTTTGACATACCCTTTACATGTAATTTCGGTAAGTGTGATAAGACAGATTTCTCTTTGGAATAATCTAGGTATAGCTGTCGTGCCCTGAACTGGGGGATTTATCTAGGTGATCTGTTATAGTTGCTCTAGAAATAGCTGGTTCTTTGATTTATGGTTCCATGATTAAGAGAAAGAGGTTATTATTCACAGGCAATTCTTCCGTTGAAAACTTGGGACAGCAAACTTAGGAAGACACTTCCTAAACTGGTGAGTTTCTGAAGTTTGGGTTTTAGTTACATCCAATGAAGTAAAAGCTCAACATGGCAACTAAAAGGAGAGTAAGTAGGTACTTTTTAGGTAGAAATTTTCCTGTACCATGAGCATAATTAACTACAAGTTCTGCCAGTGCACATTTTGTTACTCTGACTTGAATACAAGTGGGCAAGCTGGGAACGCTGAGCAAAAAGCAGTGCGGGGAGGTACTTTGTAGATTGCGGTACAAGGTGCCACATACTGCATGTATAGAAAGTTTTTAGTTTTCTTCTCCAGTGTTACTGAAAGAGTTTATGAGGTGCTTTACAAGTTTCTCGTGGTTGAAAGGCTCAGATTGACTCTGCTAACTTGCCTCCCGTGAGACTTATTCTGTATTGCACGGGGTAGTAAATTTTTACAATCAATTTACTTAATTAATTTAGTAGATCAATTTATTTTTTTCTGTGATGTATTCCTTCAAGGGCTTTAATTTTTTTTTTCTTTTCTGCCTGCATTTTTTTTTTCCCCTGAAAGCTTTCATGACTTCACTTTGATATTTATTTACAGACTTATCACTTTAATACATTATTCCTTTGTGGTTCTAATGGATTAAATTAAAAATACATGTTAAAAAGTGTTGCAAGTTGCATGCCTATTAGTATTGCCAGTCGGGGCTCAGAGAGTTTTATGGCTCTGCTTGAGTCATGGGTCCACATTCAGAAAGTCTGAAAGACTTTTGGCAGGAAGTCACTTGGTGTGAAGATATTCTTAAATATTTTTTTTTCCTCTCATTTAATTTTAAGTCTGAAAATATCTCCTACTGCACTTCGAAGTTGCATCATCATAGTTTTTTCCCTACATGAGCTTTTAGATTTACAGCTATGTAGCAGCCATAGGGGGAGGAATTCAAATGAACTCCCTCTGTATGATTCATGACGTACTGTAGATATCAGGTCTAACACAGACTTCTGTATTTTGACATCTCTTTCTGAATTGAAATAATGCAGTGTTTTATTGGAAAAATAAGAATGAAATTGTTTCTTTGTAAATAGTTATCATAGAATCACAGAATACCTTAGACTGGAAAGGGACCTTTAAAGATCATGTCGTCCAACTTGCCCTGCAATCAACCAGGGACCTCTTCAGCTAGGTTGAAGGTTGCTCAGTGTCCCCTTGAATGTGACTTGGGATGTTTCCAGGGATGCAACCTGGGTTGATATTTCAGCATTACACTGTGAATTTTCTTTTTCCCCTTGCATCTGGTCTAGATTTATCCTCTTTTAGTTCAAAACCATTACCCCAGGACATACTCAAAAGTCTGCTCTCATCTTTTTTACAGACCCCTTTAAGTACTGAAAGGCCACAAGAAGGTCTCTCTGGAGCCTTCTCTTCTCCAATCTGAACAACTCCACCTCTCTTAGGCTGCTCTTGTAGGAGAGGTGCTCAACAAGTCCATGTCCTTTATGTGCTGAGGACTCCAGAGCTGGACCCAGCAGTGCAGGTGGAGCAGTGGGGCAAAGTCATCTCCCTTGACCTGCTGCCCATGCTTGGCTGTGTCAGCTGCACCACTCAGCTGAAGGTTATCTGCAAATGTTATCTGTTCAGTATGGGTGGAGATTTGTAAAACAGTCACACAGAATGACAGAATGGAAGGAATGGGAAGGGAGCTCTGAAAGGACCACTCTGCTACCCCTCTGCTGGAACAGGATCACCTATCCCATAACTTCTATGCCATTTCATTACACTGTGTTTAAAATCCCATTTATTTTGATTAATCATTTCTGTCCATTCCACCACGTGATAGCTCTTGTGCTTCCTCTTTATACCTCCCTCCCCTATTCCTTCCTTCCTCTTTTTAGTATCTGTTGTAAATTTAATTTTCTTTTGGTATCCAGGACTCCAAAGATGCTTGGTTAGAAATTAAAGCATATTTTTAATTCTTTTTATTGCTACTTCCTTATCTTCTTTTCACTGCTTGTGGTCAGCAGCATTTATCCATATTTTTTGATTGCTGTGTTTAGTAATTACTTTCTTGAGTATACTGGGAAGATTTGTTTTAATTAGCAGCCTTGATTAACTATATGCATGGCTGGACATTCCTCCTCCATTTAAAAGCAAGTGGATTTCATGACTTCTTCAAATCCTGCCTGCCCCAAATCATCAGGGCATCATCCAGGAATAACTTGTTAGTTGCCTCATTCTAAACTTGTGTGTGATAGATGATGGCTTCCCTATAACATTAGCTTAAAACACTAAATGCTTGAGGAGCATTTCAATCAACTTCAATATTTCAATTGGTATGCCTGAGTAAGCTGCCAAAGTGTATTATTTAGGCAAAACCTTTTTACCTGGCTCTGTGAAAATGAGTGCCACTGATTAAGATGGATTTCCCTGTTGTGTATGTCTTCAGAAGGTTGGAGGAAATTTGTGTCTTCAAGGTCTGAATTACTTGAAAAACTCAGTTGGTTTAGGGAATGCAGGCCTAGGTTTTTGGGTTTGGTTTGGGGGTTTTTTTTATTATTTTTTTTTTCTTTGGTGCAGGAAATTGCAAATTCTTTTTCATCCAAAGTGATACTGTCAAAACCTTCCTGGCCCAGGACGAGAACAATATGAGCCTCCAGCATTTCAGTGGAAAGTGATGCTTTGCAAATACAACTTAATTGCTGTGAGAAACAAAAAACAGTTTGCATAAAAGAAAACCCTCTTCTCTGACAACCTTTCTGCCTGCACCATGTTTACAGAAAAAGTTCCTGGGAAACTTTAGGCTGGCATGTGGCTGAAAAACATTTATTTCTGAAAGCCATCTGCTGTAAGAGAGAGATAAAGAAAATTGAGAACAAAAATCTAATTCAATTGAGTTTAACTACTTTTATTTTTTTTTTTTGGTGGTAACTCTTTCTCTGAATTGGATGGTGCTGGTGGCTCATGTGGTATTCATAACCAAGCAGGGTGGGTACTGCATTTTGTACTTCCTTGGGCAAAACTGTTCTACTTTTTCTGTCAGAATAGTTTTAAACCTACGTCAGGTAATTTAGCACAGATTAATCTTTCCCTTCTATTTAGGACTCTAGCAGACTGTTGTAAGTATTGAGGAAGAAAAGCTTTTAGAAACGAGGCTGGAAATGTGAGCTTATTATAGAGTGAATCATTTTAATCAGGTGCTGGAAACTCTCCACCAACCCTCTCTCCACAGCCCTCTGAGATAAGCTCATGGAACTTCTTTTGCTGGGAAGACGACATATGGGAATAAAACAATTCTTATCCGTGCCGTTCCTCCCCTTGCTTGCCTCCCACCAAAGAAAAAGTTTGGTTATGCAGAGATCACTAGCAGTTATATCAGCATGACCTGGTATCCAGGCAACCCAAAACCTTGTCAGCGGTAACAATACACAATGAATAACTGGAGGATGATGAAAGCAGAAGAGTCTCATTTGACAAGATAGCACCTGTTTCGCTCTGAACAGCCAGTGTTGAAATAATGATGGCATTAGTCAGGGGAATACAAGAGGTTCAAAAGGGTTTTTGTGACTTTGAAAGCGAATTGCAGCGCGGGGAGCCGTCACCGGTTCCCTCTTCAGAGCTGGGCTGTTATGTCTCCGATGTATTTGGTAGCCAGTTTTTATGATTTTATTGCTCCTAATCTCTTTCTGCTCTCCACTGCTGATAGTTGCAGGCATGCACAGGCTCGTGTCTCTGAAGTAAACAGTCTGTTCTGTATTGAACCTATCTGACAAGGTGAATTATAATAAGCTAGGTAAAACCTGTGGTGTGTAATGAGAAGGTGATTATGTTGTTGGCCGCAATGTTGTAGTTAGTGGCTTTCCCCCAGGTATGGCAGTGATCTCGTTTGCCTGATACCTTGACTTTTGTCCTCCTGCTTATCATTCCTTATGGCAGAGGTCAGCAAATCCCTAATCTTCTGGATTATGCAAAAAGTAACTCACAATATGAAAGTGGAACATGTACAGAGGGGCTTGAAATGATTCAAAAGACTGAGAACTGGAGAAACAGGAGGAAACAAACCATGTGAAGAGAGACTGAGGGAACTGGGATTGTTTAGCCTGGAGAAGAGGAGGCTCAGGGGAGACCTTACTGCTGTTTACAACTACCTGAAGGGTGGTTGAAGCCAGGAGGAGGTTGCTTTCTTCTCTCAGGCAAGCAGCACCAGAACAAGAGGACACAGTCTCAAGCTGTACCAGGGGAAGTTTAGGCTCAAGGTGAGGAGGAAGTTCTTGACTGAGAGAGTCACTGACTGCTGGAATGGGCTGCCCAGGGAGGTGGTGGAGTCACCGTCCCTGGAGGTGTTCAAGGCGCGTTTGGACGTGGCACTTGGTGCCATGGTCTGGTCCTGAGGTCTGTGATATTGGCTTGGACTTGGTGATCTTTGAGGTCTCTTCCAACCTTGGTGATACTGTGAAACATGAAAGCACTGTACAGCAAAAGAAGCGGGAAGATGGGGAAAATACAGAAACAACTCAGTGGGGAAGCAAAATATGTGAAATGGAAATATGTAGAAGGAGGAATAAAGCAAAAGTCATATGCTACAGTGGGAAATTATATGGAAATGAATTAATCATGTGGCAGCAGTATTACCTTAATGGAATTTACTTGAGGAGACTGGATGGCCTATGAAAGAAATTTGATAGCTCTCAGGCTGGGGAACCAGGTGCTCAGAGGGTGTCTTCCTTTTAGTCATTTACCAAAATTTAACCCAAGCTCTGACTGACCACATAGACATAAGTTGACAGTTTGGTAAACTGTAAGAAATGAGTTTTTGATGTGGGGTATCTTGAGGAAATTATACTGAAGAAAATACTTAAACTTCCACTAGATGCTATGGACATGTATGTAATAAAGCAGTGGAGAGAAGAGCCCTTTTCCACCCAGACATTGTAATCTCTCTCATTGATAAATATATATATAAAATATTTTAAAAAGCAAACAGGCTGAATGGAAAAAAAATTAGTAATAGGTAGTGTACTGCATTGCAAATATGAAAGAGGGGATAATAAGCTACCAGCTTTTTCCAATTCATTACTCTTTAAATTATCTCTTACTTAGAAAAGTTCAAGAAGGAGAAACTGTTTTATCTATAAAACTTGAAGCTGGAAACTTAAGTAAATTGATTCACGTTTGCAATGGAGAAGGTGAATGTTGAACTGGATTTTATATTCAAGGGGAACACGGGGAAGAAATAGTAGTAATTAAAAATACCCTGAAGCTTTCTACTTCCCCTGTCCTCTGTGCTTTCCATTTGGTTTCACCCAGTTCCACACCTTTCTGCCTCTCTGACACTCTCTGCTCTTGGCCTCCAGAATCCCTCTGGAAGTTTGTGGCTGATTTCAATGAAAGTTGACAGAAATGTCTTGAATTCTAAAAAGTTTTGATGATAATGTGAAGCTGGATGGAAGCAAGAGACCAATAATGCATCTAGTGTGAGAAAAGCTCCAGCCCTTTTTAGACATTAAAGTACCCACATGGGAGCTCAGCCTGAAGGTACAATCTGAGAAGAGACAAGGCTTTATTTATTTGTTCCCCTGTTGACAGAGCTGATTAGTCACTTTTAACCTCCTACCTAGACCTTGACATGATTTTTTAAAAATTCTTTTTTAACATATTTTGTTGGTTTCCCTCCCCATTCTCTGTACATCCTAAACTAAACTTGTCTTTTTTAGACAACCAGAAATTAAAGTGGTCAAAAATTAGACATTGTCAGACCAGAAAGCTCAGGAAGGTTCATAGAAGCAGCTAAAATATTCTAGCATTAGAGCAAGTGAATGGAGTTTGGGACAATGATAGCTATGGATGTCTGTGGTCCTATCAGGTTTTGAAATTTGTAGGTAAATAGTGGGTAAAAACTGTACAAAACAGATCTTTTCTGCAAAAAGGTCTTCACTTTGTCAGTCTTCATTCATTAGTACAACTTATTACCACATGAAAGATCTTTTGTCATCTTCTACCACTAGGATAAGCAACAACCCAAAGCATCCTGTGCAAGGCTTTACCATTATCAAACACAACAATAAAAGAGACCTTATGTCCTTCTCTGTCCCAGGGTATAAAAAGGGCAGTGAAGAATGCAGCAGGATTGCTGGGAAGGTTTGGTGTTTGTGTTTGGGGACGTGTCTGGGCTTTGTGTAGCATTTCCCATTTTCATTATTTGTGCCAGAGCAGAAGGTTGTGATAACCACTGGCTTTGGAGGATTAAAGGTGAGGTGGCATAACAGTGGAGTTCTCTTCTAATTAGCACAAATGCGTTTTCTTGCAGCAGGTTTTTTCCATATTGCCCTCTCAGTGACTAAAGGAAGCTTTAAAAATCCATTTGCCATGCAGATAAAATGGTAATTAGTGGGGGGAAAAAAAAAAAACCAAACTTCTCCAAACTTTAAAGGAGTTGAAATTTAAGTGTAGAAAAAGATAATGTACCATTTAATATACTAGAACTTTTAGGAGGAGTAAATGGATGGATATGAAATCATTGCTTTGGAAGTTCATTTGAACTGCATACATAGTTTAGTGACGTTACTTCAAGAGGGTTTGTGGTTGTTTGGCATCTTTTAGGCTTTTGGTGACTGTATGAAAGATAGTAACATCGATACAGATTCAGAGACTGGCGTCACTGACGTTGTTCAGCGGCAGATGTACTCTTCTGTACCTGAAGACTGGCATCTTGCATTGTATGAACAAACTAACCAGAACTTTCCACGTGCAGAAAATCCTGTCAGTGTGTAATAAGAGCAGCTTTACCTCCTTGGTGCTTTCTATAGGTTGGTCATATAAAATATGCAAACCGATTTCTCATCCACCTCAGTTGGAATGCTTTGTGAAGTCATGCTTCAGTAATCTGATCCATCTCAGACATAGTCCAAATATCATTACCTGCAAACTGCATGTCCCCCTGTTCCTTGGATGTTTTATTTTAAAGATTTGAGATTAGAGAGCTAGCTGCTGCTGCAGAGAGGGAGAAAAATGTTTTGTTTTTTTTTAAATTCAAAGAGCTTTTCCCAGTACAGCTGATGAAAGCTTTTTCAGAATCGGTTCTTTTTGCAAACTGCCTCCCTGTTTGCCTCACCTAATTCATAGTGAGAAAGGACTAGAAATGTCTGACCCAGGAGTTTGTTAACTCTGCTTTCTTTTAGTTTTGTACAAAAATATCCCAGGGGAAAAAAAAAGTTACCAGGTCTTTGCTGAATTCTGGAAGTTGTCTCCTTTACCTGTTGTTTCTTGATTATAAACCGTTGGAGAGAAAAGATTTGTCCATCTTTTGGGTCTTCTGACGCAGTTTGAGGTCTGACCTTTTGAGTTACATTTTGTACAGAAGAAGCAGAAACAGCCTTGGCAGTGAGTGAGGTTTGATACACACACACAAAAAAAAAAACCAACCACCAAAAACTTTTTTCAATGATCATGAATTAAAAGCATACCACAAGGGAAAGCACCTCCTGCTTGGCTTCTGCTCTGAAAGGTGAGATTTTTAGCAGTGGAGGAACTGCCATCAGAACTGTGAACTTTGAGGATGATCTGAATATGATTCTGAGTTCTCAGGAGACAGAAGCTAAGCTAACTTTATGGTAGGGCTTTACTTGAAAACCCACTGTTGGATTTCACCTAGAATGTATTTTACTTCTGTTGCTTCTTCAATTGAGTAATGGACAGCAACCTTACGAGTGCAGCCCCCGTGTTTTGCTGCTCTCCTCTCCTGGTCAGACTTTGTGCCAGTTGATAGTATGTGCTGGATTCCTTCTGTGCACATCAGTGATCTTTGTCATAAGGAAAACATCACTTTGGTTTTATGAGAGTGATTATGAAACTCATGTATTTATTGCAACACTTTGATCCAGTTTGCAAGCTGTTTACTGGGCAGGAGTAGTGAATGGTGGCCACTTGCTCCTGCATTTCTTTTCTCTAAAACTGTGTTGTGCACAAAGCAGCAACAAGGAAGTCTTTATTTAATGTGCCTTGCTGTGCTGACAAAAGTGCATTCTGATATGTAAGCAGAAACTCTTCCTGGTGTGCTATCATATCTACAAATATTTATTTCAACCTTAAAAAGGTTCTCTTATCCTTGAAAGCCTTTCCCAAAGTACATTGTAGTCCAAAGTACACTGCTCTGACGAGCTGTCAGTAGAATGCTGGTTTATGTCTGTTACCTTTCCACCCTGTTCTAACTAAATTATACTGCTTTTAGTGATACTGTGAATTCATTTGAAGTGATCACTGAAGAGTGTGTCTAAATAAATATTATGTTAGCTTTTCCTGAAAATGTCTGTCTGACCCCTGTAGTTGAGTTGACTATTGATTCTGTCTTCCTTTGTTAGCTGTGTGTGTTATTCCCACAGTGCATAAATCTCTGCCTATATGTTAATATTATTAATAATTAAACTCTAGAGAGTTGATGAAACTAAAGGATGTCAAAATAGACATAGGGGTTTTTTCGCAGTTAATATTTTCACCCTGACTGACAGTGATAAGATCACTGCAAGGATGCTGATTACAGGAAGAACAAACTCAGTGAAAAGGACACCCTGGGAGGTGTATACCACAGTGTCATCAGGCAAGTCAGCTGAAGTTACTCTTCACCGAGACTTGAAATGACTCGAAGTAAAAGCTCTCCAAAGACTGACTGGGCTTGTTTTAGAAATCTTCTTGAGTGTTAAGCTGTGCTGAGAAGACACACACAATATAAACTGACCTTAAAGATATCTGGAATGCAGACTAGGTCTACTCTATTGTTGATGAGACAATAGGAGTGGTTAGGGAACAAGACACTGACAAATGAAATTTATGACAGGAAAATGTTTGTTGTCTTCTTGTTTGAATTTCCAAACAGAAACAGTGTCCAGTAAGAGTAAAGTCACTGTAACACTCTAATGTAGATGATTAGAGGGGTAGAGCAGCTCTGCTATAGGGAGAGGCTGAGAGAGTTGGGCTCTTCAGCCTGGAGAAGAAAAGGCTTCCAGGAGACCTTAGAGTAGCTTTCCAGTATGTGAATGGGGCTACAGGAAGGCTGGGGAGGGACTATTGACAAGGTCTTGCAATGACAGGGCAAGGGGCCATGGGTTTGAACTGGCAGAGGGGAGGTTTAGGCTGGATGTTAGGAGGAAGTTCTTTGCAGTGAGGGTGGTGAGGCACTGGAACAGGTTGCCCAGGGAGGTTGTGGAGCACAGAATCACTCAATGTGATCGAAGATCATGTTGGATGATTCTGTGCTCCACAACCTCCCTGGAGGTGTTCAAGGCCAGGTCGGACGAGGCCTTGGGTGACCTGTTCTAGTGGGAGGTGTCCCTGCCTATGGCAGGGGGTTGGAACTGGATGATCTTTGATGTCCCTTTCAACCTTACCATTCTATGACTTCTTTTAAAATCTTCTGCTGTAGCTGTTAAGAAGAAAAAGAGAAATCTGGAGTCACAGTGATGATTAGGAATGCAGGAAGACCCTTTGCTTTTATATAGCAAGTTAGAAATCCATTTAGTTAGATGTACCAGGTGGTCCAGGTGAGGCTTAGATTGGCTATTAAGAAAAAAAGTTTTTACTGAAAGAATCAGGCACTGGAAGAGGCTGTGCTGGGAGATGGTGGAGTCACTACCCCTGGATGTATTCAAGAAACCACGTGCATGTGGCACTTCAGGACATGGTTTAGTGGCTGTGGTGTTGGGTTGATTTATGGACTTGATGACCTTAGAGACCTTGTTCAGCCAAAACAACTTTGATTGTATGATTTGGGGTGTTTATTGATGTTTACATTTACTAACAAATACATGGGGACATACAACATGTAAAATACAATTGTATGTCCCAACATATTTTTATTTATCAGCATCACGTGAACGTATGCTTCAGATATGTGCACCACGGTGCAGTCTTTTTACCCAGTGACTTAAAATGAAAATTCTATCCCAAGACCTTCCTCTGTTCTTTCACCTATTTTTTATTTTCTCCTCAAGGCTCAAAGTCCAGCTAGAAGCAACTGAAATTTCTGAGTACCAGGTTTAATGGCGCTGTCCGGATTTAGTTGTGTATGACTGACTGAAGGTACTTGGACATGACTGAGATTGTTTTCCTATATCTGAGATCTCTCCTGCCTGCTGGTTTTGCCTATGAGGCAGGCAATGATTGCTCTTGTGTCCTCATAGTTTAATATTTCCTCCAGATCTCAGACCTTTTGCTAGAGCTATCTATTTAAAAATAGAACCCTTAATAGGTACAGTGACATATGTGTGTGCATCTCATATTCTTACTACAACATGAATTATATTTGTCTGGGATTAAAGACATTAGAGGCTGATTTTGCTTTATGTCCCACACATACATTCTTTATTGCAAATTGCTTCAAACCATAATCTTGAGGATACAGTTCTGCATGAGACTGGCAGCAGAAAACTAATCTTACCGATGCAACATTGCTATGCATTTGGAGCAAGCACAGCTTTTACCTTCAAGTGCTCAGTCATTATTAAAGGGACCAGGGGACACAATGTAAAAATGGAAATGTGATTAATTAAGGTGTGAGAGGTGAGGCAATTCCTTCTGATCATATGTGTCCTTTCCTGCACTTGATTCACATGCTGTCTTAAAAAAGAATTGTGTCTGCATCATGAGGAGTGACTGTGAAAGCCAGGCGGAATTGGAAATGTGTAGTTTGACTTCCCTCAGGACTTTGGTTTGAGAAGAAAGATGACTCTTCTGTGTCAGAGTGAGACCAAGATGACAGTACATTACTGTCTGAATCCCTCTTTAGCAGGTACTTGTAATTTTATTAACCATTTTTTCCCAGTTCTAAATACAATCATTGTCAAAGCAGTGGGAAGTGTGAGCAGTAGCAGAGAAAACGTAATATCTTCTGGAGTCTGAACAGAAAAGCTGTTACTGTGAAGCTCTGGAGAATTCAGGCTTGTATTGTGTAACAGGATTACTCTATATTAACTCAAGTGGAGATGCTACTCCCAAGCAGTACTCAGCTGAACAAACAGAATGCCATAAAAATAAACAAATTTGAAATGCTTGCAAGAGAAAAGCTTTAAAATAAGAAATAAGAGAGACAATTAATTTATTGGTCAGCTGTGTCTTAACTGTGTATCTTTCCTTCTTTCTGCATCAAGGCTTGCCTATCAGTGTCCTTTAACAGCAGGTTTTGATAGAGCAGTTACATTGATGGATCTTGTGGTGGTGGTAGTTTTAGGCACCTGCAGTACTGAGTTCAATTTTGGAACCCTCCCTACAAGAAGGATGTTGAGGTGCTGGACTGTGTCCAGAGAAGGGCAGTGAAACTGGTGAAGAGTCTGGAGAACAGATCTGGTGAGAAGCAATTGAGGGAACTGGGATTGCTTAGTCTGCAGAAAAGGAGGCTGGGTTCTCATTGCTCTCTGCAACCACACGAAAGGATGTTGTAGTAACGTGGGATTTGGTTACTTCTCCCTAGTGTCAAGTGATAGAATGAGACTAAATGGTCTCAGATTTCACCAGGGGAGGTTTGGATTGGTTCTTAGGAAAAATTTATTTACTGAAAAACTGATCAGGATTTGGAACAGGCTGCCCAGGGAGGCGATGGAGTCACCATCCCTGAAGGTGTTCAAAACACATATAGACATGGGACTCTGGCACACGGTTTAATGGTCGTGGTAGTGGTGTTGGGTCAACAGCTGGACTCAATCTTAGAGGTCTTTTCCAACTGAAACAATTCTGTGATTCTTTGATATATCTAAAGCAAGATAGAGTCTTTTATTGCAAAACTTCATGTCAGATAAAAAAAAAACCCAAGAGCATCAGTGTTGACACTAGTAATGATGTACATGTCATTTAAGTTTCATACTTTTGCCTTGTTATCTTACACAGTTAATTTGCTCCTAGGCAAACTTCCCCCCCCCCTCCAAATAGCTTTTATTTTCCTGAAAATGTACAACCAAGATGTTTTCCCCTTGCATGAATGAACAAGGATTTCACAGGCAAGATTCCAGCTGCCTTGAAAATAGATTTCCTAGTGCTGATACGTCTCGTACCATTGATGCAGTTATCTGTGACGCAGTGAATGCACTGCTAGGCACTTCTGTGCTTTATCTGTGTTGTTATGCAATACAAACCTAGAGAATGCTGGGATTCTCTTCCTGATGCTTAACTACCATAGTAATGAACTCTGGTGCTGACTGTCATAGTCACTCTACTAGCAAAATTACACAACTGATAAGAAATCCCAGTGATATAAGGTGGTTCTTCAATTAATGACTGCAATGAGAAGAGATAGAAGGAACTAAACACAGTCCTTCAGAATTTTGTTCACTAATTTAGCCAAAGCAGTATAGGGAGTGCTTGTAAGCAGTATATAGTGAAATGTGAGTGGTAAGTAATACATGTAATAAATATTTGAATACATGCATTGTAATGAAGCTTTGAAGTTGGATAATACCAGTATAAGGGAAGGAAGTAATCAGTGCTCTTTAAACAAGAGTTCTCTGCTCAGGACTGATGTGAAGAGTTACTAGGAGTAGCAAAAGGGGTGTGGTTGTGCTAGAGTTCATGGTAGCAGGCTGAGAGAGTTTGTGTTCTTCAGCCTGGAGGAGAGAAGGCTTCCAGGAGACCTTTAGAGTAGCTTTCCAGTATCTGAATGGGGCTATGGGAAGGCTGGGGAGGGACTATTGGCAAGGTCTTGCAACGACAGGACAAGGGGCAATGGGTTTGAACTGGCAGAGGGGAGATTGAAAGTGGATGTTAGGAGGAAGTTGTTTGCAGTGAGGGTGGTGAGACACTGGCACAGGTTGCCCAGGGAGGTTGTGGCTGCTCCCTCCCTGGAGGTGTTCAAGACCAGGTTGGATGAGTCCTTGAGTGAGCTGTCCTAGTGGGAGGTGTCCCTGCCTATGGCAGGGGGTTGAAACTAGATAATCCTTGAGGTCCTTCCAACCTTACCATTCTATGATTCTGTGCTCTGCAAACAGCAATGGTGCTCAACTGAGAGTAAACAGGGTTTAGGTATCAATGTTTATTGCTAGCGAGGGTGAAAAAGAGACAGTGAAAGCTCATCTTCAATTTCAGCTTGGTTGTGAATTTTGCTGTTCACGATCCCCAAACAAATACCTTTTCTGTACCAGCCAGAGCAGTTGTCATCAAAGCGTGGCTGACAGATATATGCTTAGTTTGTGAGGTCTTGTAGCAGCTTTGTTTAGATTAGGATAGCATTTTATATAAAAATAATGTGATTATAATTACATAACATAAACAGAATAAGGTTGAAGGGTCCACTGGGTTTCATTACTTGCAAGCGCTGCAATGCTTGCATATTTCAGACAGGATTTTACCGCTAAAGACAAACCACATGAGAGAGCAAACAGGAGTATAAAGTAGCTGGATGCTCTTAGACAAAGGTGTCTGGTTTGTAGACTTAACATCCTTGACACCAAGGAGAATTTGGCATCCCTTTCGAAGAGGTGCTTTTAGTATGTGATGCTTCAATAGAATGCCTGGTTGTACTATTAAATTAACAAAGACAACACTAAATTATTAATGTCCTTTCCCTCCTTCCCTTCCTTTTCTGTCCTTCTGCCCAAAGTTATCCTACCTGTTGACTTTTTTATGAAGACTGTCCATAGATCTGTCTTGCAGTGTGGTTTGACATCCACTGCTGAAATAGATTTGGAATAGAAGAAGTAGAGATGTGAAGCCTGCTAGGTTGTCTGTCTTAGGCTGGAGCAGTGAATTGCATTAGGTCTGCAGTTGTTTAAAAAGAACCTGCAATAAATCCCTACTCTTGCGTGGGTGAGTGCTGTAGTCAAATCTGTCTTGTGTGTTATGGTCTCCAGGATTACAAATGATCCTGAGGGGCAAAAAGGGGAGATAACATCAACTGCCTTCGTAGGTATGCGAAGTGGTGTGTAGCTGCTGATTTTGAGTATATCAATGGAGCGTACCGACAAGTTTTAATTCAAGCTAAGCTCTAGAAATTGCAGTTGTTCTGTTCTGAAAGGATACTGGCAAGTTTGAAAGCATCTCAGATGAGTAAACTATGGTCACTTGCTAGTGGTGTTTCTCTGTTATTATAAAATACTGTTATGTGCTAGAGATAAGCTGGTTGTCAGAATCCACTATGTCTTTGATGTCTATGAACTCAGGGAGAGCTTTTAGTCTGTGCCAGAAGGTGAGCAGTCTGACGCTGGTGGGAGATAATGTGTAAAAATAAATACAAGTGCACCATTTTTATTTTTTTTTTCTGGTGTGGAACTTCCTTAGTGTAGTAGTTTTCAAAGTGAGCTGCCTTCAGTGTTGCTCAAACCATTTTCTCTACCATGCTATCAAACGAGGTGATGACTTTTTATCATACTTCAAAATACTACATTCCAGTGACATAACTCATCAGCGAGAGCTGTTTCAGCAGGTTCGGTACAAAAAGCTTTTTAAGTAGACAGAGCTGATGTCAAAAGCCATCTCATTCATCTGCTATGTAAAGACAAAGTTGTCTTCCCTTAGACATCTGGAATTTTCCTCCATTTTTTTAGACTTCTTTTTTTTTTCCTCTTTTTCTTCTTCCCCCCTCCCCCAATTAACTGAGGTTTACTGCTTGGATGAATAGTTGTGTAGTGATCATTAGGGCTTCTGATACTCCTCCTCTAGATATCTCAACCTTCCACTTGTACTGGATTGCCTCCTTAAATACAACTTCTGTGTTTTAAAGAACATAGATATCTAGATCCTGGTTTAGTTTCTGAAATGGAATCTTGTGCTGGCTTGAGGCTAATTGGAATATTTTAATAGAGAAAATCGTATTACAGGCTGTGAAAGGAAACAATGGTGATGTCTACTTCGCTCACAGGCTTGCTGAGATGTTTAAGTGCTCAAAACATAGATAAGTCAGTCTCTGGGACACAGCGTCTTGGTCTAACAGCTTCTGGCTTTTTCTCCTCTCTGCTGAGTAACCTCACTAATCAATTTCCTTCTGACTCCCCTGGCCGATCCTCCAAGCTCACCTTGTGTGTGAGGCAAACCTTGGGGTAAGGTATAGGGGTGGGGAGAAGGTGGAAGGGTGGTTGGGAGCCCCTCCTGGGCACTCTGATTTCTGGGAGGGCTGTTGTGTTTCTGTATTACCTTTAACTTGTATACGTCTGTAACTATTCCTGTCTATAGTGTATATCTCTGCTTGTACATTGTGCTGAGCTGCAAATAGAGCTTCAGTCCTTAACTTCCAGCTGGCTGAATTCTAGTCTGGGTCAATCAACCAGGGGGTATAGAAGGAAAGTGGTTAGTGAGGTTACTCAGCAGAGAGGAGGAGGCCAGAAGCTAGACAGCCTGAGAGTGTCTGTGCTGAGTATCTTATCTTTGTTTTGTATTCTTTTCTTCTCCATCTCAGCAAGCCTATGAGTGAAGCAGACACCACCATTGTTTCCTTTTCACAGCCTATAGTATAATTTTCTCCATTAAAATATTCCAACACAGTCCTGCTGCAATATTCTTGTATATATATTCTTGTAAATATTCTTGTATATAGTGTATATCTCTGTCTGTATATTGTGCTGAACTGTAAATAGAGCTTCAGTCCTTAACTTCCAGCCAGCTGAGTTCTAGTTTGGGTCATTTTACAAAGTATGGGGGGTGGGGAACTCCCAAACCATCACAAATTTTAATTCAGTTGCCTTACAACTTAGTGAAGATTATGATATGAAGCAGTAGAAGGCCGTTTTAACAGAAAGCAGGGAATGTCAGATCATTGTGATCTGGAGTCTCCAAGATCTAGACATAAGTGGCAGTGCTGGAAGGCTTCAACACCTACACACTTGTGTCTAAGTATACTGGATACATAGACTGTTTGTATGTAAGTGTGTATATACATTTTTGTAGAAAAAATAAATTTTTTTTAAACATTAAAATTAAAAATGGGAAGGACATAAATTTCCAGTCTAAGACATGCTTGGAATATCTGCTGCTTCTGCTGCTCATTTGTTCGTTCATGGCAGTGCATCAAAATGCATGTTGGATGAGCAGAGCCTTTGAAAGTGTAAGGTCTGAATCTTTTGGATATTCCTACCTAGGTCAAACAAGATTATTTTATGTGTTGTAATGGAGCTATAGTCCAGATATAAACAGAGCTCCTTCATTTCTGTGATACAATCATCTCTCATCAGTTTTGTTTAATATCCTGATTGTGCAGGATTAAAGTGTTAAACATTCTTAAATTCCTTTAAAGTTAGGAATTGTAGCATCTGCCTCTAATTATCCAACAACATTTTTAGAATTCTTGTCAAATTCTACCTTAAAGGAATGACACTTTACAGTCAGTTTTGGATAAAATAATGTTTACTGAGTCTCCTTTGTCATAACCTCTTCTTCACCACCTATTGTCTATAACAAGTCATGTTCTCTCTTGCACCTTGTCTTAAGAGACTTAATTTACATACAGAATGGCAACTGCCTGCTGTCTGTTGTGTGTGTACTGCATACATTTGGATGTTGCATGAATGGATGTGGTAATAGGATAGTGTCTGAAGGGTAATTCTCATTCTGAAACCTACTGGGAAGCCAAAAGATGATCTAGGAACCCTGGCAGCAATTTGGGTAAGTTCATGTGCTGTGCCTCAGGCAAAGACTGATTAATGAAATGGCACAGTACCTAAGCACCTTCAGAATCTGCTGAGAGAGGCTGTTTATGGCAGATACATTGCATATTTGGACATTAATTGTCTGCAGTAAAAGTTCCTTATACTTCTATAATTCTATAGTTCTAAGGCATAAATATGTATGTAAGGAAAGCCAAAAGATGCTTCTTTCTGTATGGACATAGGTGAAGTGATACTCCTATCCTTAGTTTCCCAGCTCTGCCCTTTTCTATTGAAGTATTTTTATCTATTGTCCAGGATATGGTGAGTCTGACCAAGTAAACTCCCAGAGTCATGCAGGAATGTCTGCTTTTCAGATGTGTTTAGAGGACAGATAGGCATCTGGGGATTCCTGGCAAGATGATTGTGCCACAGTTACTTTCAAAACAACTGTAACAGAAAGAAAAGAAATGTTAGAAGAACATAGAAAGCTTGACTTACTGCAATTCATTGCTTGTGTCCCTTGAAAGCAAAGCTAAAAGAGCTGGGAACTGAGGGGACTGTGATACAGGATTTATTCTGACTAACTCTGCATCTGAAAGTAGTTTCCACATTTGTGGCAGTCTGAGCTTCTCCGGAGGCAGAGTGAGCTGATTCAGCAATGGGCTTAATCCTGCGTATAAACTGAAGAGAGAATTTGCTTGGTGAAATGCTAAGAGTCTGCACGCTCCCTACTTTTTGAAGTATCTAATTAAAAAGGGGGAAAGGCAGATAGCTTGATTTTTGTCACAGTAATGACATTCTGGCTTGTCTGTAAGACCAGCTATGTGTTTGCCTTTCATCTGCATGCTCTGATCAATATCTGTAAGCCAAAGCAGTTACTCGAGTCTCTGCAGAAATCCCTTCTCATGCCTGATATTTCTGCTTCCAGTCTGGAAATTGAATTCCTCTCAGCACCTTTAATAACTGCATCAGAGGGGCTGCATGTGGGTATGGGTGGTCTTTTACCTCTTCCTTGGAGATTGAGGACTTTTTCCAGGACAACTTTCACAAAATTTCTAATTTCTAGTATTTACATTTTAAAGCCTTTATAGAAATCTTCATTAATTGATTTTCCATTTCTCACAGATAGCTACAACTCCATTTTATATATATATATATATTTTAGCTATTGGAAACCCAGTGCTGCATGTTAGCAATACTAATTTTTAAGAAAGTACTGGCCAAACATTTTTGGGAACCTTGGGATGGTTTTTTTTTAGGCTGATAGGCAAAAGCACAGGTGTTTGCATATAGCTGCAAGTCTGTTTAATGCTGTGGAGAAGGTGTGACTGTCCCATAAACCACAATATTTCCAGCAATTCTTCCAGCTCCTTTTAAAGAAGCTTTAGAACTTTGTCTGAACAAGAACTTTTAAATCTTGATGCAAAAGAAAGAAGAAAAAAAAAATTGAAATTTGCAGCACAAAAAAAAATCGAAGAAAGAAAAATGTCATGAAACCACTAGGACTTGTTTTGGGAAAATGAATATTTATGAAGAGAATGCAAAATGATCTGTTTGCATGTGTTGTGCTTGGGATTGTTCCTGTTGGAATCTTCTATTGTATGTTGAGTGGTCAAATGAAGCTGGACCAATGTCAGTCAGGAGAACCAAAATCTGGTTTTAGTCTGAGAAAATACAAGTGGTATTTTTTGTAGCTGATGAGAAATGTATTGCAATTTCCCCATTTTTATTTCTGTTTTCGTTGAGGAATTAGATGAATGTATACAATCATACACAGACTGCATGCATATACATACTGCTGTCAGCTTGTCTGCATAATGAAAGGTGACAAAAAAGCCCAAAGCATTGATCATATATTTACTCCATCTGATTTTGAGACTAATTATGACTCTGTTAGATACTAAATCTGGGTTTGTAATTCAGGGGGAAAAAAAAAATAAAACAAAACATTTATTCTTCCATACTAGAAAAAACACAGAGAGCCTTTCTCTCTTCTGTTGTTGTTCCAGAATAACTTTTTATATCACACTGTAGTACTTGATAACAAATAGGGTTAATTCCTTTCCCATTTGTCATAGTTTAACCGAAGACAGCTGAGCCTCACACAGCCATGATGATTCTCTCCATGGCAGGTGGGGGGAGGGAATCAGAAGGGTGTTCAGCCAAACCCAGGAAAGATGAGCTCCATCACACTGAGCAGTGACTTGGGAAGTCAAATAGCATCACTCCAAACATCCTTCTCTTCTTCCTTCTTCCCCAGCTTCATATGCTGAGTGTGACCTCACAGGGCATGGCACATCTCTTCAGTCAGCTGGGGTCGGCTGTCCTGGCTGTGCCCCCTCCTAATTTCTTGTGCATCTCCACTGGGGGGATGAAGTGAAGGACAGAAAATGTCTTGCCTCTGTAAACGCTGCTCAGCAGTATCTAAATGATCTCTGTCTTATCAACACCGTTTCCATAGCAAATCCCAAACATACTCCTATCCCAACTACTGTGAAGAAAATTAACTGTGTCCCAGCCCAAACCAGCACATCATGGAAAATTCCCAGTGATGACTCCTTGGTGCCTTGGTAATATAGTTTCAGGAGATAAGTGAGAATACTTTGACCTTGGGTTGTCTAGCTAAAATCAGTGGCTTTAGTTAGGAGTGACAGTTCTTTTGGGGACAAAGCTTGCAAAGGTGCAATTGTTTCTAAATGGGCTTCTCTCTCATCAAGTAGCTGAACCTCTGCAGCGTTACACATAGTCAGCTTTGCATGGAGGCACTAATTGGTGGGTTTATTAGAAACCTCAAGGCAGTACTGTTGTATTTATTGAAGCAAATATGTATTGTGAAATGCTACAGCTGCAGTATCATATCTACATTCAAACCTAACTCATGCAACCTGGTTTTCTTCTACCTGTTTCACAGGTGTGATGCAAATATATTACCTCCCTGTTCGCTCCCATGAACAATGTGTGTTCTTAATTCCAAGTGGAACCAGCCTGTGTTTTGTGGGTTTGTTTTTTTTATAGCACAGTGCTTTGCATACAGGTGCTAAAAGTAAATTTAAAATGGGAACAAGAGAACAGTGGCATTGATTGTATTAAGCTAAGTAATGTTAAAGAAATAAACATGTAAGAAAACTACTTACTCAAACCTTCCCAGGAAATGAACTGTTTAGATGTATTTCCCACAGTAAGAACCTTTTGAGGGGCTATCTTTTCAGCAGCTCAATTGCAAACACCAGAAAGTGAATTGAAATGCTTCCACTCATGGAAAAGTAAGAACAGTCTTATCACCTGAGACGCTTTCGATGGAATACAAATGTTTACCATACATCATTTGAATTTTTCTCATCTGTGAAATATTTCATTGAAAAAAACCCTCATCCAAGTCTTTTTGTCCTTCTGGATGTTAAAAGAAAAAAGAAAAGCAACAGTCTGGGTTCTAGCCAGACATCATTGCTATTCAATGAAAGTCAAACCTCAAAGACTGCAGTAAACAAAAAGTTATCATGCAAGCAATTCTTGCATTGGTAGTACCTGAACACTGGAAGTTACACAAGTTTTACAGCTGTTAGTTATCTGGTGTGTACCTTCATATTATTGCCCCTCGTTGCATGAATTTAGAATTGCTTAATTGATTCATCATCTCCATAAAGCAAGCAGCTAATGAAGATTTTCTTATCTCATGGAGCCAGTGCTTTTGAAGAAGAGGGATCTCAGTCCGGTCTGTCCTGGTGCTTTGAAGTCTGAGTGCAGTAGTATGCTGCATGGTGACAAGTAGGGTGTTTTAGATTACTACAGATTTTTTTTTTTTTTTTTTTTTNAGATTTGGAAGCATGAAAGAGGCTGGAGTGAAGCAACAAGCTGGAGCTGTTAGTTTTCAAACTGGGAGGAGGACACAAATCCAGTGTATAGCTTGGTGAAGAAAATAGTTTTTCTGTATTTTTAGTCAAATGGATTTCATATCAGTCAACTGCATAATTAAGAATTAATTCTTGTTTTCTACATCTACTTCCTGGACAACCCTGATAACAGAGATATTTTTAGAGCACTATATTCTCAAATTAACAGAGTCTTTTAGAGTTCTAAAATAACATTTGTGCAATTCAGTCAGGTATAAGCTCTTGTCAGACCCCACCTGGAGTCCTGTGTGCAGTTCTGGAGCCCCCAGCACAGGAAGGACATGGAACTGTTGGAGCGGGTCCAGAGGAGGCCACAAAGATGCTCAGAGGGCTGCAGCAGCTCTGCTGTGAGGACAGGCTGAGAGAGTTGGGACTCTGCAGCCTGGAGAAGAGAAGGCTTCCAGGAGACCTTAGAGTAGCCTTCCAGGATATGAAGGGGGCCTATAGGAAGGCTGGGGAGGGACTACTGACAAGGTCTTGCAATGACAGGACAAGGGGCAAAGGGTTTGAACTGGCAGAGGAGAGACTGAAACTGGATGTTAGGAGGAAGTTGTTTGCAGTGAGGGTGGTGAGACACTGGCACAGGTTGCCCAAGGAGGTTGTGGCTGCTCCCTCCCTGGATGTGTTCAAGGCCATGTTGGAGGAGGCCTTGAGTGAGCTGTACTAGTGGGAGGTGTCCCTGCCTATGGCAGGGGGTTGGGAATAAATGATCTTTGAGGGCCCTTCCAACCATACCATTCTATGATAAGAAAACATTTTGGTTTTGCAAATGCAGTGGAGATACATAATTAAAAGCGAAATATTCTACCATTGCACATTGTAGGAGGGATAATGATGCCATTATTTTGTCAAAGGTATAATTAGAAAAATCCCTTTTCCATTCTATTTCCTTTTCATTTACAAATATATTTACAAGGAGAGTATATATATGCTCATAAATGCACAAGCATGTAGTACAATTCCTGTACTTCTTAAGGTAATGTTGAGATCTGTTAAATTTTTATGAATGGTACACAAACTGCACCAGGTAATACATATTTATGAGCAGTGTGCATATTACCAACTAATATGCAGAATATTCTACAATTACCTGTAAGCCTTTCAATATTGAGTGCTAGAAAGCTGTGTAGTGGAGTAAGTTTGACTACTGCAGCTACCACTGTTAGAAAATGTTAAATCATTCATCGTCTTGCAATAACCTACCCACCAAACACAGTGCACCTTGTGACTCCAGGTATCAGAGCTGATTGGGAAGTGGAGGGACTTTGTTAGAATTCCTCCATTTAGCATTCAATAAAATTTGGAACAATCTAGGGCCAGGAATGGGAATTCTCTGTGTTAAGAAAAGGATGTTGAACGTGGCACTGAAGAGCAACCTTCCCTACAAACAACTGGGCTTGTGTAAATTACCTCTTCAGTTCAGTGACTTTATTTATGTGGTTCTATTGAATAATTGTGTGTTTCATTTGAGTAATATTTAGTCTGTAATTTACCTGGGTATTCTGGGGGGCTGGGCTTGCTCCTCTTTGCTGTTGTTCTTCTGTACAGCTGCAGTGGAGGTTTATCAATGTTTGGATCATTGTCATAAATCTAAAGGAGGTTTTTTAAGTTTGAAAGCAAGAAATCTGTGGTCAAGAGACCCCCAGACAGTGCTATGGAACACATTGTCATTTTCTCCTGTTGCAGTGTAATTGCAGAAAGCAATAATAAAAAAAAATAATCTATTCACACCTCTCTCTCTCCTTTCCCACATTTTCTAGATGAGGGAAAGAGAGAGTCTGGCTTTCAGAGTTGGGGCTTAGTGTGTTATGTGATGACTTCATTGAGGACATGTAGAAAACTCCCACTGTTTCTAGTGTTCTTCATTCCCTCTGTCTAGACCTGGTCTGGAGTTCTATGTAGCATATAATGAAGAATGCTCTTTGTTTTAGCATCCACTCTATCAGCATCTAAACTACACCTCAGGAGTTCCCACAGTACTAGGTGTTTGCCTTGGAACTGCTGTTGGATGACTGGAGTCATCTGAATGGAGAACTGTGAGCAGGTGCAGCAAAGGGCAAGCAGAAAATGCTCAGAGTGCCCAGACATGCAGAAGCCATGGAGGGATGGGGGAAGTGTCATCAGATGTGGTTTAGCTGCAGTTTCAAAAGTAAGGTCTGCAGCAAGAGGCTTCCTTTAGTCCATATTAATCTTCTTTTTACCTCAATATTCTTTGAAGGCCACAAACTCTGTCTCAAGGATCAGAAGTGCTCTCCAGCTACCTTGAATGATAGAGCCTTTGGTATGACTGAGATAATAAATTGGAAATAAGTAATAATAAAAAAAACATGAGAATATCATAGTACTTTGGGAAACAAGCTATATTTCATCTTTATTATGTATATAATTGTCCCTCTTATTTGATGTCATGGCTTCAATATATATTTTTTTTAATCAGCTGGCCAGGTGAAATTTATTTAGGTTTTGTGCAGAACCCACTGGGCAATTTTGGAATTTTTAGTAGCTGTCCAGGGGAATGAATGCAGAATGTGAGCTTGGGATGCAAAATGTTGGGAAATGTCATGCCTATTTTTAGGAAGGGGAGAAAGAAACCTGGAAATTAAATGTCAGTCAGCTGGCTTCACATTCCTGGGAAAAAAAACATGGTAATAAGCAACTGAAAAACTAATTCTATCCTACTTTAAAAAAAAAAAAAAAGTCATTCAACAACCTATGTATCTATGTCAGAAATGGAAAAATGGATTGTGGTGCTGCACCCTTCTTTAGTTCAGTAGCAGGCTCCATAGGTACAAATCAGGCAGCAGATGTTGTGCATCTTAATTTCAGCAAGCCTTTTGGTACTCTTCCTAAGCTGTTATAAAGTCTGGCCTGCCAGAAGATCCTAGGAAAGGCATGGAAAACTGGAACACTGTAATTTGGGAAGAGTTATCAGCAGTTCACTGTGAGGGATTGCAAGATTCCTGCCCTGATAGGCTGAGCCAACCAGCAGCCTTGGAACCGGTTTCTTCTGGTTGGAGTTTGCAGTGATTTGAAGGGTGGCATTTGAAGACAGATTTTAGAGCAAAGCCATGGGCAATCTTACAACAGCCCAAACTACTGACAGAAAAAATGAAATAAGCTGTTGGAAAACGTCAGGTTTGTTCCTGGCATAAAAAACAGGTACATGGAATTGCAGCACTCTCCGTTCAGCTAAGGATGCAAGGTGCAGAATGGAATGAATAAATCCATTGCCAACACTTACTGTACTGAAGCCTCAATGCAGACTAGAAAAATCTAGAAAGTTTTCATCTATATCTTTATATCACACTGAAAAGTAAATGTCTGGGCCTTGCATACTAAAAGCTGTCTTCTTGAGATGGTTACTGAATCCATGGTTTATAGAAGCTTACTAGAAACTGCAATGTTTTATGCTGTGTTGACAGTGAATTGTGCTTCCCTCTAGTTCTTATTACAGAAATAGATCTTTTGCTTGTTTCTACTGAAGAATGTTTGCGTGTATCCAGATGTTTTTTTAAACTCCTTAGAGGCATGCTATAACTAGAGTAATTGCAAGTTTTTAGTAGTTGGTAATATTCCACACGAACATAGAGAGAAACTTTTTTACTGTGAGAGTTACAGGAAGTTGGAACAGGCTGCCCAGAAGGGCTATGGAACCTCCTTTTCTGGAGACATTCAAAATCCACCTGGATGGATAGCCCTGTGACCTAGTCTAGGTGATCCTGCTCTGACAAGAGGGGGTTGGACTCAGTCATCTTTCCAGATCCCTTGCAACCTCCAACATTTTGTGTATTACAGGCAATTGGTTGTGTGTCAGTTCCACCCCTCTCTGTATTTTCTGATCTCTGCTGTGCTATATAGGTTATGTATCTCCTGCTGTTAGTGCATCCACCTCTGCAACTCCACAAGCTTCCTCCAAGTGTAGCTGGTTGCTTTCTGGGAAGGGCCGGTCTCAGCCTTCCTCCAGACAGTTCCCCCACTGGGAAGCACTCTAACAAGCAGAAGGGACATGGTCAAAGTACACTGGCAGGCAGCCACAGCCATTTAAGAGAGCACTGAAAGGGTGATCAGGTGTTGGATCAGGCTGCTCAGGGAGGTGGTAGAGTCACTGTCCCTGGAGGTGTTCAGGAAACATGCGGACATGGCAATCTGGGACATGGTTTAATGGCCATGGCGGTATTAGATTGACAGTTGGACTCAATGATCTTAGATGGCTTTCCAACCAAAACAATTCTATCATGCACGAACAAGTGGTAGCAGCTGCAGCTCATCTGGAGATAACTGGGAGCTTCTGAGCTCAGCCAAGACCAGCTGGCAGCAGGCTTTCCAGCAATGAGGTACCACTTCAGAGCTTTCGATTCTAACCCAGCGTTCACTTTACAGAAAGGTTCTGGGAACTTCTTCTTGTACCCTCTGCTCAGCAGGGCTAATTGTGTCCCACAAGTTCAGAAAGGTTTTGCAGGAAAAAAACAGAGGCAGATGTGGACAAAGAGTAGCAACAACACTCTGTAAGCGTCAGTCTTTTAGGAGGAACTTGTGTAAATATCCAATTTATTTCTTCGTAGCTGTACTGCTTTGTACAGAACTGCTGAGTCCTGTGGATAATAATCTTTCTTTTCATGACAAAATCCAGTGCTCCCATTGCCTCAGAGCAGAAAGAGCCAGAACTGAAATCCATGCTTACATGACTTTTTTTTTTTTTTTCATGTCTGAATATGGCTGCACATAAACTTCTGATTCCAGGATATGATCTACACATACAAAATATGTTGGAAGGTATAATCTGTATCTATAGAATAGATCTATGGAGAGATTTTGGTATCTATAGAACATATCTAGAGATACTCTGTATCTATAATAAGAAATCTGTAATATATTCACTATCTACAAGACAAGATTCTGTTTGGAGGTTTGAGTTACTGAATCTAAGCTATTGTTCATTTAAAAAGACACCACTCAAATTATATTTTACCCCAGTCTTTTTATTTGTGTCTTCACACTGACTGTGCTTCATTCTTTAAACAGACAGTTGCTTCAAGAACTCCAGGGGGAAGAAAAATGTGTTACTGTTGAGGATATGCCTGCTCTCTTATTTAAGCTTTAAGCTTTGCTTCCAACAGCCAAATAAGTAGCAGGGAAGTGGAAGGTTAAAAACTTTGCATTTCATCTCTGCCAAAACAGTAAAAGAAAAATGAGATTGCTGAATAGCTGACAACGACTGCAGAATCAACACAGCAGTGATCTGCCTGTAAGCTGCAAAGGGCAAAACCAAGGCATCTGCTTAAAAGCTTGTACCAACTGTGGGACAAAAAGAGTAACCAATCCACAATAAAATACAATTATTACGGGAGCTATAATTATGGCATTATTCTTTGCCATATTCAGTGTTGTGTGCATTAAACGTTGTACACTCTGAATATTTAATGATTATATGCTTACTCAGAGCCCTTAATGTCCTTAAAATACAGGTATTTTTTATGTATTAGGAAGAAATTGCACATAATTTTTTGTTCTAAGCATCTGCAGTAGAAATAGGTGGACAACATTCTGAGAGGCCAAAGGTTTGAGATTTAAATTTGCTGAAGAAAGTGTGTATGTTTACAGCCGCTGCATGCCAGTTTCCAGTACTCTTGAAACAATTCACCATCTTCTTCTCAGGAAAGCCAAATGGAACCTTTGAGTGGTCAATTGCAGTTGCCTTCTGCTTTATCAGAATAAGAATCTGGAATTCTTATCTAAGAATTCCAGAAGCACAGAGTGTTGGAGGTTGGAAGGGACCTTGAAAGGTGATCTAGTCCGACCCCCTGCCCTGCCAGAGCAGAATCACCTCTCCACAAGCTCTCAGAGCAGTCTATTTAAATGTTCTTTCACTGTCACAGTGAAAGGGTTTTTCCTTATGTTGACATGGAACTTCCATGTTCTCCATGTTTCCTCCATGTTCCAGAGAACAGGGAGGAAACAAGACTCAGGAGGGTTTGGGCTTAATGCCAGAAAGAGGACTGCTACTTAGAGAGAGGATTGAAGGGAGCAGAAAGTCTTGTTCATAGAATCACAGAGCTGCTTCAGTTGGAAAAGACTTTTCAGGGTGTTTTATGTCTGGAGGCAGCCAAGGAGGTTATTGGGGTTGCAGGGTCATTGTTAAAAAAGATTAATGGTTCTTTTTCCATTTTTATTCTTTTGTGGTGGTGGAGGTAAGATTTAAGTGCATAAGACAAACTTGTAAGGCAACTTGTTAGTTCTGCAGCTCAAAATGTTGTGTTTCTCTCTAGCATCAGGTGCAGCTTTTCACTGCAGGCTATTTGTGCTTCTGCAGAACAGTGCAGTAGAGCAGCTGTTGTGCCAGTGCTCACTGCTTTGCCTCTGCACCATTTTACCATGTCAGGTAATTTCAGTTTTACAAGGAACGTGCATAATTTTGTGGTGTTTGGTGCTAAGAGTTAAAATGTTAGCAGAGAAGAATGGCGCCGTGGAAATGTTAGGCATGTAGAGTTGCAATCATGTTTCAGCAAATGTTTTATATCCCCTTTTTTAGTTTCTTAAAATATTTTCTTGGTTGAAAGCAGTCTCAAGGACCTGGTTTAAGTCAGTCATACATGGTTTAAAGCAATATAGGACAGAAATTTGGAGCTTTGGGGTTTGCTTATCCGCCTTCACAGTCATCTTGAGTGTTACCATTTACATTTTGCTGCAGGTTCCCATAGAGGGTTCACTGGCAGTTTGCCTCAGAGCTGGGACATGGAACATGTGTGAACTGTACATTTATAGAGTCACCACTGTGGTATGGACTGGAAGTGTGTGTAGCAGAAAACAGTGATAGGGTGAGAGTAGTGCTTCAGGTGGCTCAGCAACTCCAATAAACATCCAGCTGCTTTATATGGGAAAGAAGAGAATTGTATTTCTTAGAATGCTTTTATATTAATGTTGCTTTTGCCATAGGAATTACCAACAAATACTATTTCCATACATCCTTGAGACATCAACAGATTCTGCTTCTGAGGAGCAGTAGGAATGTAGAGGGGGGGAAAAATCCGTTACTGAAGTGTTTGGTTTTGGTGGAGGTTTTTTACCTTCTGTTTCTGGTGCTGTTGGGTTGAGGGTTGAGGAGGTTAAATAAACTGACAGTCCCTCTGCTGCTTTAAGAGGGAAACCAGTGGCACGGTGTTAGCAGTGTTGGGGCTGCTGCAAGAGGGAAACCAATGACACGGTGTTAGCGGTGTTGGGGCTGCTGCAAGAGGGAAACCAGTGACACGGTGTTAGGGGTGTTGGGGCTGCTGCAAGAGGGAAACCAGTGACATGGTGTTAGCGGTGTTGGGGCTGCTGCAAGAGGGAAACCAGTGACACGGTGTTAGGGGTGTTGGGGCTGCTGCAAGAGGGAAACCAGTGACATGGTGTTAGCGGTGTTGGGGCTGCTGCAAGAGGGAAACCAGTGACACGGTGTTAGGGGTGTTGGGGCTGCTGCAAGAGGCAAACCAGTGGCATGGTGTTAGCGGTGTTGGGGCTGTTGCTTTTAAGAGGGAAACCAGTGGCACGGTGTTAGGAGTGTTGGGGCTGTTGCTTTTAAGAGGGAAACCAGTGGCACGGTGTTAGCGGTGCTGGGGCCGCTTCTGCTATTGCAGGGTAACTTGCATTCTTTTCTCAAATACTCCTTTTCAGTTCCCCCTCTTCAGGGAAAAGTAAAGAACAAGAGAGGAAAAAGTACACTTAATATTTGTGACCTTTTGGATGAAGCCATCTAAACTGAGAGCGCTGAAATTATCTGTAGAGCAATATCATTAGGTCTTAAAATTTGATTCCGTGATTATAACAATCCCTGCCTTCGTGTAGGCACAGCTTGCTCATTTGAGGCACTGGGGAGCAGAATTTAAAGTGTCTACTTCAAAAACTTGGACCGTTGAATGAGCTGAAGGAGGAACTTCAGTTGACAGAAGGATCAATCAAGAAGCAGCTCTGACACATCTCCTGAGATGCATATCTGTGTGTTTTAGTGTGGATCTGTGCCCTCTCCTGCGCTCTGTCTCATACACGAGTACTCAATTAGAAATGAACCAGGCCATGGCTTGCGTTTTCCCAGCGGCATCTCTAACTTTGCAGAGTGCATCGAGCACAAATTGTAGACTTCTGTGTATTGAGCATAACTGTATTAGCTTAAAAAAATGTACAGTGCCTGGATCCACGTTCAGCTTCTGGGTTAAATATTAGGCACTTGTACAATGTGCTACCTCAAAACAAGGCTACTGTGTGGAAGTTTTTCTGTCCTTTGTGTAAAGATTCTTATCAAGGACTAGAATTTGTCTTACAAAGTGCTACAAGCCCACAAGAAGTAGTGTTTCTACTTCTTTGCTATTAATAACTTAAGACTTGTTGCAGGTGGCAGTTTTTCCAGTTGTTTTGTGTGATTCAGGAAGGGCTGCAGTACAACCAAGTACATGTTTTAGCTCTTATGTTTTGGGTAAAGAATATAGGCAAGAAAACAAGAAGTCTACCATCCTATCTGACTGTCTAGTTCCATACCCCTTATTCATCAGCTCAAATTTCCAGATCTCGTGCTGAAACCTATACATTACTGTCGTTTGCCTTGTGGTTCTGACTCTCTATCCTAGGCTAACACAACCTGCTCCCACAAACCCTTCTCTCTCCCCACGCAGACGGGAGGGAAGGCAACACAAAAAAAAACTCTGGGTTGAGATAGAGAGTTGTGATCTGCTCTAGGTGATTCTGCTCTGGCAGAGAGGCTGGACCAGATGATCTTTCCAGGTCCCTTGATATTCTACGATGAAGAGTTTTGCTGGAAATGATACAATGCACAATGACCTTAGCCTCTTTTCAGAAAAGTGCAGCAAAATGCAGAAGCAGTAGCAGCAGAAACCAGCGCTAAAACAGGTTCCACTCACCCAAGCATGCAGAAGATAGCCTGGTTGCAAAGACCAATACCCCAAAACCCTGAAAACTGGCAGTAGCAACTGGAACAAGAAGCTTCTCCTGTTATAATCTGAACTTCAAAGCCCACAATACACTTCTCCAGCCAGCACTTTCATTCTGAAGCTAGCATGATGGCAGCATGGTATTGACTATCCACAGCAGATTTAACTCAATCCATGATGCTCTCGTACAACCCTTTTTTGGTTATTCTTTTGTACCACATTTTCACCTTAGAAGCTAAGAGGTTAATTTTTCCATTTCCTTCAGGAAAGTAGCCTGCAGTGTTTATGTGAGCATTGCTTCTGCTTTCTGTTCAGTAACAACAGGATTAAGAACTTAGAAGTTAAAAATGTAGCCGTCCGTCTAATTAAAGGGATTGGCTGTTGGAGTTGCATTTTTCTTTCTCATTAGCATTCTGTTCATTCTGTTTTCTTTCCCTATCTCCCTGTTCCCTACACACTCAGCTTGTAATAAAAGTTGGTTCTTGAATGTAAAGAACTGTGTTGATGCACCTGGGAAAAACATGTACAGAAAGGAATTGAATTTGTTTCTATCTAACCTGGGTAAGATAGAGTGGAATATTTCATTGTTTATCTTTACAGTAATAATCAAAGCATACTTCCAACACTCATAAGGATTATTTAAGAAGAAAATTAAGTAAATGTATTAGTTTGTTTTCCACAGAAAAACAATCTCCTATTTTAAGTTTATACCCCTGCAACCAAGTGATAAGGGCATTTTAATGTTTTCCTGCATCTGTCTTCCCATTTTAATGCGTGGGAGGATTAGGGGATAGCTGATGCTGCTGTTACGTAAATGTGAGCAAGGAGAGATCCTCGTTACAGGGTGAAGTGGATAAAACGAGTCAGTAACTGGAGGTGATGGAACTGTTGTGTCTCCTGTCCATTAACTCAGTAATAGCACCTCTTCTCCAGATGAGGGGAATCGCAGGGAGCAGCGTTTTGCCGCGTTGCAGGAGCAAATCCCTAAAACCTCTGCAGCAGAAACGTCTGCAAGTAAGGAGATAAATATGTGAAGACAGATTGCAGAGAAGACTTTGGGGGCATCAGAGGTTTTCTGTTGTGGTCTAGCTATTCTGTAGAATTACTTGCATTGGCAAGATGCTGAGCATTCCGTTCACGACCCCAGGAACGTGAGCCAGGCTGGCTGTACGCATGCGTCTTTCCCAGGATTTGTGAGCTCTTCTGCTAGGTAACTCATAGCAGAGCTTTTCTTCAACACTGAAAATGAAAATGCTCTGCAAAGCATATTGTAGCCATAAAATCCAAGAAACCAAATTGCCCCCACTGACACTTGGGGGTTTCATTTGCCTGCTCAATAGGCATAGCATTTATGGATCACGCAACAAATGTAAACAAGGCAGGCTCTCAACTGCTTACTCTCTATTGCTCCTCATTAGAGGGCAGATGTAGTGCTTACAGCTTCAGTATTGGAAGGAAGGGAGTTGAAGTTCTTTGCCTTCTATGTTGCCTCTGGGACTGTTTCTGAAGTAGAAGTTGCTGACATTCTACTAGAGGACCGGCAAGATTTACTACAGGAGCTTTGGCCTTCTGACTTCCTTAAGCTTTACAACCAGGGCTCCTGAATATATGTTGCTGCTCTACCACAAGGAAATTTGGGTCATTAGACTCAGAAGTCAAATGAGCAGTAAGTCATGCAAACAGACCAGTTATTGATTTCAAGTAATTTAAAAATAACTGGAGTTGATGGGTTACCTATCTTCCTGGTTTTGACAACACCACCCAGGCTGAAAGCAAAAAAATCTTTATGGTCTGCTGCTCCCTAAATCATGCACTATTTACATTTTAGTTGGCCACTGAAGTGTTCTTTATGGAGTTTGGAGTCAAGGGCTACAGCCGCGTTTCAGATACAACATACAAATGATCTCAAAAGGGAACTGTACTTCTCCAGGACACTCTGTTTTTAAGTGATGTTAATGTTCACATTGGGGTTTCGTGGGTTTTGATGTATGTAATATTACTTTGCTTGGGAAAGGGATGATCAAACAGCTGGGTTTAGGTGTAATGGCATTTAGCTTCTCTATCTCTTACGTAAATCTTCTCTTGACTTCACTTTCTGCGTTTTAGAGTTCAGTAGCTTCTTTGCACACCAGCCTTGTGTATGTTTGCCTCAGTTATTGGAGAGAGGCATTTCTGCTTTCTGAATATTTTTCAACTTATATTTTTTTTCTGACTATTTAATATATACCTAAAGGAATAGATAATTCATAGACCAAGATTTTCCAGTTGTTTACTGTGCTCCATTTTGTTAGAAACCGCAATGCAAAACGCTGCTGGGATGTTGCACAACTTTCTCTTCTGAAGTTTCTGGTGTTTAGCTTTGTGTGTATGTTCAATATATGGTTGGATGTATCCAAACATGCTTTGCTTTTATGTCACTGGGGGGCCTGTTTATGATAGAAACAGGGAGTCTCTGCTTCCTTTTTAAATACCTGCTGACATTCTGCTTATTTGGTTGCTTTTTCTTGCTAGTGTTTTCTTTGATTTATCATCACTCACTTAAAGTGCTTTGAAATGTTTGCATTAATGGCATTAAAAAATGTCTGGCTTGAAATTTCTTCTGCTGTATGATTTCCAATAATAACTAGGATTTTACAAAGCCTGTGTTATGTTTGTTGCTAAATGCATCTATTCCCAGGATGAGGGGTTTCCGATGGAGGAAGTTGAGAAATACCATGACTTAATAGGAGAATGATGTTTGGGAAGCAAGCTCACCTGCTGGTGAGTATCACCCAGGAGATGTTAAAGCAGTTGAAAATCATACAGCAAGAAGCTGCTTTGCCTAAAGTTGTAACAAAATTGCCTGATAATCAAACTGAAATGCAAGGAGGAAAGTAAAGAGTATTAAGGTTTAGCACTTGCATAATCCTCTGCATCTTTTGAGTGCTAGAGGTATTAACTATTTAAGCCTCTGGATAAGTTTTCTAGCATTAAAAAGAAGTACACAGATGTATTATCCTCTTTCTCTTTTGGCAAATCATACAGACTGAAAGGCTAAATAACTCAACCAGGGCTACATGTCACCGGCAAAACGTGGACACATCTGACTCATGGGCTTGTGCTTGGTTCATGCTGCACAGCAGGAGTGTATGTCTTAATGGTGTCTGAGTAGAAGTACCTACACACAATCCCAATTTTGATGCAGACAGCAAACTCAAGATACTGTATAATAACACTGTAGAATGAATTTGCAGCAGTAACACAGATGCTAGTCTCAGCAAGCTGCAGTACTGTACATAGTGTTAGCTGTTGTATTGATCCAGCCCACTAAATCTTTAATTATCTTTCATAATAAAACTTGTCTAAATAAATTGCTCTGTTGCTACCCAGTACTGCTGCTCTTTTTATGGATGGCAGCAGCTTCAGGCACTTGCTACTTTTTGCCATACCCATGCTTTTTGTTTAAAGATTTGGTGCTATTAAAAGGAGAAGTAATGCATCTAAAAACTAATGGACTCCTAGGCTGTTAGTTCTGGAGCATAACGTTCCCTACTACTCCTCAAAACAAGTGTGTAATAAGTTATGGCTGTACAAAATTTCCTATCCCTTAAAACTCTCCCATTTGTTTCCACATACTTGTGTTTTACATCACCTAAAGTTGTTGAGCAGGGTGGTCAGAGCTGCTGTTCTCACTTACAGGGATAGTGTGGTAATTTTGGATGTAGTTAGTGAGATGAAGTCTACCTGGACTTCAGCAAAGCCTTGGTCACCATCTGCCACAATAAGCTCCTGGCCAAGCTGGCAGCTCCTGGCTTGGACAGATTCACTCTGATATGGGTCAGAAACTGGCCAAAGGACCAGGCCCGGTGACTGGTGCCGACTGGTGCCACATCAAGTTTGCAGTTGTCACCAGTGGAGTCCCCCAGGGATCACCGCTGGGCTCAGTCTTGTTCAGTATTTTATTGATGGTCTGGACCAGGGGATTGAGTCCAGCATCAGTAAGTTTGCAGATGACACCAAGTTAGGAGCAGGTGTGGATGTGTTGGAGGGTAGGAGGGCTCTACAGAGAGACCTGGACAAGCTGGATGGGTGGACAGAGGCCAATGAGATGAGATTGAACATGGCTGAGTGCAGGGTTCTACACTTTGGCCACAACAACCCCAGGCAGTGCTACAGGCTGGGGACAAGAGTGGCTGGAGAGCAGCCAGGTAGAGAGGGACCTGGGGGTGCTGGTAGAGAGTAGCTGAACATGAGCCAACAGTGTGCCCAGGTGGGCAGGAGAGCCAATGGCATCCTGGCCTGGATCAGGAGCAGTGTGGCCAGCAGGACAAGGGAGGTTTTTCTGTCCCTGTACTCAGCACTGGTCAGGCCACACCTTGAGTGCTGTGTTCAGTTCTGGGCCCCTCAATTCAAGAGAGATGTTGAGGTGCTGGAAGGTATCCAGAGAAGGGCACCAAGGCTGGGGAGGGGCCTGGAGCACAGCCCTGTGAGGAGAGGCTGAGGGAGCTGGGGGTGTGCAGCCTGCAGAAGAGAAGGCTCAGGGCAGACCTCATTGCTGTCTACAACTACCAGGAGGTTGTAGCCAGGTGAGGTTGGTCTCTTCTCCCAGGAAACCAGCAACAGAACAAAGGGACACCGTTTGAAGTTGTGCCACGGGAGGTCTAGGCTGGATGTTAGGAGGAAGTTCTTACCAGAGAGAGTGATTGGCATTGGAATGGGCTGCCCAGGGAGGTGGTGGAGTCGCCGTCCCTGGAGGTGTTCAAACAAAGCCTGGATGAGGCACTTAGTGCCATGGTCTGGTTGATTGGTTAGGACTGGGTGCTAGATTAGACTGGATGAGCTTGGAGGTCTCTTCCAACCTGGCTGATTCTATAATTCTATGAATATATAATTTTCTGGCACTAGAATTAAAACAAAGCCTTTGGCTCGTGATAACTTGCAGTTCCTGTGGGTGCTGTTCTCTTGAAGCCTTTCACCTGTGTGTGGCTGTTCCACCTTCACTGATACACAGCTGCCATTAGGATTCACAGTTACAGTCAGATGATTTCTGTCAAGGTTCTGTCTGCTGAGTGTGTCAGTCTCAAATACACTCATGTGCATGCATTTAGCTACTGAAGAAGGACTTGTTTCAGCTGAGAAAACTGACCAAATGTGTTGGAAAGAAATTTGTGCTGATCCATCCAAGATTTGAAATTTTATTTCCAACCTCTGTAGACACTTCAGTTGCTGTGATAGTGATTTTTGAGTCCTAGAGACTCAATATGTTTATACAGCAACAGCTGTGTCAAATCTTATTCTCAGCTACACCTATGTGAAAATGGATCTGGTTTCAAATGAAATGTGTGTGGAGTTGGGAATAAAATGGCAAAGATGGTGCTGAGGCAGATTCAGGAATAGGAATAAAAGCTTGAACGTATCTCAGTAGGCACAGTTGTGGCATATCTAAATCTATCTGTTAAATATGCTGTTAAGAGGTTGAAGGTTCCGTTTGTCATTGTCATATAATCAATTATCTCTTCACTGCATTGCCCTGTGACAGGGCTGTACCACTGCTAATTTGTTTTACTGTTAGTGCAGTTCAAAGTCATGCCTTGCATTTCTTTTTATTCTCCAGTATATATCTTAGTGAAATAATGGGATGAAGATACAATATTCAACAGGAAGCTCTTTAATGCTTGACTACAAACCACTCTACCACACACCATTATGCTGACATGTCTTATCAGAAGTGAAGGTATAATTTAATACCAGATGTTTTCCTTTCAGAGCAAAGGGGGTGGCAGAGGCAGGAGGGGGGGTGGGGGGAGAAATGGGACGAAATCAGTGTTTTAAAAAAAAACTGCACCTTAAATACTCAATTTGGGAAAGAGATCATAAAGTGGAGCAATATTCATGTCTGCCTCCGTTTGAAAATTGAACTATAAAATCCCAAATGATTACAAACAGTTTGTGCGTTTGCCATCAGTGAAGTCAGCCAGCTGTGCAGATCAACAACCTGTGATACTTCTTTAACTGCAATGTTTTGTTTAAATAACTCATTTATTTTAAAACATTTCCACTATTATTCTTTCCAGTGGTTGCTAGCTATGTCCATGGCAACAGATAATGATGTGGCAAGTGGAGTTCAATGTGTTGATAATATGATAAACTGGAGAGGGAAGGAAATAGATACTCTGTTGGCAAGTATCTTGAATGCAGGAAGACTTATGTAAGAATAGGAGGTAGGAGCAAACTGAGTGATTTTATTCTGAATCTTTGGTTTGTGTTGTTGACTGAGATGCGTATTTTGTCTTGGAAGTCTGTTTTTTTCTTCTAGTTTGGCAACTGCTGTTGATGGAGCAGCACATCCAGGCACACATCAGTGTGCTTCAGTAGGATAACGCCCAGGAGGTGTGATTTAAGTGCATGTAGGTGCTTATATTAGCTGGACCACCTCGTGGCTTAAATTGTCATTGTAAAAACCAACCCAACAAAACAAATCACCCAAGAAAACCCAAAACCAGGGAAGCAGAGTTATGTGATAATAATTAAGTTGCATTAAATAAGAACTGAAGCTGTTGAAAACCTGGAGGGAGAAAAAGAACATTTTAGCAGGAGCCACTTATGAGTGTTATTCCTTAGTTTATTGCTGTAATTGCTGGCTTCTGGATTAGCAGCATTGTCTCTCCCTGCAAACATCTCTTTCATGATCAGTTATGTAGTGATTATCTTGGGGGTTGTTTTGTAGGGTGTATTTTTAATCTCTAGACCAGTTATTGCTTGGTATGAACATCATTTTAAATATTTGGGATAATTCATCTGAGCATCCTCTCTGGGAGCCTCTATCTCTAAAGACTAAAAATAAGCATTTTGGAGGGCGAACTGCTAAGATTTTTATAACAAGACTCAATATTTGATGATCCTGCTGAAATCTGAAACACTTTTTTTTTAATCAGACTTACACATATATGAAGACACTTGACTTTAGCATTCTGCATGCCACAGTTCTTTAGGTTACACTTTGGGGTTTAGTGGTTGGGGGTGTGGAGTGGATCATTCTGGTGTGGGGTTTGAGTGTCTTGTTGGTGTGGCTGTTTGAGTTAGATTCCTACCTCAGATATAAAAAGAAAAAAACCCATCAGAACAAAGAAACTTAGAAGTGAAACCTCTGAGTGGAGAGGTGAACATTCTAGGATAGGCCATATAATAGCAATAGTCATAGAATGGTAAGGTTGGAAGGGACCTTGAGGATCATCTATTTCCAACCCCTTGCCATAGGCAGGGACACCTCCCACTAGTACAGCTCACTCAAGGCCTCATCCAACCTGGCCTTGAACACCTCCAGGGAGGGAGCAGCCGCATCCTCCCTGGGCAACCTGTGCCAGTGTCTCACCACTCTCACTGCAAACAACTTCCTCCTAACATCCAGTTTCAGTCTCCCCTCTGCCAGTTTAAACCCAGTAAACAATGGATAAGTTAATATAATTTTGTTGGAGCATCAAGAGTTTTATGTCTGGAAGCACAACTTGGACCTTCCCCTTGCTGCTTCTGCTGCTTCGCCTGCACCTGCTACTATCTTCCCCTGCTGCTGTTTTGACTGCTGTTGCTTTTGCTGCTTTGTTGCTGCTTGACTCCTTCCCCATCTTCCTTCAGGTTTATATTCCTGTAGTAGTTATATTCTCACTATACTGTTATATTTAGTTTAAACTATAAGAAATACAATTTCTCATCTTTTCCTGATTTTACAGAAAAAAAAAAAAAAAATCTGTGTTGTGGTGAGCTTATTCTACCGGGGAAGGGATCTGCCTTAACCTGGTAGGGTTGGTGATTCTTGACATGTTTAAATCTAGTAACCAGAAGTGAGTGGAAGCCACAGTGGCTAAGAAACAGGGTCATTCCTTAAATGTTCCACTGGTACTGCGGTTTGTACACTCCCTTCCTTGTGAGGTTTGCCTGCTTTGCAGTCAGTCACTCCTGAAATACAGTATTTTGAACTTGTTCACTCAATGGCAAACCTCACTCCTTTGGTGAAGCTTCAACAGGTCTTCTGCATTTGAAATTCTAATTTGAGTCTTCAGGACTTTGTCTGCAGCTTTAGTATGTGAAATCTGTATTCAGCAAACACCACTGAAAATACAAAGTAATACCAGGCCAGAGACAAACCCTGTCAGTTTCTACCTGATGGAACTTTACAGTCAGGTAGTGGATCACCTATGATTTGTTTTCCATTCACTTCAGTTCCAGCCTTACCCTTGTCTTACGCAGAACAGGTTTCCTGTAATGTGGTTATGAGGGAACATGGGGAATAATGTCTATAGCCTTACTAAACCGAGACCTTGCAAGCTTTAAAATTTAGTGCTAGAGAATAGGGAGACCAAGCTTGAAATGTGGATATTTTGCCACTTCTCTCATTTTCTGCTGGAAATGCATCTGCTAAACTTGTCCGGTTTGTCTTCCTTTATTTCATAGAACTGTAGGATTGTCAGGGTCAGAAGGGACCTCAAGGATCATCTAGTTCCACCCCCCCTGCCACATGCACGGCCAGTTCGCTAGATCATGATAGTATTCAACCTCTGCCTGGCACTTAGTGCTGTCGTGGTTATTCTTATAGAATCACAGAATAGTAAGGTTGGAAGTGACCTCAAGGATCATCTAGTTCCAATGCCTTGCCATAGGCAGGGACACCTCCCACTAGTACAGCTCACTCGAGGCCTCGTCCAACCTGGCCTTGAACATCTCCAGGGAGGGAGCAGCCACAACCTCTCTGGGCAACCTGCACCAGTGTCTCCCCACCCTCACTGTAAAGAACTTCTTCCTAACATCCAGTCTAAATCTCCCCTCTACCAGTTTAAACCCATTGCCCCTTGTCCTGTGTGCTGGTTTGAGACTAATTGGAATATTTTAATAGAGAAAATTGCACTATAGGCTGTGAAAGGAAAACATCATGATGTCTACTTCACTCATACGCTCGCTGGAGAATTGTTTGGGAACACTAACCAAAACAATTGATAAGTCAGTTGCTCTCTGTCGCTTGCTTGAGCAGGAGCTGCTGGTGGGATCTAGCAGCTTCTGGGCTCTGGCTCCTCTGCTGATTAATCCTCACTAACCACTTTTCTTCTAACCCCTCCTGGCCGATCCTCCTAATTTACCTTGCACGTAAGGCAAACCTTGGGGTAAGGTACAGGGGTGGGGAGAAGGTGGAAGGGTGGTTGGGAGCCCCTCCTGGGGTCTCTGATTTCTGGGAGGGGAGTTGTGTTGCTGTATTACCTTTTACTTGTATATTTCTGTAAATATTGTGTATATAGTGTAAATATCTGCTGTACATTGTGCAAAGCTGTAAATAGAGCTTCATCATTTAACTTCCAGCCGACTGAGTGCTAGTCTGGGTCATTTTACAAAGTGTGGGGGGGTGGGGAACTCCCAAACCTTTACATACTTTTTATTTGGCGCCCAACGTGGGTCATTGCAAGACCTTGTCAACAGTCCCTCCTCAGCCTTTCTGTAGCCACCCTTCAGATACTGGAAGGCTACTCTAAGGTCTCCTGGAAGCCTTCTCTTCTCCAGGCTGCAGAGCCCCAACTCTCAACCTGTCCTCACAGCAGAGCTGCTGCAGCCCTCTGAGCATCCTCACGGGCCTCCTCTGGACCCACTCCAATGGTTCCATGTCCTTCCTGTGCTGGGGGCTCCAGAACTGCACACAGTACTCCAGATGGGGTCTGAGGAGAACAGCATAAAGGAGCAGAATCCCCTCCCTTGCCCTGCTGGCCACACTGCTCTTGTGTCACCTTGGGATGCTTCTGTGACTAGAAATCCCAGTCACTTCCCAGAAGCTCCTGTTGTGCCATGCCATAGTTACATTGTAAAATCAATGCACTCATTTGTGTAGTTATAATTAATATTCAGTGACTGTGTACATTTTTATTAATAGATGGTTGATTTGCAGTTGCAAGGTATCTGGAACCAGAGTAGCAGTTTGTGAAACTGGCACCCAGTTGTGGCAGTTCCTGCTCTGTTGCCATGGATGTTTTGCTCTGTAGCACATTAGTAAATATTTTGCTCTGTGGCTGTCCTGAAAAACACGAACTGCTTATGAGAGCCATGCATTCAAATAATTTTGATTAGTAATTCCCCATCAGAATTGGAAGACACATGGGTGGCGAAATGCTCACTCTGTTAAGCCATGCATGCACTACTCAGAGTCAGGATTTCACTCGAACAGCTGTGGTTTTTAACTGCAGTGCATCAATGTTCCTCTAAAAGGGGAAATCCATGGGGGAAGTCTTTCAGTAATTATGTTGTTATTACTCCATAATCTCTCATTTTTCCATGACCATTGCTGGGCGGTGTCTAGCTCGTGGAGACCAAGGTCAGTGCTTGCTGTGTACTGTGAACAAAAGTTTTGAAGAAAGGAACAGAGGTTTTGGTGTGGGGGAAAAAAAATGACCCTTGTAAAGCAGGATTGATAGTCATATTAGCTGGAGATAATATTGGAAAAGAGGCTTTATGGAGGCCTTTGTGCTCAAGCATCGCACGCTAGTTCATGAGCAGATGGCAGCCTTCGAAGAGAGAGCCTAATCAGGTTACTCTATGAGTCTCATTTTATGATGTTTTTATAGCCTAGTATTATCTCTTTATTGTGTAATCTGGTAGACTAATAACCTAACAAATATCTAACTTCTGGGAATTATCCACTTGCAGAGTAGATTTTGATACTTTCACATAAAACATTATTAATGGAAATCCACCTATTTAAGATACTGCAGAGTCCATGTGCAGCATTTTGATAAATGATGCAATTTTCAGTGCTGGAAAAAAAATATATTTAACTCCAAAACTGTCTTAAACACTTTAATAATGGTATCCCCTTTGGAAAATTCCCTTTTACTTCTAAAGGTCTAATTCATGTTCCATTGATGTTAAGAGAATAATTTCCATAAGCTTCAGATCAAACACACAGATTATTTGCACCAGATCTTTTTACAGTATTTGGACAATTCAGAAGGCTGCAATTAAAAACCTCAGAGTGTATCCAAGTGCTAAATTTTGGCTTCAATAAATGGAAGTGATGGGAAAACTCATTAGGTGCCTGTTTTCATGTTCAGATACTTGGAAGGACTGGTTATAGAAAATAATTTCTCTCCATCTTTGCTGCCTTTTTGCATCTGGTCAGACCCTAGTCTTTGAGCAGGCAGCACAGGCAGCTTGACTTCTAGTTTCCAAGGACTAACTCATCTTCATTTTCAGATCAATCTGTTCTAGTCTCTGGCCGCTGTTCACAGCACCACAGTATCACCAAGGTTGGAAGAGACCTCAAAGATCATCAAGTCCAACCCATTACCACAGACCTCAAGACTGTTGTGGTGAAGGTGTGACTGAAATGCTTGTAGGATATCACAATAATGAATCACAGAATAGTTTGGGCTGAAAGGGAAAGAAATCTAGTTGCAACTCCCCTGCTATGGGCAGGGACATCTTCAAGCAGACCAGGTTGCTCAATGAATCCACCGTTGTAATGCTTGCTTGTCACAGACATAGAATCATAGAATCATAGAATGGTAAG
>VWZE01021869.1:0-44717 GCA_013396675.1 Eubucco bourcierii
CTTGGCCTTGTTGAATTTCATGAGGTTGGCCTGGGATTTCATGAGGGATTTTGTTCTTGGCAGGTCTGGAAGTCTTCAATCTATTAATTAAAACCTGTTTAAATTACTCCAGGACCATAAGGAAAGAAAGGAAAAACCTTTAATTTTTTTCCTCCAGAAAAGTCCTGCATGTTCCAAACTGCATCTCTGATGGGTGAAGTCTTCACTGGTGCTGGGACCTCTTGCTTTGCAGAGGATGAACTCAGAGCATGCAAGGGGGATAAACCAGCTGTTGAGAACTTATTTTGCTTTGCAGAGAGGGGAGTTCATGTGGGGGATAAGGGACTGTTGCTGAGTGAGGAGGAGAGGAGGAGGTAAGACCTTGTTGGGTTACTGGTTGCTTCAGCCCCCAGAGAATCTCTTGGAGGGCCAGAGAGGATTGCAGTGAGGGTTGCTTTGCCAAATGAGGATGATGGAGGGACTGAGACATCTGTCTGATGAGGAAAGGCTGAGAGACCTGTTTAGTCTGGAGAAGACTGAGAGAAGATGTTATTAATGTTTATAAATCTCTAAAGGATGGGTGTCAAGAAGGGGCCAGGCTCTTTTCAGTGGTGTTCTGGGATAGGGTGAGGGGCAGTTGATGCAATCTGGAACACAGGAAGTTCCACCTTAACATGAGGAAGAACTTCTTTACTGTGAGGTTGCTGGAGCAATAGGCTGCCCAGAGAGGTTGTGGAGTCTCCTTTTAATAGAGACTTTCAAGATCCATCTGGACTTGTTCCTGTGTGATCTGCCTTAGATGATCCTGTTTTGGCAGGGAAGTTGGACTTGCTGATCTCCAGAGGTCCCTTCCAATCTCTATCATTCTATGATTTTATGACCTGCACTCCCCTCTTGTTGTCTGCCTGTGAAGGGCAGGGTGGGAGTTTTGGTGCACCCTCACTTGCCACGAGTTCAGCTGTAGTCTTCCTCCAATTTCCTCTCCAAACCCATTAGGTAAGAGCTGCCCTTCACAGCCGCAGGCTGCTGATGGTCAGTAGGGCTAATGGTTAGAATGCTGGATGGAGTGATGCCAGAGTGTCCCACTGCTGCAGGAAATGCTCCCAAGGTTCCCTTGATGCAGTTTTCTTCTTTGTCCTTCTAGTGCATACCTGGCCCCTGCTTGCACTCCCAAACCCACAGCTGGTACAAGCCTTTTCCAGGGAGATGTATCTGGGATTATATCCCAGCCCCATGACAGCAGCCATCCTTTACTTCCTTCTCCTGGGAACCTTTGGAGGGGAAGCTCTGCTCTGGTGAGAGTGCTTTGCCGTGGGACCCAGCCATGGTACTTTGCTGCCTGGACTGCACCTTGCTGCCAGGTTAGAGCAACTCAAACTCCCAGCAAGTGACCCAACCGCATTTCCCCTGTTGCAGTCCAAAAGCAGCACTTGGACTGAACTGCTGAAACAGCAGCAGTGCTTCAACCCCACAGCAAGCACCCTACTTATTTATTGATTTATTCTTTTAGCTCCTTTTCATAGTAAGGACCAGATGCTCCTTTCTCTGGAGAGATGCTGCCAGCCCTGACGGACGCCTGTTAGAGCTGAGCTGAGAGTGAGTTGCTATTCCTGGAGAGGATGAGTGCCAGGGATATGAACCATCTGCCTCGTTAAAAGGGAAGCGCCACTCGACTGCCCCCTCACCATACCCCCGCTGCCTGGTGGCAGCCACTTTGTTCCTGGGCAGGTGGGCACAGTGCTGAGTGCTCCTGCCAAAGAAAAGTTGTCATTAGGGAGGAAGTGAGGGCAGGGCACGTGGGAGGGGCTGGGGCTAATTGCATTTGTTTCCCATTTCCTTAACCCGGTAATTGGATTCTGATTTATTGGATGTGTCTGACCAGTGCTGTGGGTGAGGCACCATTAGATGAGCATTAGCATGGCCACGGAGGAAATGGAGCTGCTGGGAGCTCTGGAGGAGGCAGGGGCTGATAGAGGAAGCTGGAGATGGCAGAAGGATCCCAGGCATGGTGGTCCACAGAGAGAGGAAGGTGCAGAGTTTGCAGAACCTTTTCTGGAAGGAAATCCTTGCTGATGGTGCAGGTGTCCAGGGTGAGGTGCTGGCACTACCCTGCCAACCTGGCAGTGGGTCCTGAAGGGTCCAGTGGAACTGTGTGGGAAATCATGGCTGGGTGTGGTGTGCTCTTTTGGGCATGGTATGCTCTTGGAGCAGGGAGAAATTGCTGATGGCTGTGTGTGGGGAATGTATCCAGCACTGCTGACTAAGAGAGGTCCCTCCTATGATGTGGAGAGCAGGGTACCACCGACCAGACAAGCATGGGGGACAGAAAGACCCTCAGGGGTCACTCTGCATGACTTTAGAGACTTGGTTCCAGTGGCAGCCCTGGCTTAGGTTGCTCTGTGTGGGTCAGGCTGGAGGGGCTCAGGCTTTCTTGTGTGATGGTCAAGTCAAAGAGTTGGACCTCAATTCTGCTCCAACTGCCCTCAGGGGAAGGTACACCCTGGCATGGGCCCTACAGCAGAGGGCAACATGGTGCCAGAATCTGTGCTGAGGGGCACTGACCTGCCAAGGGGCTGCTGCCAAGTTCACGTGTGGGGTGAAGAGGCTTCAAAGAGGGTCTCACCCATTGCTTAAGCTCATCCCCATGGACAAGCAAGTTTTCCTTCAACCTCAGTCAGGTGTTATTGCCTGAAGCAGCTTGCTCTCTCTGACCAGGTTCTCAACATGTTTGCTCTCCATCTTTTATCCTCTCTGCCCAACAAGTGACAGTACCAAGACCCACACATCTGATCACAGTAATGCCCTGAGACCAGTACCTTCTAGTCCTGACTCTAGTGGTCACCAGTATCTCCTATCCTGCTGCCCACTACTACTTCCTAGTCCTGACCCTGGGGCCCATTCCTTAGAGCCTCTCTGTGTGGTGTTTTTCACCAGGCTGGTTGCAGAAGTTTTGATGGAGTTTCCTTTGTTGACCCAGCCAAGCCTGTGGCCTTGCCAACAATAGCTGAATGCACAATATCTGGCAAAGGCTGAGCAACAAGCTCCTTGCCAGAAGGCCGTGGAGAGGGCAGATGCTCTTGGTGAGATGTGGTGCTGACAGACAGTTGCTTAGCAATGTTTGCTGGATTCATTTTTGTTTTTAAACTGCAGCCAGTGGAATAGTTTTAGATGGAGAGGGATTGTAGTGCTCTGAGGAACCTGTCTCCAGTCACTGCAGTGCTGCAAGCCTGTGCTTGGTTTGATGGTGATTTCAACTGGGGAAATGCCACAGCTACCGTGGGCCAGATTGTGTCACAGGATCGCAGAATGTCAGGGGCTAGAAGGGACCTTGAAAGCTCATGCAGTCCAACCTCCCTGCCAGAGCAGGAGCACCTAGACCAGATCATACAGCAACGCATCCAGGTGGATTTTGATTATCTCCAGAGAGGGAGACTCCGCAGCCTCCCTGGGCAAACCTGTTCCAGTGGTCTGTCACACTCAGGGAAAAAATTCCTCCCCATGTTAACATGAAACTTCCTATGCCTTAACTTCCACACATTGCCCCTTGTCCTGTCATCAGGCATCACTGAGCAGAGCCTGGCTCCATCCTCCTGGTACCCACCCTTTACATATTCATAAATATGAATGATGTCACCTCTCAGTTTCCCAAGAAGGGACTTTATCAATGTCTACAAATATCTGCAGGGTGACTGTCAGGAGGATGGAGCCAACCTCTATTTAGTGGCACCCAGTGATAGGATAAGAGGCAATGAACATAATCACAAGAAATTCTGTCTCAACAGGAGAAAATACTGTGAGGCTTTTGAAGCCCTGGTGCAGTCTGCCCAGAGTGGTTGTGTAGTCTCCTCTGGAGATCTTCAAAACCCACCTGGATGTGTGCCTGTGTGATTGTTGAATATGAATTCTTCCTTTAAGAGCAGAGAGGTATTCAGGTAGGCAGCTTACAAGAAAGTTTGTGTCCCTCTATAACCTGTTGAGTTATGGTTGGACTCAAGGATCTTAAAGGTCTTTTCCAATCTTAAGGATTCTATGACCTGCCCAAAGTGGTCCTGCATCACAGGGGTTTTGGGCTTGCAAATCTCTGGAGGTCCCTTCCTACTGCTAGCATTCTGTAGTTCTGTGCCTCATGCAGGTTTTGAAGGGGCTCTGTTTTCAGCTGTGCTGATGATTGCATCCCAGGAGTGGCAAGCAGTCAAGTGCACTGAGAATATTGTAATATGTTCTTGGAAGTGAAGAGTTGGAGAGGAGAAAAGTAGATTTTGACAGCATTGCCTTTGGCTCTGCTTGTTATGATCCCCTTGGACTTCTCACATTGCCTTATCGTCCTTCAACTTGCTTGCTTACTAGATGAAAACCATTTTGAGATTAATTGAGGTGAACACTGGGTCTCAACAGCTGGAAATGAATTTTGCACCCCATGGACAAATTCATACATTTCACCCTTCTCATCTGTTTTCTTGAGAGTCCCCAGGTGAGGAACTGAATGTCTGGAGAACGACGTGTGGAAAAACCCACCCTGTTCCACAGGCAGCACAGAGGTGCTGCTCGGGGCTCTTACTCTGCTGTGCTCAGCAGTGCCTGAACATTAGACTTGCAGAAACTGGTGGGTACCTAGCAGGTGCTTTGAATTCAAGGGAAGGGTCTGCAGGCTGCCCAGAGAGGTTGTGAAGCCTCCTTCCCTGGAGACTTTCAAAACCCACCTGGATGTGTTCCTGTGTGGCCTGCCCTAGGTGCTCCTGCTTTGGCAGGGGGGTTGGAGTCAATGCTCAGGCAGTCCTTTCCAACCCCTAAAATTCTGTGATTCTGTGACATCAGTCAGGCTGAGCTTGAAGAGCTGAGAGCAGAACCAAACCCAGAGGCTTTTCTAATGTGGTGTTGCCTTTCCCTTTGCTGACTCTGTGTGTTTCTCAGGGTGGGCTCTGGATGGTAGCTGAGCTAATCCCGTTTCAGGCGTAACGCAGCCTGAGTCCTCAGGGATCCTGGTATTTTTAACATTTGCTTATTCAGCCACTCTCCTGAGAATTGCTGACTCTGGATGTGCAGCCTTGTAGACCAGGACAAGAACTGGGTGAGGATAAGCATGCATGCATGTGGTCTGCCTGCACCTGGTGCTGCTGGGGCAGAAGGGTGGTGGCACAGAAGGAAGTGGGGCACGTCTGAGCAGCGGTGCCTGCAGTGCTGTGGGGATGGATGGAACTCTGTCCGTGAGAATGGGTGGAGCTGTGCTGGCTAAGATGTGAAGGAGAAAGCCAGGCAAGGAGGGTGGAGGAGAGGGAATGCTCAAATGCCACCACATTTCCAGACTCTGCATCGGAGAAAGCTGGGAGAGGTGTCCTGATGAAGCTCTCTGTGTGTGCTACTGGCTGTGCTGTCTTGCACCTTCCTGTGTGAGCTGGGGGTCTCCCTGTCAGAATGTGTGAAGCTCTGGAGATAGTGGCCTGGCAGCACCTCCTGTGGTGCTGGGAGAGGCTGGATGCAAGGAGGTACAGGTCCCTTCCTGCTTTTGGGGTTTGTTATTAGCTGCTGTATGATTGCCAGCCAGCACTCACACAGAGTTCTCCCAAAGCATCCCACAGTACCCAGAGCATCCCAAAGAGATTTTTTGTGTCTTGATCAGTTACGGCAGCTGTTCCGTTGCTCTCTGGCCGGAGGCAGGACATTGGTGATTTCATTACAAAAGAAGATTTATTGCATTGGGGCAAAGCCCTTCTGCGGGCATCACTTGCTTGCAGAGCATGCTTGGAGGCTGAATTAGCTGAGTAAGAGAAGATGTGAGATCCTCCTGCCTTTCATGATAGTTTCATAGAATAGTTTGGTTTGGAAAGGACCTTAAAGATCATCTAGTTCCAACCCTCTGGCCTTGGACAGAGACACCTTCTGCTAGATTGTAATGCTCAAGGTCTCATCCAGCCTGAACTTGAACACCTCCAGGGAGGTGACATCCACAACCTCCCTGGGCAACCTGTTCCAGTGTCTCACCACCCTCACTGCAAAGAATTTCATCCTAATCTTCAGTCTCAATCTCCCCTCTTCCATTGCCCAAAACCATTGCCCCGTGTCCTATCACTAAAGACTCTTGTAAAAAATCCCTTCCCAACTTTCCTGTAGGCAGCCCTTCAGATGCTGAAAGGTTGCTATAAAGTCTCCTTGAAGCTTTCTCTTCTCCAGGCTGAACAACCCCAACTCACTCAGCCTGTACCCACAGGGGAGGTGCTCCAGCCCTCTGATCATCTTCTTTGCTTCTTCTGTACCCCCTCCTCCTTGTGCTGGGGAAACCAGAAGTGGACACAGGGCTCCAGGTGGGGTGGCAGGAGAGCAGAATAGAGGGTCAGAATCACATCATTCTTTGGCTTTAGTCTCCTTTCTAATGGCAGAGGAGCACAGAGTGACTCTGCAGGTACCCAGCTGAATGATGGGAGGTGCATTTGAGATGAAAGTATCTCCATTAGGAAACAGCATAATTGCTTTTGTCTCCTAGACACCAGACCCCAAGAGGTCAGCACTCAGCACTGTGTTTTTGCTTCACTTCCTTAGGCTGAGATCTCTGGGGATGAAGATATGAGAACAGTCCATCAAGCAGAGCAGGGGCCAGTGTGTGTCTTGAGGATAAACTGGAGCTACCTGTCTTGGCCAAGGTTTTGTTTCTGCCATCTATCAGCTGGCTTTTGTGGCCTGAGTTTGAAATCTTTGCAGCCTGGGCAATGTCTTAAAGAATAGTTCATGCCTTCTCTGTGCTATTTCTTGTCCTGTCACTAGACACCTTTATTAAAAGTCCCTATCCAGCTTTCCTGTAGGCTCCCTTCAGGTATTGGGAAGCAGCTCTAAGGTCCCTTCAGAGTATTCTCTGGGCTATACAACCTCAGCTTCCTCAACTTATCCTCACAGGAAAGTCTGAAATCATGCCTTGGAGTCAGGGGCTCTGGTGTGAGATGTTTTGGACACCAAGGGGGCAGGATCTGAAGTGCTGTGAGATGCCTCACTTTTCACAGAGTCATAGAATGGTTTGAGTTGGACAGGACCTTAAAGATCATCTAGTTCCAACCCCCCTGCCATGGGCAGGGACACTTCCCACCAGACCAGCTTGCTCAAATCCCCATACAGCCTACTCTTAAACAGTTCCAAGGATGAAGTGTCCACAAGTCTGGGCAACCTGTTCCAGTGTCTCACTGCCCTCAGAGTAAAAAACTTCTTCCTAATGTCCAGTCTAAATCTACCCTGCTCTAGTTTCAAACCATTGCTACTTGTCCTACGACTACAAGCCCTTATCAAAAGTCCCTCCCTATCTCTTCTGTAAGCCTCCATCATCTCGAGGAGGCCCCTAGAGAAAAGGCAGGCTGAGGGGCATTGGTTACAAACAGCACTGATGGGATGCTTAGGCAAAGGCAGGAGGAGGCTGGTGTTCCTTCAGGAGCAGGACTGCGTGTCTTGATCATGGATGACAGGGAAACATCAACATGACGCTCCTTGCTCTGCAGCAGAAGATTTGCACTGCTATTCCTCCTGCCTCATTTTTCATTCTTGAGTGAAAATGATGAGGGCAACTCTTGGGAAGGAGCTGGAGAGTGAGCTAGAGTGTGTGAGGAGCTGATGGCATTGCCTAAGCAGGTGTTTTGAATGCAGGAGGATGTGTCAGTTAAGTGGCTGTGTTACTCATTTTTCCTTTTTCTGGAGGGCAAAGCTAGTTCTGCCTGGAAGTGCTGTGGTAGGAGCATGAGTTATGGCACCTGTCTGCACAGCCAGCAGAAACTATTGCTGAGCTGTGTTCCTGGCTAAAAGGGGTCTGCAGGGCAAAAGGCATCTGCAGTGGACCCCATTGGAGCCTGGCTGCAGGCAGTGAGGGTGATTGTGGATGACTCCAGCAAACACCATGGTGTAACGTTAGATTTCTTACTCCTGTGTTTTACTTCTCCAATTGTTCCTTGCTCCAGTCCCACTCTCTGGGTAGGAAAACCATCTGCACTGGGCAGACATTCTCCTGAGAAGAGTCTGAGGAGCTCACTCGGGAGCAAGAGCAGCCTCCACACCTGTGGTCCCTTCTCTGGACCTTTATTTTGGTTGGACTAATGTTTTGTTTGCCAAAACCTGCCGTTTCCAAGGGAAAAGCAGGCTGCAAACAGTTTCACTCCCCCTCTCCAAGTGATAGATCTCCTTCACCTAAGATATTCTGGTTTTGCTTCCTCTTGAGATGATTTTGCTTTCCTTTTGGAAATTCCCCACCCACCCATGCATTGCATTTTGCCAAGAAAAAAATCCACAAAACAAGTAGTTCTGGGTCGACCTGAAATGACCCTCCCCTTGTCCTCATCCAGTTCCTCCATATACCTTGCTTATATCCCAGCCCTCTTCTCAGCAGCCTCCTGGGCAGGCTTTGTGCTTTGTACACCACAGTGAGGGCTGTGGTGCAAGCACCGTGGGGACCTTCTTCTCTGAGGTCCCCATAGGATTTTGTTCAGTGGCTGGTTCTCCCCATAAGAACAGGCTTGTCATTGGGATGGAAGAATTAGAGCCCTTGGCATTTCCCTCTTGCTATGTAGATTGGGGCAGCAGAGCAGAGAGGGAAGAGACTGGCTCAGAGCTGGAACCAAAGGTGGTGCCTGGGGAGAAGGGGCTCGGACTGGTGCTCTGGTGCCAGAGTTGTGGAGCTCTTGGCTGAACTGCAGTGCTTGGTGCCTTGGTTTAAAGCATCCCCTGTACCCAAGGGCAGAGAATAGGGCAAGCCCACCATGTGCACCCTTTGGAGTAGGGTTTGGCCTCTGTTAACATTCTATAGTAGGTTAGTTTGCGCTGAATTGCAGAACGGTGGGGGTTGGAAGGGGCCTCTGGAGATCTAGTCCAAGCCTGCTGCTAATGCAGGTTCACCTAGATCAGGTTGCCCAGGATCACAAGGTCCAGGTGGGTTTGACATCTCTCCAGTGAAGGAGACCCCACAGTCTCTCCTGGCAGCCTGCTCCAGTGCTCTGGCACCCTCAAAGTAAAGAAGTTTTTCCTCAAGTTCAAGCAAAACCTCCTGTGTTCTGGTTTGTGCTTATTGCCCCTTGTCCTGTCACTGGGCAACACTGAAAAGAGCCTAGCCACATCCCCCCCTGACCCCCACTCTTTAACTATTGACCAACATTGATCAATTCCCCTCTCAATCTGCTCTTCTCCAGGCTGAAGAGCTCCAAGTCTCTTAGCCTCCCTTCACAGGAGAGATGTTCCAGTCCCCTCAGCATCCTTGTGGCCCTCAGTTTGAGTCTCTCAAGTATTTCCCTGTCTCTCTTGACCTGGGGAGCCCAGAATACTCCAGGTGTGGCCTCACCAGGGCAGAGTGGAGGGAGAGGAGAAACCTCCTTTGACCTGCTGGTCACACTCTCCTTAATGCATCCCAGGGTGCCATTGGCCTTGGCCACATTAATGGCTCATGGGGAACTTGTTGTCCCCCCAGCACTCCCAGACCATTCTGCATGGAGTGTCTTTCCAGCAGGGCAACCCCTCCCCTGTCCTGGTGCAGGAGGTTGTCCTCCCTAGAGGAGGGAGCAGGACCCGCTGTTTGGATGCTGTTAGGCCAGAGCTGAGATGCTGTCTATCCATCAGTGCCACATCTCTCTCCACAGCCTTCAGTCTCTCTCTCAGCCCTTTGGGGAAGGACAGAGCTGGTACTGCCAGGGCTAATTATTCCCGAGGACAGAAGACGTGATGAAATATTAACCTTTTTCAAAAAGAGAGACTCACTTAATGAGCTCCCCTCTGGCAACATGTTCACCCAGAGATACCAGCCTGTTCCCTAGATAGCTGTGTCAGCTGGTGATCTTTCTGCACATCCCTGTCACCGTGGGGGCTGTGGAGGGAAGGAGAGCTGGGAGTTCAATAACAGGTCAGGTTTTTTCACCCTGAGAACAGCCCAACCCTTTTCAGGGTGAGCCATGCCTGCACACAGACACTGCTGCTGCTGTTCCAGAGGCTGCACCTGTAGCCCAGAAGGCAACCATCAACAGAAGTGTGACCAGCAGGACAAGGGAGGTGATTCTACCCCTCTGCTCTGCTTTCCTGAGGCACCACCTGGAGTGCTCCATCCAGTTATGGTGCCCCCAACACAAGAAGGACACAGAATCTTCTCTGTCTCCACACCTTGAATATGTCTATGTTGTCAGTGCCACACGCCAGGAAGCTGAATTCAGAGGCTGTGCAGGTAGATTAGGGTAGAGCTAGGTGAAAAAGTGTGCTCCACTTCTGGCTAGGTGAAAAAGTGTGCTCCACTTCTGGCTAGGTGAAAAAGTGTGCTCCACTTCTGGCTAGGTGAAAAAGTGTGCTCCACTTCTGGCTTTTATTTTTCTTAAATAACTAACAGTGATGGCAATTTCAGGATGAACCAAAAGCAAAGCTTTCAGGGGACCTGAAAGTAAAAACAAAGGAAAACTTAAGGCCAAAGGGATGTGTTTTTCTCCTCCTGAAAAGGAGGGGAAAAAAAAAATCCTTTAGATCTCAAATGCTTTTGAGACTTCTTGTCATCTGAAAATGACAGGCTGTATTTAAAAGCAAGTCACTGGGAGTATCAGGTGAAAAATGCACTTTGGGCTGCTCTGGAACAAGTGATGTGCTAGAGTGGAGTGATGCTGTGGCGTGTGCCAGCAGCTGCAGGAGCCCACTGGTAGGAGAACATGGTATCACCATGGCATACACCACATTGGGGAGGTACCTTCCTGTAGGAGGGAGGTATGGAAGACTCTAATAGCCCACGACTGACCACAGCCCCAGTCGTGGTCTTCAGGGGGGGTGTGCTAATGCTGGTCAAGCCACTGAGGCATGGGATCTCCTTTTGAAAATCCGTGTGCTTCCTTCCCTGTGATGGCCAGAGGGGATTCTGGGAGGGTTTACAGGGAAGAGAAAGTCTTGCTTCTCTTGGTGTTCTTCTCAGACATCAGTGTGATTCACAGATTGCACCGGGTTGGAAAGGGACCCTCAAAGGTCATCTTATCCAACCCTGCTGCACTCAGCAGGGACAGCTATAACTAGATCAGGCTGCCCTGGGACACAGCAAGGCTGATCTTGAATGTCTACAGGGATGAGACCTCAACCACATCCCTGGGCAACCTGTTGCAGTATTTCATCACTCTCATTGTGCAGAACTTCCTCCTGATGTCCAACCTAAATATGTCCTGTTCCTGTTTCAAACCATTGCCATTTGTCCGATCACCACAAGCTCTTCCAAACAGTCTCTCCCCAACATTCCTGTAGGTCCCCTTCAAGTATTGAAATGCTACTCTAAGGTCTCCCTGGAACCTTCTCTTCTCCAGGCTGAACCACTCCAACTCTCTCAGCTTGTTGTCACAGGAGAGGTGCTCCAGCCCTCTGATCACCTTGGTGGATATGATGCCTACCTGACCTTTACCAGAGGGCTTGGTGAAGACTTGGCGATGGCCATCGCTTCGTCTCCAAGTGCTTCAACATTGCCAAGGTGCCATTGATCACCCTCTGCCGGAGCCATCCGCTGCCTGTCACTGCTCTAACATATTGAGCACTTGGTTTATAGTTATTACCTGCCATCAATTACTTTGATAACTTGCTCCAAGTAATTCTGACTGAATGAAGCTGTTTGTTTAACTTCCCTGCTCGTCCCGCAACTTCTATCGACCCAATATGTTAGTGTGGGCTGAGATCGAAGTCAAGTATTGGTAAGTGATGGAACTAATTCTCTGAGGCTCGTTGCTATTGGCCTTGAGACAGTTTCTTCCATCAAACCCTTGTTTGTTTGTTTTTCAGTGCCCTGCACCTTACAGGCCTGTTCCTGTCGACTGCCCTCAGGGGATGATCACAGGCAATGTTTCGGGGCCATTTGGGTGGATTTAATAGATTCAGAGAATGGTTTAGGTTGTGAAGGACCTTAAAGACCATCTAGTTCCAAGCCCCCTGCCATGGGCAGGGAAACAATCTACTACAACAGCTTGCTCAAGGCCTCATCCAACCTGGCCTTGAACACCTCCAGGGAGAGGGCATCAATTACGTCCCTGGGCAACCTGTTCCTGTGTCTCACCACCCTCACTGGAAAGAATTTCTTCCTAATCTCCGGTCTAAATCTACCCTCTTCAGGCTTCAATCCATTCCCTCTCATCCTATCACTACAAGTCATTGTAAAAAGTCCCTTCATGTCTTTTTTGTACCCCCCTTTCAGGTACTGGAAGGCTGCTTTGAGGTGTCCCCAGAACCTTCTTTTCTCCAGGCCGAACTTTCTCAGCCTGTCCATATAGGGGTAAGGGGACCATATGGCTCTCCTTTGGAACCTCTGCAGCTCTTGTGCTGGGGCCACTAGAACTGGACACATTACTGCCACTGAAAGCACTACAGATCCCTGCATGCTTGAAGTCTTTTTGAGCTATCACAACGTAGAGTGGAGATTGTATTTCTCCACTTGTGATTAAGGAGTTGTGGGGAATGGAGCTTTTGCTTTGCTTTGGCACACGGTGCCAGGAAGCTCTGGTCAGAAAGCATCCTCTTTAATGAATCTTTGCATCCGTGGTTCTGACCATCTGAATTGTAATTTTGGGATCTCCTGGCACTTAAAGATTTTTAATAAAGGATTGGTGGCTTTTTTAGGTGCTGAAATGTGTCCAAAAAGGGCAAGCAAGGTGGTGAAGGGCCTCGAACAAAAATCTTATGAGGAAGGGCTGAGGGAAGTGGGGTTGTTCAGCCTTTAGAAGAGGAGGCTGAGGGGAGACCTCATCACCTTCTACAGCTACCTCAAAGGAGGGTGGAATGAGGTGGGGGTTGGTCTCTTCTTGCATGCAACAAGTGAACAGGACAAGAGGAAGGGGCAGGGGAGGTTCAGGTTGGAGATTAGGAACAATTTCTTCACAGAAAGGGTTCTTTGTTGTGGGAACAGGCTACCCAGCCAGATGGTGGAGTCACCATCTCTGGAGGTATTTAAAAGACACGATGATGTGGTGCTTAAGGAAATGGTTTAGTGATACTGGCTGAGTAGTAGTGGTGGGACTGCAAGTTCTAGGTGAGTGGCTGGACTTGATGATCTTAGAAGTCTCTTCCAACCTCAACAGTTCTACGATCCCAGGAAGGTGCAAGGTGCCAGATTTTGCTTGTACTGTCATCAGGTGAAAACCTTTGATATCAGCTCTGGTATTCCAGTAAAACTGGCATCAGAAATTTGGCCACAATGTCAAATTCTACTGAAAACAAAGAAGGTTCTGTTGTTTTTTTTCCCCTGTGATTTTCTTGGTTTTCCCCCCACTTGTGTTGGTTTCTGCTTTCTTTTTGCTTCAGTTGTGAGGAAAGAAGGGTAAGGAGGGGAGACCCAGAAACAAGGCAGACCCTGAGTCTGTGTAGGGCCCTAGAAGTCTGAATTATTCATGAGCTGCTTTGAAGATCAAGACAAACAGTCTGCTTTGACTTGGTTTTAAATACAACCGTGCTATCCTCTCTTTGCTTTCCAGGAGCTTCTCTTTTTATTCTCCTCTTCTTCTCCAAAGACAAAAATCCAGAGTTGTGTTTTTGTTTTTGTTTTTTTTTTTTTTTAGTAATAAATTATAAATGCAGCATCTCATCAGTTTGGAGGTTTGCTGGCAGCAGCACATCATCTGCACAGTAGGTTATTTTTACCTTCTTGCATTTCCCCCTTTCTTCAAATTTAACTGTTTGATTAATTTTTTAGATATCTATCTTGCTGGGATAAGAAAGAAAGAAAGGAAGGAGACCTCAAAAGGCAGTGAGTTAGAGGAAACACTAACTGTGCTCTAGCACTGCTTCACTTGCCAGGAGCTGTGTAGAAAAGTGTCCTTTTTGGTCAGCTCAAGAAGACTGGCTTTCTCAGGTCAACCTGTGGCTGATTTGAACCTGGGTGCCCATTTGCAGGTCCCTGCCCTAGTGGGCAGCCTGTGTGGTGATCCCCTGCCAAGGCTTGGGGCTGCCTTCAGGCAAGCTCTGGCTGTCACCTCCACATCAGCGGTAACACATCAGCTTCAGGAGAACACAGAGCCTGAAAGAGACCTCTTTCATCAGTGGCTACTTCTCCTCCCTTCTGAGGTATTCCTCTTTTAAACAGTGTTTTTGTGGTAGCATGCACTGAGGAGAGGAGAGGTGGGGACTTGGAGAGCTTTTTCTAGGAACTGAATCTACAGCCAGGACTGGTTTAGGCCAGTGTTTTCCTGGTGGTCTGCCTTATAGCTTTACCCAGTTCCATCTAGGTAAAGCCAACTAAGTAACTTCTTGACAGCTCTGAATATTTGTTGCAGAAGTGCCTCCCACCCTTGCTCAAACCCTTGCACATGCCCAAGTTGTCTGCTGAAGCAGAGGTTCCTCTCTTTGGGAGCCCCCTGTTTTCTTCCCGCTCCAGCAACCAGCTTGGGGATTTTTCAGTCCCTTTTGGGAATGCAATCTGAAGGTGCATGCCAGTCCAGCACAGAGAAATCCTGCTGACCTTTCTCAAGGGTGTTTTCTCACTTTGGCAAGCCACACTTCAGCTGGCATTCTCTGCAATACCATGGCATCACCAAGTGACATCCGATTCCTCATCCCTTCTTTCCTTTTGGCATCTCTACTTTCCAGAGTCTTCCACATTTCAACTCTTTTTTTTTTTTTTTTCTTTTCAGCCCCTCTTTTGGTGTTTTGGTAGCACCAACCTGTCCCTAATCCCTACCATCCCGAGGTGGACCTGCCAACATCAGGATAGATACAAGAAGGTCTGTATCCGGTGGCAATCTCCCCTCTTCCTGTTGTGCTGCAAAGCCCACATAGGTGGTCTGGGCAGTGACACTCACACTCAGATTGCGGTGTGGCCTGATGGAATGGTCAGCATCAAAGCTCTTGGTGCTGTGGAGGAAACCCCAGAGCTTTCTTAGTATTTCTTTGTCCCAGGATGTGCAGGCAACCTGTTTGCTGCTAGCACCTAGCATGGCACCAGGTGCCACCCAGTCGCATGGCCGTGCTGGAGATGTGCAGCAAGGCAGATCCTGGTCAACCCTTCATTTGAGAGGCTCATCATGACAGAGTCATCTTGAGTCATTCAGAACTCATCTGGGTTTGGAGACTGTTCTGTGCAGGCTACTCTGGTGATCCTGCTCTGGAGGAGGCCTGAACTAGATGATCTCCAGAGGTCCTTTCCGACCCTTATCGTTCTGTGATTCTCTTTATCCATCTGGATTCTGTCTCTGGGGTTCTTCAGGCAGGCCAACCTGGCTTCTGGCTTCTTGTAGCCCCTGAGATGCTATGGGCTGGTGGAGCAGACCACGTTGCAGCCAGGTCAACCTGGCAGTGCTCCTGCAACCTTAGCACAGCAAGTGCCAGGTCTGCAGTCTTGTTGCAGCGTTTCAGAAGATGAAAGTTTAAATGATGGTAGGCAGTCAGTTTCAACACACTACCAGGACAAACAATGCAGTTACAGCTTTTCTTTGGGTTACTTATTTCTTTATTTCAGAGGATTACTGGGTCCAGTCTTATTCAACATCATCATCTGTGACCTGGATGAGGGGACAGAGTGTGCCTTCTGCAAGTTTGTGGATGATACCAAAGTGGGGCATTCCATCAGGCTGTGCAGCCATGCAGTGTGACCTGAGCAGCCTGGAGAGCTGGGCAAATGGGAACCTGACAAGGTTCAACTAGGACAAGAGTGGAGTCCTGCACCTGGGGAGGAACAGCAACATCTACCAGTACAGGTTAGAGGCTGACCTGCTGGAAAGCAGCTCCATGGAGAAGCAGCTGGGAGTGCTGGTTAAGTAAGTTATCTATGAACAGCAATGTGCCCTGGTGGCCAAGAAGGCCAATGGCATCCTGGAGGGCATTGAGTATGTCCAGCAAGTCAAGGCAGGTTCTTCTCCTCCTCTACTCTGACCTGGAGAGATCACATCTGGAGCATTGTGTCCAATTCTGGGCTCCTCCTTCCAAGAGGGACAGGGAACTGGGAAGAGTCCAAGGGAGGGCTTACAAGGATGATGAATGGACTGGAACATCTGTCTGACTAGGAAAGGCTGAAAGACCTGGGGCTGTTTAGTCTGGAGAGAAGAAGACTGAGAGGAGATATTATTGATGTTTATTAAAATCTGAAGTGTGGGTGTCAAGAAGAAGGTTCCAGTCTTTTTTCACTGGCATCCTGTGAAAGGACAGGGGGCAATGGATACAAACTGGAACAGAGGAAGTTCCACCTCGACATGAGGAGAAACTTCTTTGCTCTTATGATGTTGGAGCACTGGAGCAGTCTGCCCAGAGAGGTTGTGAAGTCTCCTTCTCTGGAGGCTTTCAAGACCTGCCTGGATGCGTTCTCATGTGGCCTGCCCTAGGTGATCCTGCTTTGGCAGGAGGGTTAGACTAGATGATCCCTGGAGGTTCCCTTCCAATCCCTAACACTCTGTGATTTAAGCAATCTGAAAACAAAACCAAAAGAAAACAAAAGAACAACCCTCAGACTGCTTTTGCTTTTCTGAAAATCATAAAACGGTAAGGTTGGAAGGGACCTCAAAGATCATCCAGTTCCAACCCCCTGCCATAGGCAGGGACACCTCCCACTAGAATAGGTTGCTCAAGGCTTCATCCAACCTGTCCTTGAATACCTTCAGGGAGGGAGCAGCCACAACCTCCCTGGGCAACCTGTGCCAGTGTCTCACCACTCTCATTGTAAAGAACTTCTTCCTAACATCCAGTTTAAATCTCCCCTCTGCCAGTTTAAACTNCAGATTGCGGTGTGGCCTGATGGAATGGTCAGCATCAAAGCTCTTGGTGCTGTGGAGGAAACCCCAGAGCTTTCTTAGTATTTCTTTGTCCCAGGATGTGCAGGCAACCTGTTTGCTGCTAGCACCTAGCATGGCACCAGGTGCCACCCAGTCGCATGGCCGTGCTGGAGATGTGCAGCAAGGCAGATCCTGGTCAACCCTTCATTTGAGAGGCTCATCATGACAGAGTCATCTTGAGTCATTCAGAACTCATCTGGGTTTGGAGACTGTTCTGTGCAGGCTACTCTGGTGATCCTGCTCTGGAGGAGGCCTGAACTAGATGATCTCCAGAGGTCCTTTCCGACCCTTATCGTTCTGTGATTCTCTTTATCCATCTGGATTCTGTCTCTGGGGTTCTTCAGGCAGGCCAACCTGGCTTCTGGCTTCTTGTAGCCCCTGAGATGCTATGGGCTGGTGGAGCAGACCACGTTGCAGCCAGGTCAACCTGGCAGTGCTCCTGCAACCTTAGCACAGCAAGTGCCAGGTCTGCAGTCTTGTTGCAGCGTTTCAGAAGATGAAAGTTTAAATGATGGTAGGCAGTCAGTTTCAACACACTACCAGGACAAACAATGCAGTTACAGCTTTTCTTTGGGTTACTTATTTCTTTATTTCAGAGGATTACTGGGTCCAGTCTTATTCAACATCATCATCTGTGACCTGGATGAGGGGACAGAGTGTGCCTTCTGCAAGTTTGTGGATGATACCAAAGTGGGGCATTCCATCAGGCTGTGCAGCCATGCAGTGTGACCTGAGCAGCCTGGAGAGCTGGGCAAATGGGAACCTGACAAGGTTCAACTAGGACAAGAGTGGAGTCCTGCACCTGGGGAGGAACAGCAACATCTACCAGTACAGGTTAGAGGCTGACCTGCTGGAAAGCAGCTCCATGGAGAAGCAGCTGGGAGTGCTGGTTAAGTAAGTTATCTATGAACAGCAATGTGCCCTGGTGGCCAAGAAGGCCAATGGCATCCTGGAGGGCATTGAGTATGTCCAGCAAGTCAAGGCAGGTTCTTCTCCTCCTCTACTCTGACCTGGAGAGATCACATCTGGAGCATTGTGTCCAATTCTGGGCTCCTCCTTCCAAGAGGGACAGGGAACTGGGAAGAGTCCAAGGGAGGGCTTACAAGGATGATGAATGGACTGGAACATCTGTCTGACTAGGAAAGGCTGAAAGACCTGGGGCTGTTTAGTCTGGAGAGAAGAAGACTGAGAGGAGATATTATTGATGTTTATTAAAATCTGAAGTGTGGGTGTCAAGAAGAAGGTTCCAGTCTTTTTTCACTGGCATCCTGTGAAAGGACAGGGGGCAATGGATACAAACTGGAACAGAGGAAGTTCCACCTCGACATGAGGAGAAACTTCTTTGCTCTTATGATGTTGGAGCACTGGAGCAGTCTGCCCAGAGAGGTTGTGAAGTCTCCTTCTCTGGAGGCTTTCAAGACCTGCCTGGATGCGTTCTCATGTGGCCTGCCCTAGGTGATCCTGCTTTGGCAGGAGGGTTAGACTAGATGATCCCTGGAGGTTCCCTTCCAATCCCTAACACTCTGTGATTTAAGCAATCTGAAAACAAAACCAAAAGAAAACAAAAGAACAACCCTCAGACTGCTTTTGCTTTTCTGAAAATCATAAAACGGTAAGGTTGGAAGGGACCTCAAAGATCATCCAGTTCCAACCCCCTGCCATAGGCAGGGACACCTCCCACTAGAATAGGTTGCTCAAGGCTTCATCCAACCTGTCCTTGAATACCTTCAGGGAGGGAGCAGCCACAACCTCCCTGGGCAACCTGTGCCAGTGTCTCACCACTCTCATTGTAAAGAACTTCTTCCTAACATCCAGTTTAAATCTCCCCTCTGCCAGTTTAAACTCATTACTCCTTGTCCTGTCATCGCAAGACCTTGTAAATAGTCCCTCCCCAGCCCTCCTGTAAGCCCCTTCAGACACTGGAAGGCCACTCCAAGGTCTCCTGGAAGCCTTCTCTTCTCCAGGCTGCAGAGCCCCAACTCTCTCAGTCTGTCATAGCAGAACTGCTGCAACCCTCTGAGCACCTTCATGGTCTCCTCTGGACTCGCTCCAACAGTTCCATGTCCTGCTCATGTTGGGGGCTCCAGAACTGTACACAGTACTCCAGGTGGGGTCTCAGGAGAGCAGAGCAAAGGGGCAGAATGCCCTCCTTTGCCCTGCTGCCCACACTGCTCTTGCTGCAGTGCAGCACTCAGTTGCGTGCACACACTGCAGGCTCATGTTGAGCTGTTCATCATCCCAGACCCACAAGAAAGTTTGTGGCTGTTGTTTTGGGTTTGTTGATTGTTAATTTNTTTTTTTTGTGGCAGTGCCAGCACACAGCTCCGGGCAGGTTGATTTTCCTTATTACAGCCATTTTTGGGCTGTGCGCTGCAATTTGCACTCGCAGCGAGGTATTAAATTGAAATTACCCCAGATGTAATTGTCACACAAAATAATTCTGGACATGCTGGATTTAATGCTTTTCCAAACTGTGGGTTTTATTACCCGAGCCCGAGTGCCAAGAAAACCACTCCTAGCGAACGACTCGCATGGAAGTCTGTCTTCTGGGGAGCTGTGAGAGGTTTAGCTCTGCTTATGCTGGGGGAAGAAGGAAAAAAAGAAAAGGGACTGACCAGAAGAGGCTTTCAAAGGGCTCCTCAAAAAGGATCCAGGGGTAAAATTCTTGGCAAGGGAAGTCAGGGCTCTATAGGGGTCCCAAAGGAGCCTTGCCAGGTGCAGCGTCTCAGCCTAACTGCTTTCAGGCTGGTTTTGGGAGAGGTTTGCCCAGCCTGTGGTGCCAGTGGTGGTCACAGGGGTGAACTGAGGCTGGGGGTGCTGGGGAGGGTCCGCTCTTTCTCTGTAGCATCAGCACAGGCCTTCATAGAATGATTTGGGTTGGAAGGGACCTTAAAGATCATTTAGTTCCAAACCATGGGCAGGGACACCTCCCAGGTTGCTCAAGGCTTCAGTCATTGGTCCCACCTTTGGGATGTGACAAGCCTTGTTAGATAGGAGTCAGGGCTGAGTGGCAGTGCCAGAGGCCAGGCTCCTGGAGCTGCTTGTCTACAACATTTCAGTGTTTCCTACATGGATGTTGTCTAGTTAGGCTGATCTGGTGCTTCAGCATCTGGAGTTTTAGAAGCAAGCTGTTGTCACACACGAGGAGCCTTCATCACACCACTGGCAGGCTCAGCCAGCTCACAGTGTTCCCTGGCAATTCCACTGGTGGATGATGCAGCACACATCCACCACAGCTTTGTTTATTAGCTCCTTAACCGTTGTAATCACACCACTAAAGTATTGATGACTTTGTATTCTCCATCCTCTTTCGCTCTGCTGCAAAAATAGCTTCCCTTGGTTGCTCCCCAGACCCCCTCCTGCTGTGAAGCTGGGAGTGGGTGGAAGGACACACGTCTGGGAGGAGTTAGGAGATAATGGTGCAGAAACAGCACAGGGAGAGCAATTGTGGTAGGCAGGCTGGGGCTGAGCCTGGCAAAACAGGCACCAAACAGCAGCAGCAGCTTCTTGCTCATCATACCAGCTTAGGAAAGCTCAGCTGAAGTTGCTTACTGCATGATGCAAGGGGCCACGGGGACCTAGACGAGCAGGTCAAGGCATGACCCAGTGCTGCTTAGTAATTCAGAAACTCTCTGTCTTTAAAACCCCTGAGATGAAGCTTTGATGAATGAGGGTAGTGTTGCACAGGGCAGTGCCACTGAGTTTTCTACTGCATGCAGAGTGGCCATGCAACTTTAGTGTCCTTTGAGGATGGGCCTAGAATTAGAATCAGTTGAATGATGAATTTGGGGAGTTGATGGCTGTGCTGAAAGAACAGGGCAGTGATGAGAGATCTGCTTTGGTCAAGTTGAGGCAGGATTTGGGAAGGGTTTTGATGAGAGACAGCAGCTACTGATTTAGTGTGAGCATGCCTCTCTCAAGATACAGGGTTTTCTCCTTACCTTTGGAATCATTTCACCTCTTGTGCAATCTTCTATCTTTCATGTAGGGCCACTTTGTAAATAACCAGAAATGCAATTTCAAAATGAAAGGGTGGAAAACTTCATTAAAAAGCACATCTCAGGCAATCTGGCTATGTACTGTGCTGCTAGCCTAAACCAACAATATTTGGCTACTCTTACTTGCTTTCTCCTCCCCATCCCTACCTTCATTTTTCTTTACCTTGAGTGGTGCAGAACTCTGAGGAATCAAACTGATGATTTGTTGAAAGAGTGGTTGTTCAGTCCTCTTTCTTGCTTCATTTGAGAATATGAAGAGTAGCATCTGAGCAGTGACACGAGGTCAGCAGCACATGGATGGGAAGGGACATGGTGGTTGTGAGGGAGAGCTCCTCAGGATGGGCATGGAGTGCCCTCCTGCCGCTGGTTTGTCATCTTAAAGGCCATCACAGCGACTGACAGGGACCTGGAAAGAGTAACATGGAAGTGCAAGAGGTGTGTCTGGAGCCAGGAATATGTTGGCATCACTCTGTGGAGCCACAAATTTCATCAGCTAAAGGTCAGAGTAATTACAGAGTCTACAACATTTCCTCCTGGGAAGGAGGCAGCAGGGACTGTGTTTACAGTTGTGGCTTTTCACCTTCTGCAGGCTGGCCTGGAAAGCGTTAAATCTCAGTCTCCCCTGTCGTCAGATGGTGCCAGTAAGGCAGAATGAATAAGGAAAGAGTCAGTTCAGAACCAGGACTTGGCTCACCTCTCAGCCAGCTGGTGGAAACTGCAGCCTTGGGAGGTGGGATGGAGGTGGCTGGGAGTTGGCGCTGCAGCGATGCTCTTACCTCTGCCAGTGCCACCAGCCAGGTGGGCGTGACAGTGTTTGGGCCTCTGCCTCAGTTTTGGAGAGAAAAAAAACCTTCATGATAGGTCAGTACTTCTGGGATGACACCAAAAGAGCCTCCCTGAGGCATCATGAGACTTGCAGCTGGTCTTCAAGCACCTCAGCTGTGCCTTGCCTTTGATGTGAGGGACTCATTTCTGATCCCCCTCATGCTAACAACAGCCAAGATCCTCCTGGCTGAAAGTGGTGTTGCCCTGACTAGTGTGAGAAGTCTCACTTCCTCCCAGGTGAACCTCATGAGGCTCAACCAGGTTAAGTGCAGGGTTCTGCACCTGGGCAGGAAGAATCCTCACTATCAGTACAGAGTGGGGGATGAGGTGATAGAAAGCAGCCCTGTGGAAAAGGCTTTTGGGGGTGCTGATGGGTGAGAAACTGGACGTGAGCAGACAGTGTGAGCTTGCAGCCCAGAAGACAAATTGCATCCTAGGCTGCTGCTCTGGTGAAACCTCACCTGGAGTACTGCATCCAGCTCTGGAGCCCTCAATATAGGAAAGACATGGACCTGACGGAGAGCCATGAAAATGATCAGGGGGTTGGAGCACCTCTGCTGCGGGGACAGATTGAGGGAGCTGGAGGTGTTCAGCCTGGAGAAGAGAATGCTCCAGGAGGACCTAATACCAGCCTTCCAGTACCTGAAGGGAGCTACAAGAAGCATGGAGAGAAACTGTTTATAAAGGCCTGCAGTGATAGGATGAAGGTCAAGGGCTTCAGAACAGAGAAGAGCAGTTTTAGATTGGATGTTAGGAACAAGTTCTGTGCTATGAGGGTGATGGAACACTGGAACAGGTTTCTTGAGGAGGTGGTTGAGACCCCATCCCTGAAGATACTCAAGGTGAGGCTCAACAAGGCTCTGGGCAACCTGATTTAGTTGAGGATCTCCCTACTAACTGCAAAGGGGTTGGATGAGATGACCTTTGGAGGCCCCTTCCAACCCAGACCGTTCTATGATTCCTGTTGGTAGGGGAAGTTGTGTGTGCTAGTTATGAAGCAAGGGTTAGAGAAAAGGACTTCAAGTCAGGTGCCTCTTTTCTCATCTTTTCACAGCTGTTAATGACAGTTAAGCTCTTTTTGCTTCTTTAATCCTTAATGACTCATTGGGCAGTTTGTGGGCTCCTTCAGAGAAGATTCCAGAAGATTTACCAGAAGATGGTAAATAATTGTTTTGGGTTTTTTGTTAATAGAGGCTGATGGACCCAACTAATGGTGCACTCAACTAATGGTGGACTCTTGTTTTCATGAAGTGAGATCCCAGTTAAAATTCCAGTCCCTGAAGTAGCCTTTTCCTCTTTTACCCCTCCCCAGGTGTACAACTTTGCACTACCACCAGGACCTCCCACCAACCAGTGTCATCATCACCTTCCACAACGAGGCCAGGTCAGCCTTGCTCAGGACCATTCGGAGGTAAGAGCTCCTGCTTTGCTGGAGATGCTCTAATCTAGAAACCATCTTAAAATAGAGTGAGGGGACTAGAAGTTTTTTCTGGATAAAGGCAGAATGTTCACTCATTGCAGCAGCAAGGCTGTACCTACATTTTGTCCCAGTCCTCCAAGGGCAGCTGTTGTTCTGCAGATGCCTGCCCTGCTGCTGCTGTTTGAGGCTCTCCCATCAAGTGTCAGCAAGGCTTGCTAATTGAGAAACCCTAATGGTGTGTATGCAAAGCAGAGTTTCAAGGATGGTTTCTCTGTTCCTCTGGATACACAGTGGAGATCTGGGCATGTGGCCATTCCTTCATTTGTGGCTGTCTTGTGCTGTAGTGGATAGAGTGAAGGCTTTCTTTTCATCAGAGGCTATGGAACTCGGTGCCTAATCCCAATGTGTACCTTGAGTCTGCAGGTTCTCTTGTGGGAAGGCTTACTGGGCTTTGGGGGGGTTTGTCTCCAGCTTTAAGCTGGTGAGTTCCTCTGTAGGGAGCTTGGGTGTGCTCTGTTCTGTAGTACTAAACGTTTTGCAGATCACAGAATCACAGAATGGTAGCAGTTAGAATTGACCTCTGGAGATCATCCAGCCCACCCCCAATGCCAAAGCAGGATCACCTAGGGCAGGTCACACAGGAATGCATACAGATGGGTCTTGAAAGTCTCCAAGAGAAGGAGACTCCACAAACTGTCTGGGTAGCCTGCTGCAGTGCTCCATCAACCTCACAGCAAAGGTTTTCCTCATATTGAGGTGGAATTTCCTGTGTTCCAGTTTGTATCAATTGCTTCTTGTCCTATCAAAGGACACCATGGAAGAGAGACTGGAACCTTCTCCTTGACACCCACCCTTCAGATATTTATAGGCATTATTAACATCTCCTCTCAGTCATATTTTCTCCAGGCTAACCAGCCCCAGGTCTCACAGCCTTTCCTCATCAGACAGATGTTCCACTTCCTTTGTCATCCTCACAGCCCTCTCATGGATGCTCTCTAGTACATCCCTGTCTGTCTTGAGCTGGAAAGCCCAGAACAGGACACAACACTCCAGCTGATGCATGACCAAGGCAGAGTGGAGGGGGAGAAGCACCTCCCTTAACCTGCTGGACACACTCTTCTTAATGCACCCCAGGACACCTTTTTGGCCACCAGGGCACACTGCTGTCCCATGGATAACTTGTCCAGCAGCACTCCAATCTCCTTCTCCATGGATCTACTCTCCATCAGGTTACCCCCTAACCTGTACTGGTGCCTAGTGTTGTTCCTCCCCTGGTGCAGGACTCTACATTTATCCTTGTTGAACATTACCATGGTCCCCCCAGCTCTCCAGCCTGTCCAGATCCCATGCCCACATAGTGATTTTTGTTGCCTGCTGCAAGCTTTGTCAATTAAACCTTGGCATCCCCTTTACCCCCTACTGTTGCTGGTACTGGTCAGACTGGGGAGTCAGACTGGCTGGGGGAGGTTTCAGCTGTGCTCTGTTCACCATCATGTCCTTACTGGGCTCTTCTCTGGAAGCAACATCCCTCCTTGAGTGAGGGCAGGGGTGCCACAAGTGAGTTTGACAGTCCTGAAATTGAATTTCTGCCTTGCTTTATGGTTCCATGCCCAATCCCATCTCCTTTGCCTCACTCTTAATGTGTCCCAGCTTTCTCTCCAGGGTGTGTAGATTCTGGATGTACATAGCACCGACACTTGGTGTTGTGTACCAGCTCCTTGGTCCTGAACCTTCTCTTCTACCTTTACAGTGCCTGGCATAGGTTTGCCATTCTCCAAAAGCCTTTGTGGCAGATATGGCCGGGCAAAACCATCCTCTAGCCCCCAAGATGCAGGATGCTTATAGGGTGTACAGTGAAGGAATGGACTTCAATCTCATTTCTGCCCATAGCTCAGCATTTGACTGTCCTGGCAGGTAGGATCATGAGTGGTGTTGTCACTTCAGAGATGGTAGACCCATCATGTGGCTCTTATGCCTGGATTCTTCATACCTGGCTTCATTAGAGAGCTGTTCACTGTAGTGATAGCAAAGTTAGTAATACAGGTAGTTTGACTTCTTCCTCTGAAGCTTACAGCTCTAAAAAGACTTTCTTCCTTGTTCCTCTGCTTTGCTTTTCTTGACTTCATTCACTGGCTTTACTGCCTGCCTTATCCAGCTGTGTGTGATTTCCACCACAGCTCTGAGCCCGTGCACTGCTCCTCCTCACTCACATCCCCTGACTGTTCCACCACTCATGTTTTTGTCTTTGGGGAGGTTTTCCCCACCTCTGGGGCCCTTTCTGAGCCTGCTTCCCTGATTTCCCAATGGAGCATCCCACTGAGCTGCACTGCAGAGGCAGGCTTAGTCAGTAAGGAATTGAGATGACAGCCTTGGGTCCACATCTCAGCTGCACCATCCTGGGATGAGATCCTGAGCTCTCCCTCTTTTTTTCCTGGCCCCCACGGTTTGGAGATGGCCTCCTGGCCTCAGAGTTGGCATTCTTCCTCCTGGATCCATTACATAGAGGCTTGCTTTGATCCAACTTGCCCTAGGAGTGCCAGGCCTTGGTGGCAAGTCCCACTCTTCTCTCTGGCCCTGACTGTGCAGTATTACCATTTCCCTACCTCTTTTTGGAGCCAGCTGAGAGCTTGTCTGTTTCTTCGGCCTCTGTAGATCAATTTGCTGTGTCTTCTGACTGCTCTGGTCCTGACACATCCCTCCCCCACCTCCCTTGCTCAACAAATGCTTAGTTTAATTAGATCTTCAGCTAACTCCATCCCAAGGTGGCTGTAACAACATGGATCATTTTCCATGACCAGTCAAAACAAACTCTGTCCTCCTGACGTTGCTTTGTGCCTTTTGGAGCACTTTGTAGCCAAGTATCTCCAAGCACTCTGAGCACAACAGTGAGTAAAATGAGCACCTCCTTCTACCCTGTTCTCCCCAGTGCCCTCTTGGTATAACCCAGGAGACAGACTAGAGAACAGTGAGGCAATTTGTATGTATTTGATGGAAGATTATGGGTTGCAAACCTGGTTGCCTGACTTCAAGCAAGTTGGGTTTTCCATCATTATTGCAAAAGCAGTGTTCTCAATGAACCACCACAGCAGGAGCAGAAGACAGGGCAAAGGGACATTGCTTTTCTTGTCCAAAGCCATGAGTGATGGGACACCATCTCCTCAAAGGGGGACCCCATCTAAAATGGGACACCATCTCCTCAAAGGGAGACCCCATCTAAACACTGAGGATTGCCAGAGAGAAATGGTGCTGGAGGCATCCTTTAGAAGGGAAGGAAATCATCACTCTGGTGAGGCTACACCTGGAGTATTGTGTCCAGTTCTGGGGTCCTCAGTTCAAGAGACATAGGGAAGTACTGGAGAGAGTCCAACCAAGGGCTACAAAGATGATGGGAAGACTGGAGCATCTCTCTTACAAGGAGAGGCTGAGACACCTGGGGTTGTTTAGCCTGGAGGAGAGCAGTCTGGAAGGGAACAGATCGGCGCTGATCAACAGCTAAAGGATGGAGTCATGAGGATGGGGCTGGGACCTTATCAGAGGTGCCCAGTGATAGGAAAAGGGGCAACAGGCACAAACCAGAACACAGGAGGTTTCACTTGAACTTAGAGTAACTTCTTTACTCTGAGTGTGGCAGAGCACCAGACCAGGCTGCCCAGAGAGGTTGTGGAATCTCCTTTAGACTTTCCAAACCCACCTGGACATTGCAGTTCTGGGCAACCTGCTCTACACTAGCCTGTGTTAGCAGGGGGCTTGGACTAGATGGTCTCCAGAGGTCCTTTCCACTCCCTACCGTTCTTTGATCCCTTCATAAGGGACCGTGTACACGAGAAGCAGGAGGGACTTTGCTGTTCTTAGAGTTTTCCTAGCTGCTTGAGGGCTTTAATGCTCAGTGAGTGCTGAGGCTGAGCTGTGTTACAGGCTCAGCTCAGCTCATTGTGTGTGGCTCTTGTGGATGCTAGAAGCTCTGGCAGCAACACCTAGCCTCAGCAGCACCCCTTATACAAACCTTGTCACCAGTGTTTGGGACAGTTTGTTAACAAATGATTTGTGTTGTCAGAGCTCTGAAGAGCAAGTGGACTGTGTTGAATCATAACTTGGTTTAAAAGTTTGATGATCTTTCCTCCAGCTGGCAAATGGTCAGAGAAAAAGGGGGGAAAAACCAACTGAATTAATCAAATGCCTGAATCTCTGTAAATGATGTTTAGAGAACAGGCCTTATAAGAAGAGGCTGGGGGACATGGGGTTGTTTAGCCTGGAGAAGAGTAGACTGGGAGCGGGGACCTCATTGCTCTCTATAACTGCCTGAAAGGAGGATGGAGTGAGGCAGGGGTTGGTCTCTTCTCTCTGATATCAGGAGACAGAACAACAGGAAATGGCCTGAAATTTTGCCAGGGGAGGTTTATTTTGGAGATTAGGGGAAATTTCTTTGCTGCAAGAGTGGTCAGGGATTGAAACAGGCAGCCCAGGGAGGTAGAGGAGTTCCCATCCCTGGAGGCATTCAAGAAATGTGTGGACATGGCACTTTGGGATATGGTTTAATGGTCTTGGTGCTCATAGGTTAATGATTGTACTCAATGATCTTGGAGAGCTTTTCCAGTTCTATGATTCCATGATTCTGTAAATGTGTAACTATTACAGAAGAGTCCTATGACCTGGACACTTGCTTGTGAATGCCTGCAGGTGTCCAGGTCGTAGGGGATGTGTGTCACGAGAAAGGGAAATAGAAGAGGGGAGAAGAGGCCAGAAAGGAGGAGCTTCTGAGATTCTTTTTATCTTCTTTTTTAATGTGCAGACAATGCAGACAAACTGCCACTGGGTGGTTGATTCAGCCACTCACCTTTTGAATTACCTTGGGCAAATTTCTCATCCCTCCAGGGGCTGAGTTCCACATATTTCAAGCTGCAAGGCTCAGTGCAATAAATCTGGTGACAGTCTCCAACAGAACAGGAAAAGAACCTCATAGAATATTAGGGGTTGGAAGGGACATTTGGAGGTCATCAAGTCCAACCCCCTTGCCAAAGCAGGATCACCTAGGGCAGTTCACACAGGAACACATCCAGGTGGGTCCTGGAAGTCTCCAGAGAAGGAGACCCCACAACCTCTGTGGGTTTGCATGAGTAAAGCCAAGGAGAAAAGGCAGGAACAAAGGATAAAATAAGCAATACAGAGACAATAAAAAAAAAAGACAAAAAACAAACCCAAACTCAAACCAGTTTCTTCTTTCCTCTTTTTCCTTGTTGAGCTAGCCTGCACTTAGAAAGAGAATCCAGCTCATTGCCCAGCTCTAGCTGCCCAACTCCTCCAGAGGGAGAGCTTAATGATGTCCCCAGGGGCTCTGCAGTCACTGGAGGGGAAGGAGCAGCAGATGTACTCGTCATGACCCCGGGCTGTGCAGGATGCTGGGACTCTGTTTAGGGACACCTACTCCATGGCTTGCTGATGAGAATGTCCTCCCCTTTCCTTTGCTGTCCCTCCTCTGCAGGCATCACCATGCTCACCTGCCAAGATTTGAATGCTGCTGGGGACTCAGTGGTGCTTTTAGGGCTTGATGTGGCTTGGCATCTATGCTGAGGTCTGCAGGGAGGGGGTCTTGGTGCATGCCCCATGCCTGGAGCACCCCTGGGAGCAGCACCGAGAGAAACAGGGAGGCAAGGCTGCAGGCAACCTGGAGTGGTCATCAGAGAGCACTGTAGTGTGACTGTATCCAGCAAGGCCATTTTGGGAGCTTGGTGGCTGGTGTGGGCTGGGCAGAGAGGAGGATAGGAGCAGGGTAGGAGCCTGTCACGCAGAGGGTGACACAGTCTGGTTTGCCGAGTGGTCTTGATTTATTTATTCTTCCAACTTGCAGCTGGGGAGCTCAGAATAGGAATAAGGAAACTTAATTATTTACCTCTTGCTGACAAACCAAGACACATCCTTTGGCAAAAGTCCTGACATGAGTGCTCTGAACACCACATCAAATATTTAGCTGAGAAATTAGCATGGAGAATATCCTGCCTTTTTTTTCCCTGTGATTGTAAGGAAGGAAGGGGAGTGATGTCCTGGAGAGCCAGCACCTTGCACCTTCCCCTCTTGCTGGGGTTTACAGCAGCCAGGCACAGCTGAGCCAGGGAAAGGACAAAGCCACACACCTACAGGAAAGCTGAGGAGAGACTTCTTATAAGGGCTTGTAGTGATAGGGTGAGAGGGACTGGATTGAAGCTTGAGGAGGGCAGATTCCAAGTGAAGATTAGGAAGAAATTCTTGACAGTGAGGGTGGTGAGACACTGGAACAGGTTGCACAGGGAGGTTGTGGATTCCCCCTTCCTGGAGGTGTTCAAGGCCAGGTTGGATGAAGCATTGAACAACCTGCTCTAATGGCAGGTGTCTCTGCCCACGACAGAGGGCTTGAAACTTTAAGGTCCCTTCCAACCCAACCCATTTTATGATTCTACCAAATGAGGGATCCTGGGCAGGAATTCCTCCAAGGCACTGAGTTCCATGCGTAAGCCTACAGCCCAGGGCAGCGGTTTTGGCACCTGCTAAAGCAGAATCAGCCCCTTTGTGCCCATCTAACCCAAACTTTTGTATAAATAACTACTGTTCCTTCTAACCCAAACTACTGTATAAATCTCTGAACCTCCTCCCTTAGGCAGTGGTGGCACCATGTAGAGCAGGTGCCACGACTGAAACCAGCCTGATGAAAGCAGCAAAGCCAAGGCAGGTGTTGCACAGAAACTGTTTAATTAGCACTTTGTGCTGACTGGATGCTTATTTCTTTTTAAGTTTTCTCTTTTTTTTTTTTTCCTTAAATCCTGTACTGTTTTTTGTTGGTTTGGGTTTGGTTGTGGGATTTTTTTCCTCCCCCCCCCCTCTTAATTTGCTAATCATCTCTGGTGATGACTGAGCACACAGCCCTCTGTGCGCTTTTACCTTTTGATGTTCACATAAGAGAACTCTTGAATTTCAAAGAGTTTCGTGGGTATTTGGAAGAATAAAGTGTGAAAGCTGCAGCGTAATCAAAGCTCATTATGGTTATTCTTGGTGTGATCTCTCTCTTCCTCTATAATTAGCCATTTTGGGTCGTTGAAGCAGTTCATTTTGGTGGGCATTTTTGCTCTCTGCTCTCAGTCTGATTTTTTTTTAAAAATTTTTTTTTTTTTTTTTAACCGTGACCTCAGTCCTTTCTGACACTTTGTTGCACCCCCCAAAGGTGGTGTTTGGTGTGGTGGTTGTTTTTGTTGTTGTTGTGTTGGTTTTGTTTCTCCTAATAAGCCCCAGCGTGTTGCCATGGAGAGCATTAATGAGCTTGTGAGTTCCTGAGGACCTATGCCCGCAGTCTCCTCTCTAAAGCAACTGGTAGTCTGGGTGGTGACCAAAAACGTGCCAACCTTTGGTTAGAAGATCTGAACTCCTCCCTGTAAATATTTTCTGTGTCCTGCATGTCAGGGGGACTTTTGCACTGCTGTTTCATGGGTTTTGTTTGGTTTTTTTCACTTAGAAAAGACCTTTCAGGATCACTGAGTGCAGTCATCAACCTATGACTGCCATGGCCATTAAACCATGGCCTGAAGTGCCATGTCCACACTTTTGTTGAACACCTCTAAGGATGGTGACTCCACTGCCTCCCTGGGCAGCCTGTTCCAATACCTGACTGTTTTTTTCCAGAAAAGAAATTGTTCCTAATATCCAATCTAAACTTCTTCTGACACAATTTCAGGAGTTGAAATTGTTTGATCTAGTGCTTGCCTCTAGGTAGGTAGAAAAGAATCCTAACGAATTGTTGAGGAGGATGAAAGGATCTTATGCTGAAAATGTAAGGTGAAATTCATTATAGAATGGTTTAGATTGGAAGGAACCTTAGAGATCATCTACTCCAACCTTCTTGCCATGGGCAGGGATGCCTCTCAACTAGACTTGGTTGCCCAAGGCTTCATCCAACCTGGCCTTGAACACCTCCACGGAGGAGGCATCCACAGCCTCCCTCTCTGGGCAGCCTGTACAAGAGTCTCACCATCTTCACACTGAAGAATTTCTTCCTAGGATCCAGTCTAACCCTGCTCTCAGCTTCAAACCATTCCTCCTTGTCCCATTGCTAGACACTTTTATGAAAAGGCTCTCGACAGCCTTCCTGTAGGATTCCTTCAGTTATTGGGAGGCAGCTCAGACCTTTCTCTTCTCCAGGCTGAACAACCTCAGCTCCCTCAGCCTATCCTCATAGCAGAAGTGCTCCAACCCTTGGGGTTATCTCTGTGGCCCTCCTCTGGGCTCACTCCAACATCTCTGTGTCCTCCTTATGCTGGGGACACCAGAACTAGATACAGTGTCTGCTAAATCCATTGAAACAAAAGAAATCTAAGCATTAACTTTTCAGGCTAATTCAGAAGCAGATGTGGTCTTGTGGGGTCAAATAAACATAAGCACTTTGTGGACTAGAGGCATAAGTTTTCATTTCAGTGTTAACAGGTCTTTTGGAGATTTAAGGAAGAAAATGTTGTGATCTCTGGCTCAACAGAACTTAAAAGCTGTTTTGATTTGTTAAAATACTCCCATCACTGCAGTATATCTACCAAGGTTTGATTTCAGGGAAAAAAAAAAATCTATAAATAACAGAGAGACTTCAAAGCACTATAATATTAATTGTCTTCTGGATTTTCCTATATAAAGGGAAAATGAAAAGCCATGCATGCACATGGAGAAAGCAAAGAAAGTACAGGGGAAAAAAAAAATCAAAGCTAAGGCAAGGCACAAGTAATAGAAAAACTGGCTTTAGATTTTTAAAAGTGCTTTTGTAGTCTATTCTGTAATCATAGAATGGTTTAAGTTCAAAGACACCTTAGAGATCATCTTGTCCAACCCCTCTGCCATAGGCAGAGACACCCCTCAACTAGACTACCCAAGGCCTTATCTGACCTGACCTTGAATGTCCCCAAGGAGGAGGCATCCTCAACCTCCCTGGGCAGCCTGTTCCAGAGTCTCACCACCCTCATACTGAAGGACTTCTTCATAGGATACAGTCTAACCCTGCTCTCTCTTAGATCCAACCCATTCCTCCTTGTCCTGTCTCTAGACACCCTTATGAAAAGTCCCTCTGCAGCCTTCCTGTAGGATCCCTTCAGGTATGGGAAAGACCCTCAGAAGGCTTTTCTCCAGACTGAACACCCCCAGCTCCCTCAGCCTGTCCTCATAGCAGAGGTGCTCCAGCCCTTGGATCATCTTTGTGGCCTTCCTCTGGACTCTTTCCAGCAACTCTGTGTCCTCCTTATGCTGGGGACACCAGAACTGGACACAGCAGAATTTGGTGGCTCTGTTTTGGCTTCTCCTTGAGGAGTGCCATGGGGAAGAGGTGTTTGTAATCTGTCTGTAGAGTGTGGGTGCCTCATTGTGTGGTTAACAGAGCACAGGCAGAAAAAGCCTTGGAGAAGTGGGTTTGAGGAGCCAGTGCAGTGGTTCTTGGCTGTGTTGGGAAGCTCACTGGGGTCAGTGCATTGCAGCCTTTGCTGTGGATCTCCTTGTGCCTTATGCCTGCCTGGTTCTAGGGTATGCAGATCACAGAGTTAGAGGACCTCAAAAGATCATCCAGTCCAACTGCCTGCTGGAGCTGGATGACCTAGGGCAGGTCACACAGGAATGTGTCCAGGTGGGTTTTGAAAGTCTACAGAGAAGGAGACTCCACAACCACTCCGGGGAGCCTGCTCCAGGGCTCTGGCACCCTCACAGTGAAAAAGCTGTTCATGTGAAACCTCCTCTGCTCCAGCTTGTCCTCTCATTGGACATCTCTGAGCAGAGCCTGGCTCCCCTTTACAGGGAGGGTGGTGAGACACTGGAAAAGGTTGCCCAGAGAGTCTGTGGATGCCCTCTCTCTGGAGGTGTTCAAGGTCAGGCTGGATGAGACCTTGAGCAACCTGCTGTAGTGGAAGGTGTCCCTGCCCATGGCAGGGGGTTTGGAACCCGATGATCTTTAAGGTGCCTTCCAACTCAACCCATTCTTTGATTCTTCCAGAAGAGGTGCCCTGGGGGGCATGTTTCCAAGGCACTGAGTTCCACTATGAGCCCATTTCTGACCCTACAGCCCAGTGCAGTGTTTTTGATGGCAGCAAAAGCAGAATCAGTCCCTTTGTGCCCATCTGCCTGTAGAGCTGAGCCCTGCATTGCACTTCTGGGGGAGGCTGGGTGTGCGACAGGCACTGAAGTGCCCTGTGGCTGCCTGCTGCCTCCCTTCTTCCCTCCCTCTCTCAGCAGGTTATTTATTTATTTAGATGGCTGGTTTTTCTTTTTTTTTTTTTTTTTTTTTTTTTTCTGTTGTGAAAGGAGAATGAAATCAATTCTNCTAACAAGCCTGCTTCTTTCCTGCAGGTTTCACCAAGTTAGGTTTCCAGGCAATCAGCACTTGTTAAATATTCCACTGAGCATGATATTGCTCTCCTGTCTCTTTCTCTGCTGACGCTCGGCTGGGGTAATTTGCTGAACTCAGCTCCTGCATATGGGGATTTAGGGAAAAAAAAAAACAACCAACAAACCTATTAATAATAATAATTAAAAAACACTTGACAGGTGGGAACAGCACATCTAAATTGCTCTGTGTGCCCCAGCAACAGGAGGAGGTGCCTTCAGCCACTTTCTTTAATGCTTTTTGCAGGTTGCTGGCAAAGCTACGTTGTCTAACCCTGCTTGGTGCAAGCCTTTAGAGGGGCTGAGGTGGCCACAGCAGTTCCTGCCCCATCAGGGTTCCCACCAGCAGTGTTGCTTTGAGGATTTATTTTCCTCTCCACCCCAGGCTTAGCATGGAAGACATCTGAAGTGAGGGGGAAAATAAATCATGGCTTTTGCCAAGATCTTGAAACTGAAGGAGGCAGAGAGAGTGTTTCCAGAGAAAATAATTACTGAAAGTGATTTTTGAGGAGCTCCACAAGGGATGTGGCAGCCTTACCCACTTCAGGCTGAAATAAACCCCTTTTTTCCCCCCCAGAATGTCTACTGGAGAAAAACAAAGCAAAAAAGGCACAAAAGCAGGGAAAGAAACAAACAAACCCCCCAACAACCCACAGCTACACAAACCCCCAACAAACAAAACCCCAACCAAAACAAAGAAGCACATCCCACCAAACACAAAGATATGGAAGATCCATTTCAAGCATCTGCCTTGAGATGTCCTATTCCCCTTCCAAAATGGTCCAGCTCAACTCTTTTCCCTCTGGAAGGTTGTAATTCCAGTAACTGGTGGAGCTGTGGTACACCAGTTCATGTGGCAGGCACCTGGCAATAGGCATATTCCAAACCCTCCCCTTGGTGGGATGGGTTTGAGCTTTCTCCTCAGGGAGGCTTAGTCAAAGAAGTGCTGAATGTTCTCAGGTGATGCCATAAGACTCCTCTGGGTTCCTGGCAGTAATCACCCAGGGATTCTACCCTTCAGAGCCCTCTTGAATTGGGGTCTGGACCAAGGATGTGGTTTTTCAGACATCCAGGGTTTTTTGTTTGAATTTTGGAAGCCTGAGAGACCAGGGAAACCTGCCAATAAATACCTGGGGGTATCAGGGGATGCAAGATCCTTAGCCCACAGGCAGGTTTGGAGGTTTTCAGTCTGCCAGCAGGAGGTTTGAAGGTTTGTTTTGTTTGTTTGTTTGTTTTTTTTCTAGCCCAGGCCAGAAGTCAGACTCAGGCGTGGAATCTGGGGGCAGATTTTGAATCCTGTGTGAAAAAGGAACCAAGCTTAGGATGAAGACAAAGCAGTTTAAATACAGGGAAAGCCTGCACAATCCAACTAGGATTATCCAAGCCCAGGTCAAACACTAAAGAAATTTTGAGGATGGTCTGGGGTTTCTGCCTCCAAGGCAGCCTTTGACCCCTTGCTAGGGAAGGATTTTCAGCACTGCCTACCTCTGAGCTGTGTGAGCGAGGGGAAGAGCAGGTCTGGGCTTTTCAAATAATCACACGCAGCAACATTCAGGTTGGAAAAGACCTTCAGGATCACCAAGTCCAACCTATATCCCTACTGTACAAGGTGCACCCTAAACCATATCCCCAAGCTCCGCATCCAGATGACCTTTAAAGACATCCAGGGCTGGTGCCTCCACCACCTCCCTGAGTAGCCCATTCCAATACCTGACCACTCTTGATGTGTAAAAATGTTTCCTGAAGTCCAGTCTAAACCTACCCAGTCACAGCTTGAGGCCATTCCCTCTTGTTCTATCACTAATTACATGTGAGAAGAGACCAGCAGCAATCTCTCCACAACATCCTTTCAGGTAGCTGTAGACAGCAATGAGGTCTCTCCTCAGCCTTCTCTTTTTCACACTAAGCAGCCCCAGCTCCTTCAGTTGCTTTTCATTTATTCTCCAGGCCCTTCCCCAGCTTCTTTGCCCTCTTTTGCACTCACTCCAGCACTTCCACATCCTTCTTGTAATGAGATGCCCAAAACTGAACACAACACTTGAGGTGTGGCCTCACCAGAGCCGAGTCCAAGGGGACAATCACCTCCCTATCCCTGCTGGACTGAAACTCCCTTGGTGGCATAATTAAGGGAAGATTGTAGCTTTCAGCCACACTGCACAGTGTCTGTCTGCCTGGAGGGAGCTGTGACCCACATCCTCCAGTCTTTTCTCTCTCATTACCTGGGCAGCTCCAAGCCTGCTCTGATCCTCTTGGCAACCAGCTCACTGATCAAGAGGTGGTCCTACCATAGCTGTGAGCTTGCTAAAGATGGGTGTGAGCTGGGTAATTTTCTCTGTGCTGGCCTTGCTGTTGGTGGACACCATATTATTAGCCCCAGGAGAGGTGACAGAGCGACAGCAGCTTTACCTTAAGCCCCGTCAGGGAACTCACTGTGACGTGCACCTTGCTGAAGAGCTGGTTTCTTCTGGTGCTCTCCTTTCACTCACAGTGGTGGTATGGGGGCACCTCAGCTATTTCCCAGGTATACCAGGTTCTTGGCTCTGAGAGCAGGCTACAGGAGCTGATAGCTGGGCACCAGAAGTTGCCTCAGGGATAGAGGGTGGTGGCTTCTGGGTCTTACCTAGCATATCCTTTCTGGAAATCCAAGCTTGGTCCTCTGCACTTCGGCAGAGATCATTTCTTAGGCTTTCCTGCCCCCTTTGCTGGGCTGTTGGGTTGGCCAAGCACTGTGATGGTTCTCTCTCTTCATTCCTTAGCGTGCTGAACCGTACCCCAGTGCACCTCATCCGTGAAATCATACTGGTGGACGACTTCAGCGACGATCGTAAGTGACCCTCTCTGTGGTGAAGCCTGGGAGACACTGGGATTTGTGTGCAGGGAGCAGGGAAGAGTTTGTCAGAGCGGAAGGAAGCGTCAAGCTCTGTAGGGGAGGAGAGCAAACCCTGCTGTGCTAGGCTTGCCTTGGCGTGTGGAGAATTCAAATTCCAGCCCATCAAACCTCTTCTCCTGGAAATAACAGAAGAGAAGTGCATGGCAAATAATTTTGCGTGCCCAGTAGACCTGAATCCAATCTCTACCCGGTTGTGTCCTGCCGCAGCTGTGATGTGTTTAATCTGCCTTTCAGCTGCAGCCAGGGGCAGCTCTGGGTTGACACCACTGGAATTGCAGGGGATAATGATAGCCTGACCCTTCTGATGCATGCATATGTTCTGCATCTGTTTAGGTGGGTGGCCAGCAGCTCTGATAGAGGTTGGGGTTTATTTGCCTTTAAAGAGGATTTCCTGCATGGAGTGCCTCTTTTTTTTGGTGCATCACAAAGGGTTCTGCTGGGTGCTCCTGCCCTTCTTCTCCAGTTAATAGTCTAACTCCAGTGAAATCAACAGGTCTGATCTCCAGCAGAACTCAGTAGCTGAAGCCTTGAGGGTTCCCAGGGACTCACCCCAGCTAAAGACCTTGCCTGGTGAGATGGGCAAGTGGAAGATCCAGGTGCTGAGAGTAAGCGCTCCAAAAAAGACAGAGGCATGAAAAGAATAATAAAAAGCAGCTAGGTAGAGGGATCTGTGGCTCTTACATTTCAAGGAGCTGCTAAGTGGAGCCATTTCTAGAGAAACAAACAACCAACCAAACAACCCCCCCAAAAAAAAACCCCACAAACAAACAAACAAACAAAAAAACCTTAAAGGGAAAACAAAGAGAGGTTTTAAAAAATACCAAAGCCAACCAGAGTATCTGTGCTTTGCTCTTGGATGTCCTAAACAGGCACTGCCTCAGAGAGCGTTAGGGGCAGATTTCACATGAGCCCAATTTCTCCACACTGGTGCATCCCTGGGGGCACTGGAGCCAGTGGCAGAGGTTGCAGTGGTTATACTGAGCTCTGGAGCATCTCCAGCACATGGAGGCCAAGCTAAGTAGGGCTGAGGAGCAGCAGAGCAGCTGTGGGGGGAGGAAAGGAGCAGATATCAGGACTGGAGCTGCCCTGGTATAGAGTAGATGATGCGTTCTAAGGGCAAGGGAAGTAAATGCTGAGTGTTTGGCTAAACAGACAAAGCTTTTGCCTTCCTGACAGGAGACAGGTTTGTGGGAAAGCAGCTTCCCTGTCCCAGCACACCCAATGGTGAGCACCTTGGAGAAGGAACTGGGACTGGGTTTAAACTCATTTCTGGGACACCAGGGGAGAGAGCCTGTTTCCTGCCTAACTTAGAGTAACCCCTTGGCTGCTTGAAATCAGCACTTCTCAGCTGTCTTACATCTCTTCTCCCATGATAGTCTGAGCCTCCTGGCATCTCTTCTGCATACATTTGCATAAAATGCATGCATTTGCATAATACACACACGGGCAGGTTTTTTCCCCTGCTGCCCACCCCGAGCTGTTGCTGCTTTCATCTTGTACCTGGTGGTGTCTGATTTCTCACCTCTTGTCTGCCCACTGACCTTTACTCACTGGGATGCAACCGTTCTGCACATGGGGTCTTGTTCTTCCTAGCAAATTCCCATCATGGATCTGCAGCCAGGCCCTGCCTCTTCAGCTGCCTTGGTGGTACCAGAGCACAGCATCTCTATACCTGAGCTGGCAGGAGTGTGGGTAGGGTGAAGGTTCTTGTGGAGGGTTGGAAAGTCTCTGGAGATGTGTGGGGCTGCACAGGGGAGGAGGTGGCTGGTATGGGGCACGTGCCTATGTATTCATAGTGTCAGGGAGGATGAGGCACAGAAGTGGAGAGAGGCATGAAGGGATTGTGGAGGTAGGGAGGGCCATGATGGATAGGTAGACCTAGATGGGTAGGTCACAGATCCCGCTCTTGCTGGGAGAAATGTGACTTAAGGATGGATGCCGGGGCTGCAGGCCCCATCCCTGGAGATGCTCAAGGCCAGGCTCAACAAGGCTCTGAGAAACCTGATCTAGTGGAGAATTTCCCTGTTTATAGCAGGGTGGTTGGACTAGATGACCTTTGGAGGTCTCTTCCAGCCCAAACAGTTCTATGATTCTATAGGATCTTTGACAGCAACTGCATGTGGGCTTGCAGGACCTCCCTAGCTTGGGTGTGGGTGGCTGTGGGGCCTTACTGCTTTGTGGAGCTGCTGTCCTGGGCATGAGGAGCCCTCAGATAATCCAGAGCATGACCTTCCCTTTTCTCTCACTCAGAGCTCATAGGCCACCTTGGGAGGCTTCTGCCTCACCATGCAGACGTGTATCAGCTTATGCATTGCTTTACAGCTACCAAAAATGGCTATTTACATTAATGTGCCAGTATCCTGACCCCATCTGCAGCTTTCTGTGCTAGCTTTAGAGCACCATCCAACTGCTCCTGCTGTAAACCTGCTGGTGTTGCACCAGTTCTATAGAAACTGCTGCTTCTCCAGTTCTGATTGATGCTATGTGAGCGGAGGGCCAACTGCTGTGCCCCAGCAGTGTCCTAACAAGCTATCAGCCAGTCCACAATGTGTTCCAAGTTTCCTGAGACCCCTTTCTGCTGTGGGAGCTAGTATCTGAGGGCTGCTGAGTGATATGTCCTCCGTTTGTGTTTCCCCAGCCGATGACTGCCGCTTGCTGAGCAAGCTCCCCAAGGTGAAGTGCTTGCGGAACGGACGGCGAGAAGGTAAGAGCTGCCTGCCCACCATCCAGCTGAGAAACCTGCATGCTGGGAAACCCACATCCATGGAGGATATGACACATCCATGGAGGGGGCTACGAGGAAGGTTTGCAGTTCCTGGGGATGGGGGGACCCTGATAAAAGCAGATATCACAGAAAACACCTGGTTGGAAGAGACATCAAAGATCAACCTTCAACCCAGCACTGAAAAGTCAACACTAAACCATGTCCCTAAGTGCCAGGCCCACGTGCTGCTTAAACATCTCCAGGGCTGGTGACTCCACAACTGCCCTGGGCAGAGGGTTCCAATCACAGAATGTTAGAGGTTGAAAGTGACCTCCCGAGATCATTGAGTCCAACCAATGAAACGGGCAAGAGGGTAGGGGGCCCTCAGCATCCTGACTTTTACATGGCTGATGGGACTGTTTGAGGGATGGTAGAATCCAGCTCACTCTCACACTCTCTAACAGTCTGCAGCCTTTCAACTTCATCCAGCTTGCCACTAGGCTAGGCAGGTCATCCACCTGCTGATGGTGGACGCGGGCGTAGTCCCTGCAGTCTGCCAGGAGAAGTGAGAGACTCCAGCACTCATTAAAGCCAGGAGCCTGGACACCTGCATGTTTATGTCAGCCCTCTATCTGGGTGGATGCAGTTCCTTTGGAAACACTTTTAGACTGAGTTGCAACCATTACCGTTCCTGCCCACGTGACCTACCTGTAGAAAACTTCAGCAACAAGCCCAGGTGACCCAGCACCTCTGTCTGCTGGCTTTGGGGTGGTTAAGAGCACCTGCCACAGCCACTCCTCCACCTGCACTTCACCTGCCTCCCTCATGAGAGGAGCAGGAGCTCAGGGCAGGAGGATGCGCCACTCTTCACTCTACGTGATTCCTACTGCCCATAGGCCACCACGCTGTGCCACGCTGGTCCTCTGACCTGCCCCGGTTACCAGATAGCCCCAAGGCTGAGATGGCAGAGACAGATCTCCCCAGTACATCACCCTTTGCACCTGTGGCTCAGGCTGCCTCCCTTGCGAGAGAAGCGGGCTCAGGGCAGGAGGATGCACTGCTCTTCACACTCTGCACAGTTCCTGCTGCCCAGAGGCCACCACGCTGTGCCACACCAGTCCTCTGACCTGCCATGGTGACCAGAGCAGCCCTGAGGCTGCTTCTTCATACAAGGTCCAGCGTCACGCTTCTCGTCTGTTCTTCTCTACCTGCGGGATAAAGTTGTCATCGATGCCCTTGTCCTGTCTCTAGACACCCTTAGAAGTACCTCTGCAGCTTTCTTGTAGGATCCCTTCAAGTACTGGGAGACAGATCTAAGATCTCCCTGACGTCTTCTCCAGGCTGAACAACACCAACTGCCTTGGCCTATCCTCATAGCAGAGGTGCTCTAGCCCTCGGATCATCTTTGTAGCCTCTTCTGGACTCTCCAGAAGCATTGTGTCCTCCTCCTGCTGAGAACACCAGACCTGGACACTGTATTGGAGAGCTGGAGGTCTCAGCAGAGCAGAGCAAAGAGGCAGAATCCCTTCTCTTGCCCTGCTGGCCACACTCCTCTGGATGCAGCCCAGGACAGGGATGCAGGTAGCAAAGTCACCACCAGTTTGACCAGCTTATACAGTTGATGCTTTCAAGTCAGGGGCAGAAGAACATTAACTGAGTCTCTCCAAAGCCCTGGTAGAATGTTTTCCAGTGGCTTAGGCTTCTCAACAGGACCCAAACTCAGTCACTCCTCCTTGTTGACAGCACTGAGCTTCCCGAGATGTGGTGGAGCTCAGAGGGACAGCTGGCTTATGAAGGGTTCCAGTCCCTCAGGAGCTGCGTTTCCAGGGACATAACCAGGGGTCATCAAAGCCCAAAGGCCTTTCTCTGAAGGATTCTGGGTGGGAGAGCAGTGGGCAGGGCTGCACACAGAGGGCCCCAGCACTGTGGCATCACATCCAGCCCCTCAGTGTCCTTCCTGTAGTGAAGGGGGCCCAGAAGTGAACACAACGCTCAAGATGTGGTCTCACCAGTACTGAGCAGAGGGGGATGATCAGCTCCCTGCCCCTGCTGGTCACCCTGTTTCTAATACAACGTGATCAAGGGCTGGGAATTGAAGTGCATCCCTCCCTCTCTCTAGCTGCAAAAGATGGGACTATTAAGATATCCAATGAGGCTCAGCTGTAGCTTATTAGCCAGAAAATTAGAACAGGCAAAACAAAGCCTTAGGTCTTATTTTTGAAGATGTTTGCTCTAATGAAAGAGAGATCTGCTCCTGCTGCTTCAGGGTGGGTGGGTTTTGTTTTAATTAATTATATTTGAAAGGTTGAGAAAGGCTCTATGAAGGTTCAATATGTGCCCTTCTGGGCTGCTTCTGGCAACCTTTTGAGACATTTGTGTGTGTTCCCTTGTACTTTACACTGGTGAGTTCACAGCTTCACTACTGGGGTCAGATTTTGGTCCCTCACTGCAAGAAAGGAGGTTGAGGTGCTGAAGAGTGTCCAAGAAGGGCAGTGAAGCTGGTGAAGGGTCTGGAGGGTCTGGTGAGGAGTGGCTGAGGGAGCTGGGGTTGCTTAACGGGGAGAAGAGAAGGCTGAGGGGGGGCCTTTCTGCCTCTTCACAACCCCCTGAATAGAGGTTGGAGCAAGGTGTGGGTCACCCTTCTCCCAGGTAACAAGTGATGGGACAAAAGGAAATGACCTTAAACTGTGCTAGGAAGTTTAAATTGGATATTAGGAACATTTTTTTTCCCCAAAGGGATTATCAGGCCCTGGAACAGGCTGCCCAGGGAAGTGGTGGAATCACCATCCCTGGAATGATTTCTAAGTCCTGAAGATGGGGTGCTGAAAGCCATGCTTTAGTGGTGACCTGATAGTGCTGGGTTAATGGTTGCATGATCTTTTCCAACCAAGATTATTCTATGATTTTCCAGCTCCTTATATCCTGGGTAGGTGCTTCCAAGTTCTGTTGTGCAGTACCAAGAGAACAAAACCCCAAATAAGTATTTTCATGCTGGAAACTGAAGGCTCGAGCCTAGGTGTCTGTCACACTAGGGAGAATGAGGAGCACAGAGGCTTTGTCCATGTCTGCAGATTTCAGCTCTACAAGTCTGGTTGTTTACAGTAGTATCAACCCTGATGGATGGAAGAAACATGCCTGTGTTAGCAGAAGAGTATAGGAAATCTCCAGAGGTCTACACCTTCTTCTCACCCTTTTCTCCTGTGTAATTGGGGGTCATATGTGCTCACCGCTAACACTAGATGGACCTGGAGGTGGTGATGCTCTTGTGGCAGCCAGGATTTGAAAAATCCAACCTGGAGGACTTACCTCATTTAGTAGGTTGCTGAAACTGTGTCCCTTGGGACCTGAGAGGGTTTGAGGAGGGCTGAAAAAGATAGAGGAGTCTGTGCCTACCCACAAGGTTTTAGAAGTTGAAAAGAGAGAGATAGACAACCACATTGCAGGAGGCAACCTTGGCACATGCTGGGTTGCTCCAGGCTTCATTCTCCTGTCCCTTTCCCTCCTGCTCAGAGGCTGTTCCTTGGCTCCTTTCCTCTAGGGAGCTCTTATATGAAAGTCAGTGACCACCTTCATGGATCAGAGGTGTGGCTGCTCCCGAAATACTTCTATCTCTCTTTATCTGTCCCCAGCTCTCCTTATGCTAACACTTTTTTCTCCTTCACCAAGAAACTCTGCTCCCCCTGAGCAGTCTGCCTGTCCTCTTGTCTGCCAAACTCTGTCCTCCAGAGTTTGTTTGTGCTCTTATACTGCAGCTCACTGGAGCACGGTCTGCAGGCAGGAGTGTTGCAGAGCTGGTTGGCTGCTGTTATAAATAGACACAGAGCACCTTTAAAAGCAGTGATCTTTGTCAATGAGTCTGGTGTGAAATCTGTGTGTGCAGCTGCTTTCCATGACCTGCTTCTCAGTTCAACTTTCTCCCTCATGAGCACAGGGAGCAATCCATCTCCAGCTCTGAAGGACTCTAAATTCACCATCAGGGCCTTGATGAGCCAAGCAGGCTGTAAGGACCTTGAGAGCTGACCCTCTTTCCTTTGTGGGAAGTGTGTTCCCCTTAGAGCTGCAGAGCAGCAGTGCTTCCAGGGTGGGGGAGAGACCTGGCGGACACTGGAACATAGAAAAGGGCACAGCGAGAGAAATTCAGCAGGGTAAGAAAAGTCTGGTTCTGGCTCCATCTGATCCTGTCCTCAGCTCCCCTGACTCACTTCCCACTGACTTAGATTTGTGTTAGATTTATTACCTGCAAGGGGTTACAGAAGCATTTCAAGTCATGTTTTGCCCCAGAAGGTGACAGGAGAAATAATTGCACAAATTAAGGATTGGCATAAGTGCCATAAATCATTAATTTAATTGGAACCATTTATTTGCTTTGGTGACCTTGGGAAACAGTTACTGTGCCTTGCAGCACTGAGGAGGAGGCAGTGAACCCAAGCTGTGTTTTATCCAAATGGGGTTTGGCTTGGTCAACACTCAGGAGATGTGCAAGTGCAGGAGCCCAAGGACGTGGCCCAGCCGCCTGGGTGGCAGCTGATGTGATGTGTCCCCGAACAGGTCTGATCCGGTCCCGCATCCGAGGGGCAGATGTGGCACAAGCAGGAGTTCTGACCTTCCTGGACAGTCACTGTGAGGTGAATAAAGACTGGCTGCTCCCTCTGCTGCAGAGGATCAAAGAGGTGAGTGCTCCAAAGAGACCATAGCCCCTCAGGGTGTGCCTGCCTGGTGTCCACCTCCTTTTCCTTCTCAGTGGGCGTAACAGCACCACCAAGGTGTCTCTACCTGTGGCAAGGGTTTTGGAACTAGATGGTCATTAAGGCTTGGATCAGCATTGGTGTGGCCAGCAGGAGTGGGACAGGGATCATTAACCTGGCTTCAGGACTGGTGAGACCACGCCTCAGATACTGGGTTTTGAGGTGCTGAAGAGTGTCCAGAGCAGGGCAGCAAAGTTTGGTGAGGAGCAGCTGAGGGAACTGGGCTAGTTCAGCCTGGAGAAAAGGAGGCTGAGGGAAGACCTCATTGCTTTCTACAACTCCCTGAGAGGAGGCTGATGTGAAAAGAGGATTGGTCTCTTCTCCCTAGTAATAAGTGATAGAAGAAATGGTCTCATGTTACTCCAGGAGGGGTCAGGTTGGAGCAGAAGAAAATTATTCCCTGAAAGGGTTGTGAAGCACTGGAGCAGTTTGCCCAGAAAGGTGGTTCCATCCCAATCCCTAGATGTGTTTCAAAGATGAGGTGCTGATGGATGTAGTTTAGGACCAGGCTTTGCAGAATTAGAGAAGAGCTGGACTCAATGATATTAAAGGTCTTTTTCCAACCAAAACAGTTCTGTGGTCCCTTGCAACCCAGACTATTGTGTGATAAGAGTTAGAGGGGGATGTGAGGGCGTTGGATGACAGTCAACCAAACATGAGCCAGTAGTGTGCTCAGGTAGCTAAGAAAGCCAGTGTTATCCTGGCATGTATTAGAAACAGGGTGGCCACCAGGAACAGGGAGGTGACCATCCCCCTGTGCTCAGCACTGGTGAGGTCACACCTCCAGTCTCGTGTTCTGGGCCCCTCACCACAGGATGGACATTGAGGGGCTGGAGCATGTCGTCCAGAGAAGGGCAATGAGGCTGGAGAAGGGTCCAGAGCACATTGGCTATGAAGAGCAGCTGAGGGAGCTGGGGTTGTTCAGTCTGGAGAAGTGGAGGTTGAGGGGAGACCTCATTGCTCTCTGCAACTTCCTGAGGGGAGGTTGGGGCAAGGAGGAGGCAACCTCTTCTCCCTGGTGTCAAGAGACAGGACCAGAGGAAATGGTTTCAAGCTGCACCAGGGGAGATTCAGGCTGGATG
>VWZE01021869.1:45632-72830 GCA_013396675.1 Eubucco bourcierii
GGTCTCCAGGTGGACATTGTGCCGTTGATCGCCACTCTCTGGGTTCGACCATCCAGCCAATTCCTTATCCAGCGAGTGGTCCATCCATCAAGTCCATGCTTTTCCAGTTTGGTGACCAGGATGTCATGTGGGACAGAGTCAAATGCTTTACTCTGAGCACTTCCTCAGAGGGGAACTTCCTGAGGGGAGGTTGGGGCAAGGAGGAGGCAACCTCTTCTCCCTGGTGTCAAGAGACAGGACCAGAGGAAATGGTTTCAAGCTGCACCAGGGGAGATTCAGGCTGGATGTTAGGAAATATTTCTTCACTGAAAGGATTCTCAAGCATTGGAATGGTCTGCCCAAGGCAGTGGTGGACTCGTCCCTGGAGGTGTTTAAGCACCTAGTGGACCTGGTGCTTAGGGACATGGTTTAGTGTTGATCATTCAGTGCTGGGTCAAGGGTTGAACTTGGATGATCTGTGAGGCCTCTTCCAAATGGATGTATTCTGTGATGTGACATGGTATGATACAATATGGTATGGTACAATACAGTTACCACCAAATGCATGCAGGCAGCAAAGTAAGAAAACAATGAACTTTCAGGGTGCAAAGTGACTTTGTCAGTCTTGCTCCCCCCAGGAACCAGGTGGGGTTGTCTCCTTGAGAGGGAGAGCAGGTGGGTGGGTGGGACAGGGTGCCTCCCAGGGCAGTGGGGTGTTCAGTGGCAGGCATAGGTTGTGTGGTGAAAGGGGAGTCGCTGGGCAGTGCTGCGGCAGAGGTTTTAATTAGGCTGTTGTGGAACGCTCAGCACTGATGATTTAAGGGAGTGACAGCTCCTTGAATAGGGGCCGAATTTAATTTCATGCAAATTAAGTGCTAATAAATTGATTTAATAGGATTTAAATTCTGCTGATTTTGGAGCAGACAATGACAGCCGCCGCTGGCGACTCTCACCAGACGTGTGCACGGAGCCTCCCAGCGCCTTGGTGCTCGAGGCAGAGGGAGATGACTGCTGGGATGGTGCAGAGGATGAAGCCTTCATCTCCAGTGTGGAGAAGAAGAGCAGATCTAGACTGGATGTTAGGAACAAATTCTACACAACAAGGGTAATGGAACCACTGCAACAGGTTGCCCATGAAGGTAGTTGAGGCTCCATCCTTGGAGATATTCAAGACGAGGCTCAACAGGGCTCTGGGCAACCTGATCTGGTTGGGCATGTCCCTGCTGACTGCAGAGTGGGTTAGAGTGGATGACCTTTGGAGGTCCCTGCCAACCCAGTGTGTTCTGTGATTCTGTGCTGTGGTCCTTTCTTGTTGCTCTGTGTTGTTTCTCCACCCTTGCTACACCTCTGGCTCCTGTGTGCCATTCCTTATTCCCCGTTCCTTATTCCCCGTTCCTTATTCCCCGTTCCTTATTCCCCGTTCCTTATTCCCCGTTCCTTATTCCCCGTTCCTTATTCCCCGTTCCTTATTCCCCGTTCCTTATTCCCCGTTCCTTATTCCCCGTTCCTTATTCCCCGTTCCTTATTCCTGCCTTCCAGTATCTGAAGGAGCCCTACAGAAAAACTGGGGAGATTTTTTTGGATATCAGATAGATATCAGCACTAGGGGGAATGGAGCAAAATTGGAGGTGGGGAGATTCAGACTGGATGTGAGGAGGAAGTTCTTCACCCTGAGAGTGGTGAGAGCCTGGAATGTGTTGCCCAGGGAGGTGGTTGAGGCCCCATCCCTGGGGGTGTTTAAGGCCAGGCTGGATGAGGCTCTGGCCAGCCTGATCTAGGGTAGGGTGTTCCTGCCTGTGGCAGGGGTGTTTGAACTGGCTGATCCTTGTGGTCCCTTCCAACCCTAACTGATTCTATGATTCTACTCAGTTATTTTAAGGCTAATGAATTTTGTTGGAGTAAGGGCAAGCTGAAGTGGTGGACTGTGGAGGAACCTGCTTGGCTGATGTTCCTGGTGCCCCTCATCCAAGGCATTAGGTTTTCACACCTGTTGTGGGATAGCTGTGCTGGCTGGGCTGTGTGTGTGCCTTGTGACCAGCAGTGATGGCACAGGGGAAAGTGGGGCACAACACCGGGTCAGGTCACTCTGTGGTGGGCGAGGGCATTTGGTGCTCCTAGGGTTGCCAGCACTGGTTTGCAGGCTGGACCACAGGGCTGCTGACACATGGCAGTATAATGAAAATTGTCTTTATTATGTGATGGGTCTCAGCTCTGGTGGAATTGTGAGAACATGTGCTGTGACATCCCACTTGAGCCTTGTGGGATCCACCACTAAACTTCACTGCATCGCTGTTTCTCCAAGATGTTCTTGTCCTCTGCTGAAGCCTTGCTGTATTTTGGTGAGGAATACCCAGAGCAACTGCCTCTTTGCCAAGTGGAGCTTTTGCTGTGTTCTGATAGGAGAAGGAGAGTGGTGGCAGCAGGAAAGGGACAGACAGAGTTGCTCTGGTGTGCAGCTCCAGTGCTGTGCCACATCTTCAGTACCTATGGGGTGGGTGCACATAGATGCCACTTGTGACACTGCTGTAGGAGTTTCACTGCATCGTGGGCTGAACACAGCACCAAACGCAGGTTACCTCCATAAACCTGTTTTTATTTTGCTCTCCTGGGTTCAAGCTTCCTCCAGCTGGAAGCAGGGCAGCCTGCAAGCTTGCCCTGCTGCTCATGCTGCTCTTACCCTGCCCAGTGTCTTGCAGAACAGACAGTGAGGGTGACTTACTGTGAAGAGTGGTGAGGGCTTGCAAAGCGAATGGAGTCCTGCTTGTTCGTTTTGTAGCTCCACGCAGAAGCTGCAGGGTAAGGGCAGGGATCGTTGATTTCCTCCTCCTCCTCGTGGTAGCCATCCTTTCCATCAGGGTTAAAATATTGATCAATGAAGTGTACGAAATGTTACTGCTGCCACCTTCAGGCTGTGCTTAAGAGGAGACTTCCCTGTCCCACCGCTTCCAGAAGGATTAGCTGCCTAGAAAAAGCGTTTCCTTACCATGTTACTCCCCGGAGCTGTCAGCTTTGAGCTATTTCGATTGAGGCTGCGTGCAAAGGAGCAGTGAGTGGCTCTGGCCCCCACCAGCCATCCCGGGCATTGCTGCTCTCTTGTTTTCTTAGGCAGACTTTAGCTTTCCATGGTGAAAAATGCTGGACCCTATGTGTGCCACTATACCACCCCCATGGGCATGTGTGAAGGTGCCCCTTGAGCACCACACTGAGCTTCCTTCCCCTCTGCTCTGGTGAGACTGCACCTGGAGTATCGTGTCCCCAGTTCAACAGGGACAAGGATCTACTGCAGAGAGTCTGATGGAGAGCTACAAGGATGGGGAAGGAACACCTGTCTGGTGAGGAAAGGCTGAGAGACCTGGGGCTGTTTAGCCTGGAGAAGACTGAGAGATCTTATTAATGCTTATGAACATCCGAAGGGTGGGTGTCAAGAAGAGGCCAATCTTTTTTTCAGTGGTGCCAAGTGATAGGACAAGGAGCAATGCACACAAACTGGAACACAGGAAGTTCCCACTCAACATGAGGAAAACCTTCTCTGCTGTGATGATGCTGGAGCTGTGGAGCAGGCTGCCCATAGAGGTTGTTGAGTCTCCTTCACTGGAGACTTCCAAGACCTGTCTGGATGCATTCCTGAATGATCTGCCCTAGGTGATCCTGCCTTGCAAGGGAGGTTGGACTTGGTGATCTTCAGAGGTCACTTTGAACCCCTCCCATTCTATGGTTCCTCAGCAGTGGAAGGTAGCCCTCCCCTTGCCTAGGCTTACTTTTGGGTGTGCTCAGTGCATGACCAACATGTGGGTCTGGGAGCAGGCAGGACTAGAAAGTCTAAGGGCAACTGAAGGGATGTGGGGTGAAGAGAGAGGTTCTACGGGGTCTTGGAACTATGCCCAGGAGGGTGTGTGTCCCAAGGAGCAACACCAAGTGTTTTGCCCCAGCATGTTTGGGAGTATGTGACTGTGTGAGCACTGTCTCTTATTTTCAGGGTCACAGCATGCCAAGTTGGAAAGGACCCCAAGGATCATCTGGTCCAACTTTTGTCTTTAGGGGTATCTGTTCACTTATGGAACAGACATTTCTAGAGCCATTAGTGGTGCTTTTCAACTGTCTGACTTATAAAACTGGAATTGCCCAGCCCAAGATGTTTTTATAGCAACTCAACAAGGTTGTCCCCAAACAGGGTCGGCAGATGGCAGTGGATGGTGACCTCTCAATTCCACCTCGAGTGTTTAAGAATAGAATTATAGAATGGTAGGGTTGGAAGGGACCTTAAAGATCATCCAGTTCCAACTCCCTGCCATAGGCAGGGACACCTCCCACTAGTACAGGTCAGTTGAGGCCTCATCCGACCTGGCCTTGAACACCTTCAGGGAGGGAGCAGCCACAACCTCCCTGGGCAACCTGTTCCAGTGTCTCACCACCCTTACTGTAAAGAACTTCCTCCTGACATCCAGTCTAAATCTCCCCTCTGCCAGTTCAAACCCATTGCCCCTTGTCCTGTCATTACAAGACCTTGTCAATAGTCCCTCCCCAGCCTTCTTGTAGGCCCCCATAAGATACTGGAAGGCTACTCTAAGGTCTCCTCAAAGCCTTCTCTTCTCCAGGCTGCAGAGCCCCAACTCTCTCAGTCTGTCCTCATAGGTGAGCTGCTGCAACACTCTGATCACCTTTGTGGCCTCCTCTGGGACCAGCTCCAACACTTCCATGTCCTTTCTGTGCTGAGGGTTCCAGAACAGCACACAGTGCTCCAGAACTGCACACAGATGCTTTGCTTAGAACTTTTCCCCTGCCCTCAGGCAAGTAACAGCTGCTGGGGTGTGTTGAGCTGTGGCAGTCTGAAGGACACTGCGCAGCAGCTACTCTGAGTTTGAAAGGCTCATCCTGCTAGGACGTGACTGGAGTTTCTCCACGACTTCAGGTTGTTATGGAAATGCCAAGTCTCTGTCACGCTCATTTGGAAAACCTGAGCTCGGGTCCAGCTCCCAGCTCAGGCTCTTTGGTTACTCTTCTTCTACAGCCGCATTTGAATACTCCTTTGTATAGGACTAATTTTCAAACCAAAGTCTTCTGCATCCCCCTGTGTGCTCAGACACTTCCATTTGCATGGCTGTGAGAAATGATTCGATCTGGTGAGGGTAAAAGCTTCACATTTGAGCTATAATTGGAGTTTAGGATTTTTGAAAAGAAAAAGGGAGATAAGAGACCAGCCTAAGCTGTCAGAGACTCTTCCTCCTTTAGCAATTTTTCCTTCCTAACTGTTTCTGTAATCTCTTTGCCCATAACAAGATATTAATTAAATCACCACCAACTAGTCAAAAGAATTCTTTTTACTTTTTTTTTTTTTTTTTTTTTTTTTAAACCTTCTCACACCTTGGACAAAACTGTGATCATGTCACAGAGGGGTGTACACCTGGAATACTACATCCAGCTCTGGTGCCCTTAACAGAGGAAGGACGTGAACCTGACAGAGCAGGTCCAGAGGAGAGCCATAAACGTGATCAGATGGTTGGATCACCCCTGCTATGAGGTCAGGCTGAGGGAGCTGGGGTTGCTCAGCCTGGAGAAGGCTCCAGGAAGACCTAATAGCAACCTTCCAGTACCTGAAGGGGGCTACAAGGAAGGACTGTTTGCAAAGGCCTGCAGTGACAGGATGAGAGCAGTGGTTTGAAATCAGAGAAGAGATTTAGGTAGGATATTAGGAACAAATTCTTTACCATGAGGGCGGTGGAACACTGGAACAGATTGCCCAGAGGGGTAGTTCAAGCCCCATCCCTGGAAATATTCAAGGTGAGGCTTGACAAAGCTCTGAGCAATCTGGTCTAATGGAGGATGTCCCTGCTTGACTGCAGGGGAGTCAACCTTTGGAGGTCCCTTCCAACCAGAACCATTCTATGATTCTATGTGTGTGACTGACTACCGCTGGCATTTCAACTGCCTGATAGGGGCTGGCTGTGGGATTTGATCTCTTCTCTCTAATATCAGGTAATAAGATGAGAGAAAATGGCCTGAAATTGTTGCATGGAAGATTTAGGTTAGAAATTAGGGAAAAATTCTGTCCTGCAAGAGTGGTCAGAAATTGGAGCAGGCTGCCCAGAGAGACGGTGGACTCATCATCCCTGGAGGTGTTAAAGAAACCTGTTACCATGACACTTTGAGACTTGATTTAATGGCCATGGTGGTGTCAGGTTGATAGTTGGAGCTGATGATCTTGGAGGTCTTTTCCAGCAGATTCTGAAATGCAGTGAAAAGTATTTAGAAGAGGTGGAAGGGTAACGTGTCAGTGAATGGATGGAGAGCAGTTGGAGCTTTGCATCCAGCTGAGTCAAGTGCAGAGCACGTGCACAGCCTGTGGAGAGAGAGACTGAAGGTGAAGCCAAAGCTAGTGAGATGCTACCTCAGCAGCACACATTCTTCCTTCCCAGGAAAGGTGGTGCCTGCCTTCCCAGGCTCCCAGCAGTGTCTCTGCTGCCATTGTTTCCTTGGTTGTACTTAAGCGATGGCTTGAGGGGGTGGAGACGGTGATGAGCACCAAGTCCCTGAGCAACCTGAGTGTCGCCCAGATCTCCAGCCACTTGGTGTCTCTGGAGGTTCGCAGCACCCCTGTGCCCAGTTTGAGCAGCGCAATGTGAAGTCGTGGGTCATTTCTCTTCTGCTTTGCAGGATCCTACTCGAGTGGTCAGTCCCATTATTGACATCATCAACTTGGACACTTTTGCCTATGTGGCAGCTTCGTCAGACCTCAGAGGAGGTAAGTGCAAGCCGCCCGCTGCCTCGTGGGTGCTCAGCTTGCGGTGTGACCGTGTGCTGGCATGAGGAGCTGGTGGCTCCTGCTCTCCTGCACAAAGCACATTAGCTCTGTTGAGTGCTCCCCGCTGGATGCTTTGAGGCTATTTTAGAGACAGGTGAGCGTGGCGTGAGGAATGGTGTTTGCTACAGCGGATAAAGGCAGTCAAGCAGGAAAGCGGGGTCAGGGTGAAGCCACCCTTGGCAGCATTGAAAGCTGGGCTGCTGACAAGAGGAGATGGGGGACGTCTAGGCAACAAATGGAGGATGTCATTGTAGCTCTTATTAGTATGCCTGTGCAATTTGTGGCATGCAATATCCATCAGAGCGTGTGTCTGTGGGCACAGGGGGACAAAGTGAGGCTTCAGCAGCAGCTTTCATCCTGACTTTTCCAGCCTTTGGAGTGTTTGACTTTGCCATTGTCATGCAACCTGCTATTCCTGGTTCAGAGGCAGTGGGAAAATGTGTTATGGTCTTTGGCTTCTTCCCCCACAAGACCTGCATCTCTGTGGCTTGTCAGTGGGGAAAATACTCCATCAAGCATGCCTTCTGCAGCCTATATTGCCTCCTTCTACATACCCATTTCTGATTTCCCCATAGGACTTCTCTACTTTGCTTTTAGGTTTTGACTGGAGTCTGCATTTCAAGTGGGAGCAGCTTTCCCCAGAGCAGAAAGTTAAGCGACTGGATCCCACCGAACCTATTAAGTAAGTCAAGAGGAGGAAGGAAGCACTCAAGGAACACAGGGTATGACAGGCATCTCATCTGACCTCACCTGTGTCACCATGCAGCATAGCAATGGCATATTGCTTCCAGGACAGCTCCGAGTTGAGGCCTGTAGCCAGCACCTGGCTAGTGTGAGTCTTGCAGTGCAGCTTCACCTCCCAACACTGAAGCCTGAGGGAGCTACAAAAGTAGAAGGGATGTGTTTAGAGTGACTGTTGTTTTGGGAGTGGCAAGGGGACTGAATATGGCTGGGGAGAAAGCTCAGTGCTGTAGGCTTGTGCTTCTCTCAGCTCATCTCTAAGTTAAAATGAAGGCAGCATTCTCAGCCCACTTGATAAAAAGGTGATGTCTGGTCCAGCCTTTTCAGATCAGTGCTGCTCTTCTGGACCTTGCTGAGGGCTCATCAGAAATTCAGGATGTACAGGAGGGGTAACAAAACTGAGCAGGAGAGATGCCATCTGTCCTCATGCTGTGGGATGGAAGGAGTCCTGCCTTCTGTTGAAAAATCTCTGCTGGCAGCAAGCCTAGTGCTGGTGTCTGCCTCCCCAACCGTGGAGTGCCACGATGTGCGGTGTGGGGAACACCAACTGTTGGAGGAGGCTTAGGGCCTCAGAAATCTTGCAGGGGAGCAAAGCACTGCTTCTCCTTAGGATGCTGTTATTAACAGGGCTTCTTGCTGGCTTCCCTAAGGCCCACCTGGTATTCACAGAATGTCAGGGGTTGCAAGACCCCTCCAGAGATCGAGTCCAACACCCTGCCAAAAGCAGGATCACCTAGGGCAGGTTACACAGGAATGCATCCAGAAGGGTTTTGGAAGTCTTCAGAGAAGGACACTCTACAACATCTCTGGGCAGCCTGTTCCAGCGCTCTGTCACCCTCACTGTAAAGAAGGTTCTTCTCATGTTGAGATGAAACCTTCTACTTTCAAGTTTCTGAGCATTTTTCCTTGTATTGCTACTGGATGACACCAAAAAGAGATTGCCCCCCTCCACTTGACGCCCACACCTCCTGGTTGCTCTGCCATGTAGGGGACTGTGGAAGCTAGCCTGGGCATAGCAGCCACCCCAGCTTCTCACAAGGCTGCACTAAGGCATCCACACTGTCTGCAATTGAATGGGGATGGGAGTTGTGCCAGCTCCAGGAGCTGTCCTCTGGGCCTGCCTTCCCCTCCTCCACGAGCCTTCTCTGCCTGCTTTTCTTAGCTAATCTGAAGAATGGAAAATAACTCTGTTTTGCAATAACCATCACACAGCTAGTGATGGCTTTTAAAAAGCCCTTCTGAATTGGCTCTGCCTTCCTCTCCCCAGTGGAGTGGTCTCTTAATGGGCTGGCTGGAGGCAAAAAGCCCTTCTGAGCGAACAACCCCCCTGAGCGCTAAGTGCCTTTGTGATGCCGAAGCCTACAATCAGGGCTGTGAACTTAGGGCTTGGAGGAATTGTGCTGGCAGGTGCATTAGCCCAGTCATTAAGTACCAGGCAATTCAGTGACTGACAGCCAAATACCAAGGCAAACCAAAAGAAAAACTCAGATGCTGTTTGAGGTGTGGTGTCCTTGTTTGGTGAGAAGGAAATGCATGGGTCGTGTCCTGACAGTGGAAGAGAAGGCAAAGGGAAGAGCTGCTTCTGTGCATCCAGGTGCTGCAGCAGTGTGTGAGAGTGTGTTCCCTCTTCCCTTCCTGCAGGACTCCCATCATTGCTGGGGGGCTGTTTGTGATCGACAAAGCCTGGTTCAACCACCTGGGGAAGTACGACAGTGCCATGGACATCTGGGGTGGGGAGAACTTTGGTAAGTTACTCTTGTTCCCGGTTGTGTTGGCTTCTCTTCCCAAATCATGCCAGATGGATACAAGATCACTCTGGGCTGGGCTTTGAATGTTCTGCATAGTTACCCCTCACTTGAATTCAGAGCTTATGGCCTCAAGTGAATCAGGAATCCAACAACCATGAGTCACAGAATCACCACCACCACTTTGTCTTTGACAGGAAATTTTGGTCTCAGTTTCATAGAATCATAGAATGGTCTGGGTTGGGACCAACCCTCTCTGCAGCCAGCAGGGGAGTCCTCAACTAGATCAGGTTGCCCAGAACTCTGTTGAACCTCACCTTGAGTATCTCCAGGGTTGGGACCCCAACCACCTCCCTGGGCAACCTGCTCCAGTGTTCCACTCCCCTCATGGTGCAGAACTTGTTCCTAAATGAATGATGGGAAGTGAGCAGTTGTTGATACTTGGATCTCCTTGCCTTGAATGCAGCTTTGATTTTTCTGTAGAGAAATACCCTAACCCACAGAGCTTTTTCAGCTTTGGTGTTACCCACAGATGAGAGAACACCACACACACACCCTCCTATCCCTTTCCAATCTTATTTTCTCATTAATAGTGCTGTCATTAAAATTCTCATTAAAAATGCTGCCTGATGACAGCAGTTCAAAGCCCTGAGCTGAACCATCAAAGCCTCCTTGAATTTACTGAGTGCCTGAGACAGTAGCTCCATCGGCATGCTGTAGGCAGGTGACAAAGTGACACAACTGTTTCTCCATGCCTCTGTGGCTGGATTGTAGAGTCATAGAATTGTTTTGGTTGGAAAAGACTTCTAAGATCTTTAACCATTGACCTAACACCACCATGGCTGTTGAACCATGTCCCAGAGTGCCATGTCCAGGTGTTTCTTGAACTCCTCTGGGGATGATGGCACTGCCAGGCTGTCCTAGACTGTCACTTTTCCTGCATGAAAGAAAAGAATAAAACAGGCATAGAGATGCCCTAAATCCAATCCCTTCTGCCTGTTATCGAGGGACAAGATGGGCATTAAGTAATCTCCTGCATTCAAACTTGAGTAGGGTGCATGAAAGAGATGCAACTCGTCCCTTGTCCCCTGTCAAGGGGGGCTGGGTGAGGTTGGGCTGTTGCCTCTTTGAAGCTGTAGTGATGCTGCAGATCAAAGTGAGAGACTCTGCCTGAAGGAAGGGGAGGCACCGGGCAGCAGGGAGACAGACAGAACCTGGTTTGAATGGCTCACAGCTCTGGGGAGCATGTCCACTGAGGAAGGAAGGAAGGATCTCGTGTCTTAATGCATGCAACTGTGCTGTCAGTCACCCAGGGGGACAGATGCTGCTGGCTGGCAGTGCCTTACTACTGTCCAGCACGGCTGTTTCCTTCACCTGCCTTTCTTCTCTGCCATATTTCACAGAATCACAACGTTGCCAAGTTTGGAAGTGACCTCAAAGATCATCCAGCTCCAAACCCCCTGCCATGAAGATGTTCACCTCCCACTAGACCAGAATGCTCAGAACCCCATCCAGCTTGGTCTTAAAAACTTCCTTTTTTACTGCACATCTCACTGTGCAGTATGAGCTCTCTGCTTCATACATTCTCTCAGTCTCTGTCTCTCTTGCCACCAGACTGACTCAAAGCATCTGCATCTCTGAGTGGGGTGACACTAGGAGGGAAGTCACAGCTCTCCTGTCTCCCCTGCTGGGTCAGTGGCCCAAGCAAAGTGCTGGAGAAGGGAACTAGGCAGGAGGAGAGGAATCTGCTGTCTGTCTCTGCTTATTCCCCATCTCTGATAGCAGCAGCCCAAGGTGCTCCTGGGAAGTACCTGCAAGCCAGCAAGAAGTGCTAAAGGTGTTTAGCCAAACTGAGGCCAAGCCCAGTGCCCCCCAGCTCACACTGCTTGTGTCTCTTCTGTAGGGGCTACCCAACCTGGGGACATCTCTTGAGGGACAGGTGAACCATGCAGTTGGTCCCTGCTCCCCTAACTTCTTTCTCCAAGCTGGTCTTGTGCTCTGCCTTCACTGGTATCTCAGTTTACCCACTCCCAAGACACTCACTTCTGCTGCTGCCTGTCTGCAGACCTAGTTTGCTACATGCCATGGGTGGCTCAGAGGCTCATCTCTACCTGCTGAGATCTATGCTCTAATTGCTTCTGCTGGGACTGGAGCTGGGTTTGCAGGGTGCAACATGTCTGAAGCAGGGAGCTCAGACTCCTTAGTACCTCCTCCCCAGCACTGTGTCCTCACTCTGGTTCACATGCACAGACACCAGCTCAGCCTACCTCTTCATTAGGCTTTCAATTAAGTGCAGCCAAGAACCAAACAGTGCAAGTCTTTCTCTTACTGTGCTTTAGGGAGCTGCTCTTCTCCCAAGCTGAACAGAAGGAGCAGAGGAGGGGAAGGCAGGAGACAGCAGCCGCACTGGGGGATGAGCTTGGCTGCTCATCCCACTCTATGGGACACCTTCCTGATGTACACAGCAGGGCTGGCAGCATGGTCCTGTCTATGGGACACCCTTCTGATGCACAGAGCAGGGCTGGCAGCATGGTCCTGTCTATGGGACACCCTTCTGATGCACAGAGCAGGGCTGGCAGCATGGTCCTGTCTATGGGACACCTTTCTGATGCACAGAGCAGGGCTGGCAGCATGGTCCTGTCTATGGGACACCCTTCTGATGCACAGAGCAGGGCTGGCAGCATGGTCCTGTCTATGGGACACCTTTCTGATGCACAGAGCAGGGCTGGCAGCATGGCCAGCACAGTGACAGGCAAAGGAGAGCAGCAGCCACGCGTGAGGGGAGCTGAGCAGAGCAGCTTAGAGCAGCCACATCCTGCCCTAATCTCATTTCCCAGCGGCTGTGATTAAGGCTGCTCCCAATATAGCACCAGGACACGGCACAAGGGCATGTTTTGTTAAAACCCAGCCCTGGGGAACGTGGTGAGGCTCCAGCTGCTGCAGTAGCTCTTGCCTGTAAACACAGCAGGGAAGAGGAAAGGGTTTCTGGAAACAAATCCTTCTGCTCCCCATTCTGCCTTCCCACCCTAGTCCTTGCTGAGACCCGTTGGGGATGGGCTCAGTTTTAGACCTACCCTTCAAGGCCAGAAAGTTCTGTGGCTGTACCACCCCTTCCATTTCAGCAACTCAGGGGCAGGTGTGGGTACTGGGAATGGGGCAACCTACAGCAACGTGCACCTGAGGGCAGAGCCATGTGTGCTGAGAGCAGGTGGCTTTGGAGATCCAACCTTCAGTTCTTATGGATTCATAGAATGGTTTCATTGGAAGGGATCTTAAAGATCATCTAGTTCCAACCTCCTGCCATGGGCAAGGACACCTCCCACCAGACCAGCTTGCTCAAAGCTTCATCCAACCTGGCCCTGAACAGCTCCAGAGAGGGAACATCCACAACCACCCTGGGCAAGCTGTTCCAGTGTCTCACCACCTTCACTGGGAAGAATTTCTTCCTAATCTCCAGTCTAAATCTGTCCTCCTCAAGCTTCAATCCATTCCCTCTCATCCTATCACTACAGGCCTTTGTAAGAAGTTCCTCCCCAGCTTTCTTGCAGGCCCCTTCAGGTACTACAAGGCTGCTCTATGGTCTCCCCAAAGCCTTCTTTTCTCTAGGTTGAACAGCCCTAACTCTCACAGCCTGTTCCAGTAGTGGAGGATCTACAGCTCTCTGATCATCTTTGTGACCTCCTGTTTGACCTGCACCAGCAACTCTACGTCCCTCTTATGCTGGGGGCACCAGAACTGGAGGCAGGACTCCAGGTGGGGTCTCAGCAGAACAGAGCAGAGGGGCAGAATCCCCTCCCTGTCCTGCTACTCTCCCTGCTTTGGATGCAGCCCAGCACACAGCTGCCCTCTGGGCTGCCAGTGACCATTGGTGGTTCATGGGGAGTTTCTCATCAAATGACACCTCCAAGTCCTTCTCCGGGCTGCTCTTGAGCCTCTTCTTGCCCAATCTGTATTTGTGCTTGGGATTGCCCCAACCCTTTCAGGGCCTTGCACTTGGCCTTGTTGATCTTTATGAGGTTGTCATGGGCCCACCTCTCAAGCCTGTCCAAGTCCTTCTGAATGCCATTGGTTCCCTCCAGCATGTCAACCAGGCCACACAGCTTGGTGCCACCCACAAACTTGCTGAGGGTGCACTCATCCCACTGTCCATGTTGCTGACAAAGATGCTGAACAGCTCTGGTCCCAGTACTGACCCCTGAGGCATGCCACTTGTCACTGGTCTCCATTTGGACATTGAACCATTGACTGTAACTCTCAGAGTTGTGACCATTCAGCCACTTCCTTATCCAGTGAGTGCTTCACTCCTCTAGTCCATGCTTTTCCAATCTGGTGACCAGGATGTAATTCTCCTTTGCTCCTTGAAGCTGTTGAGTTGTTTTCAGAGGGATGGCAGCTTTGCAGGCTGGCAGTGGAGGAGGAGGACTCCTGTCCATACTGCCCAACTGACCTTTCCCACCGCAGGCACTTGTCTCGCCAACATCCAACCAAAGGACAAGTAAACCTCGTGGTGGCTTATGTGAGGGGACTGCCAGGAGCATAAGTTGGCAATGATGATAGGTGGCCTGTCTTGATTTCTGTAGTTAAGGACAGGGGAGGGGGAAGAGTGAAAAGGAATTTATGGTCTTGGAGTAAATATATGCTACACATAGCTCTGTACTGTCAACACATGGGCAGCCTGATCTACTTGAGGTTGTTCCTGCTTACTGCAGAGGGAGTTGGACTAGGTGACTTTTGGATGTCCCTTCCAAGCCAGACCTTCTGTCTGAGGCACTGGAATGAGCTGTCAAGGGAGGTGGTTGAGTCACCCACGCTGGATGTGTTTAATGATTGTTTGGGTGTGGTGCTTAGGGGTATGGTTTGAGGTGAGTCTTGTAGATTAGGGTTATAGGTTGGACTTGATGATCCTAAGGGTCTTTTCCAACCTGGATGTTTCTGTGATTCTATGAAAACAAGGTTTTAATTTCCTTGCTTTTCTGTGCTGGTTCTGTCTAAGCATGATTTTCTGACAATGTAGCTACAGATTCATAGCTTCACAGGTGGTAGGACCAGATGGACCCGTTAGATCAGACATTCTGCTCACCTATCCTACCTCACCAGCTAGGATTTCATCCAACTCCCTGCCAAGAGCCCTGCAACTTCCAGCATCACTTGTGCCATGGGCTCGTTTTCCTCCAGAAGGGTCCTATGGACCAGGCAGAGAGCAGCTCGGGGCAAGTGGGAGACATTTCCTGTACTGACAGCTTATCCAGATTTTCCTTGCCACCACTGACCTTTGCTTGTGTGAAGGTGCTGGCACTCAGGATCTGGAGTATGTGCCAGGTGAGGTAAGCTCCTATCTGTTGTGAGACAGGTGATGGATGCAGAGCTCTCTGTTCACTCTGTCAAATCAGTGGTGGATTCAGAAAGATGATGGCAGGTGTAGTCATTAACAAACAGAACTCATGGCCTCGACACCCCTTTAGAGAGAAGTGACTCTGAAACAGGCCCTGCAGGAGTAATTATGGGAGCAGAAAAGCGACAAGGTGATTCTGGGATGTAAGCAGGGCTGCCTTACCTTCTTCCTTTTGGCCATTCCATAGCACCTGCTGTGCTGCAGTCTGGTTTCAAGTGCTCTGCCTTCAAACAGATCACAAATACCTTTGACATGAGCCCGTAAGGCACTTGCGCCCTCTGGTAATTGTTATTCCCCAGTTTAACGTGGCAGAGGATGAAGTGAGAGGTAACAGCAGGATCCAACCTGCTCTAGGACAGAGTGCTGAAGCTGCTTTTCTTGCAGAGATCTCTTTCCGTGTGTGGATGTGTGGAGGGAGCCTGGAAATCATCCCCTGCAGCCGCGTTGGACATGTCTTCCGCAAGAAGCATCCCTATGTCTTCCCAGAGGGAAATGCCAACACATACATTAAGTAGGTGTTCTGTGCTTGCTTGCCTGCATCTTGTTCAGTGCAATAAGGCTTCTGGGGAGGAAGGAGCAGAGGAGGGGAAAGGTTGGTTGGAAAACTTTGAAATATCCTTGGGCAGGAATCTCCTGAGCCGAAGAAAATGCAAGGCAATACAGCTCTCCCATAGGGCTTCTACAGCGTGGAGAATATGACAGAAATAGGACACTTGTGTGGTTTCTTCCAGGAGCAGAGAAGTGGAGGGGTGACCCCAGCGTCCCTCTGAGCGTTCACTGCCACAGCAGCAAATGGTTTAGAGCCCGAGGTCATCAGCAGGCAGTTACAGTGACCTGGCGTCAGGCTGCCGGCCACGCCTGTCAGCAACCTTAGCTGGGCACTGAGCCCTGCTCGGCTGAACCAGAAAATGTGATTCCTGATGCCTGTGGGAGAGAGGAGATGAGCAGCTTGCTGGATTGGCAGCTTTGCCTCCAGGCTGCTGCAGGAGCAGAGGCGCTGATGGGCCTCGCCTCGCTGGCATGCAGCCCCAGGGAGGTGGCAGGGCACCACTGCTGAAGGGCATCAGAACTCTTTCAGTTGGAAAAGGTCTGCAAGATCATTGAGTCCAAATGTCAGCCTAGTGCTACTATGGCCTGAAGTGCCTTGTCCATATGTTTTTTGAACACCTCCAGGGATGGTGACTCCACTACCTCCCTGGGCAACCTGTTCCAATCCCTGACCACTCTTGCAGAGAACTATCTCCAACCTAAACCTCTCCTGGCACAATTTCAGGCCATTTCTTCTCCTCTTATCACCTGATACTGGAGAGAAGACACCAACTCCATCTCACTGCAACCTCCTTTCAGGGAATTGTAGAGAGCAATGTCATCTCCCCTCAGACTCCTGTCCTCCAGACTAAACAACCCCACTTCCCTCAGCTGCTCCTCACCAGACCTTTTCTCTAGATCCTTCACCAACTTTGTTACCCTCCTCTGTACATGTTCCAACACCTCCCCTAGCACAATTTTAGGCCATTTGCTCTTGTGAGCCCACTGACCTTGGCAAATGACACCTCTCAATGAAATGAGATTTCTTTTCCATCCATGCAGTGTGTGAAGCAGGAAGGAGACCAGTTGAGGATGTTCAGAAGGCTCCAGGGACACCTTAGAGCAGCCTTCCTGTGTCTACTGGGGGGCCTACAGGAAAGCTGGGGAGGGACTTTTGATAAGGGCCTGTGGTGGTAGGACAAAGGGCAATAGTTTTAAACTAGAGCAGGGTAGATTTAGGTTTGACATTAGGAAGAAGCTCTTTCCAATGAGGTTGGTGAGACACTGCAACAAGTTGCCCAGAGATGTTGTGGATGCCCCCTCCCTGGAGGTGTTTAAAACTAGGTTGGATGAGGCTTTGAGCAACCTGCTCTAGTGGGAGGTGTCCCTGCTCATGGCAGGGAGGTGGAGCTAGATGATCTCTAAGGTCCTTTCCAACTCAAACCGTTTTATGATTCTAAATCCTGTTGCTTCAAAACAATGGCAGTGAGTGGCACAGGGTACTGCTGACATCAAGAAGAAAGGCACAAATTTGAGATTTGTGAGGAGAGCTCCTCTTGCTTTTAACAGACTCCTCCAGAAGAGGCTGAGATGTGATGTGGCAAAACCTGCGCTGCATCACCTGCAGGATGAGCAAGGGGAGCTCGTATGGGTACAGCTCTTCTGGCTGCACCTCAGGAACAAGCTCTGTGGACTTAGGCACAAAACCAGAACTCCCCAAGCTGCGAACCTTAGTGTTTATTCCTATGTTTCTTATAAACCCAATTGAGTTCAGGAAGCCAGACCTAACCCCCTGCATTTTGGGAGAGGTTAGGTACAACTGCAGACACTGTGACTTGCTCTTGAGCCAGGGCACTTAGGCTATTGCAGTGGCCTTAGAGAGAGAGAGGAAGAAGCCCCATGAATCATCAATGGATTGAAAAGCAGCCTGGAGAAACTTCTCTGTAGGCATCAGGAGGTGGGATTTTAGTAACCTGATGGTATCCATCAGCCTTAGTGCTGTATTATATGGACTGAGAGGAAAAACAACTTCTGGACACCTGATGCTGTGATCTCTCTGTTTAAACAGAGATGTTAGCAAGAAATACCTCCACCTTTCTGCCAGATATTGATTTTGGTTTTCCACACAGCCTTTACTTCAGTGTGAGAGACAGCTTCAGGCTCCAATATTGTTGCTTCATATACAGATGGTCTCCCTTTTTCTAGCCATATGGGACTTGGCTGGATCCAGAACCTATCCTGTGGTACCTGCAACTTACTAGTGTAGCAACTGTTTGAAGGCACTGGCTTGCCTTAGAACAGGAGCTTGGAGGACTTCTCTGACCCAAGCAGGGATAGGCATGGAGCAACAAAACCATTTGCAATGAAAACTGGAGCCATCTGAAGTCAGCAGATTTCCTGAGGTTCCTAAACCTCCTCTAGACACCAAGCTGATGCTCAAGATGACTTCTGTGCTACAACACTGTGGCTGGGGTGGTTTCTCTTAAGTTTTGAATGCTGAGATTTCATAGGATCACAGGATGTTAGGGGTTGGAATTGATCATTGAGTCCAACCTCCCTACCAGAGCAGGACCACAGAATCTAGGCAGGTCACACAGGAGCACGTCCAGACAGGTCTTGAAAGTCTCCAGAGGAAACTCCACAGCCTGTCTGGGGAGCCTATTCCAGTGCTCTGTGATTCTTACAGTAAAGAAGTTCTTCCTCATGCTGAGATGGAACTTCCTGTGCTGTACTTTACATCCATTGCTCCTTGTCCTATCGTAGGATGCAACTGAGAAGAGTTTGTCCTCTCCCTCCTGACCTCCATCCCTCAGAGATTTATAAACACTGATTAGAGCCTATCTAAGTCTTCTCTTTACCAGACTAAAAAGCCCCAGGTCCCTCAGCCTCTCCTCACAGGGCAGTGCTCCATCATCTTCATAGCCCTCCCTTGAACTCTTTTGAGTAGATCCCTGTCCCTCCTGAACTGGGGACCCCAAAAGTGAACACAATATTCCAGGTGTGGTCTCACCAGGGCAGAGTAGAGGGCTAGAAGAACCTCCCTAGAACTGCTGGCAATACTTTTCCTGATGCACCTTAGGATGCCATTGGTTCTCTTGGCCACAAGGGCACATTGCTGGCCCATGCAGAAATCCAGCAGCATGCCAAGGTCTCGTTGATGCATTTCAGAGAGTGTTGCCTCAGAGGCTTCCCTGTTGTCACCTATCTCCTCTTGCCTCCTTCAGAAACACCAAGCGCACGGCGGAGGTGTGGATGGATGAATTCAAGCAGTACTACTACGCGGCTCGTCCCGCAGCCCAAGGGAGGCCTTTTGGCAAGTAAGTGGCTTCCTCTGCTGCCTGTGCCCTGCCTGCTGCTCTCAGCCTTCATGGTGCCATCCCCTGCTGCCACAGAAACGCTCCTGCCTCGTTTGTGCAAGAGCCCCCAGCTGGATGCTGGCGGGTAGGTACCATGAGCACAGCAATGAATCTGTCAGCAGCTAGCTGATGTGACTCCCTGTGGCGGGGAAGAAACTTCCCCTTCCACCTGTGTCTTGCCCTTGCCATTAGGTGCAAGCACTTCTGGTCCCAGAGCAGAGTCTGGGGGGGGAGGGGGTGGGGGGTGTGGAGGTCTCAGCAGAAGCCCCATCAAATCTGGGGCTTGCTGAGGCTTCACTGGAAAGAAGCAAGTGCTCTGTATGCAGGGAGCTTGGCATTCATTGTGTGAACAGTTAGAAACACCTCCCTGTCAGCAGGGCTCTAACCCGGTCTGCTAATTTCTCATTCTCATACAGAATCACAGAATCCTTTTCATTGGAAGAGACCTTTAAGATTATCTGCTCCAACCATTCTTTTACTATACCAAGGCTGGTGCTAAACCATGTCTCTCAGCACCACATCTCTGCCTCTTTGAAACACCTCCAGGGATGGGGATTCAGCCACCTCCCAGGGCAACCATGTCCAGAGGAGGGCCACAAAAATGATCAGTGGGTTGGTGCAACAAGGCTGGTGAGGGGTCTGGAGAACAAGCCCTGTAAGGGGCACCTGAGGGAGCTGGGGTTGTTGAATCTGGAGATGAGGAGGCTCAGGGGAAACCTTATTGCTCTCTACAACTATCTGAAAGGAGGTTGTAACCAGGTGAGGGTTGGTCTCTTCTCCCAGGCACCCAGTGACACAACAAGGGGACACAGTCTTAAGCTGCACCAGGGCAGGTTTAGGCTGGATGTTAGGAAGAAGTTCTTCCCAGAAGGAGTGATTTGCATTGGAATGGGCTGTCTGGGGAGGTGGTGAAGTCACTGTCCCTGGAATTGTTTAAAAAGAGACTGGATGAGGCACTTGGTGCCGTGGCTTAGTTGATTAGATGGTGTTGGGTAATAGGTTGGACTCAATGATCTTAGAAGTCTTTTCCAACCTGGTTGGTTCTGTGATTCTGTGACCTCTGCTATGAGGACAGGCTGGGGGAGCTCTGTGGTTGTTCAGTCTGGAGAAGAGGCAACTCTGGGGAGACCTAATAACAACCTTCCAGTACCTGATGGGGGCTGCAAGAAGGCTGCAAAGGGACTGTTTTCAAAGACCTCCAGTGATAGGACAAGAGGCAGTGGTTTCAAACTAGAGAAGAATAGATTTAGATTGGATGTTAGGAACAAGTTCTTTACCCTGAGGGTGATGGAACACTGGAATTGGTTGCCCAGGGAGGTGGTTGAGGCCCCATCCCTGGAGATTTTCAAGGTGAAGCTCAACAGGGCTCTGGGCAACCTGATCTAGTGGAGGCTGTCCCTGCTGACTGCAGAAGGGCTTGGACTGGATGACCTTTGGAGGATTCTGTGACTCCTTGGGTGGAATGTTGTCCTGATTTATGAAAGAAAGAACAATTTTTCCACGTGGTTAACTTCTGCTGACCTAAAAGTGTGATTAGGTGCTCTTGGGAATCAAAGCCTTTGGTAATCTGTAAACTCAGAGTAACATAATAGTGTGTCTTAATTTCCTGATGTATTAATGTAATAATTTAGTGGTGATTGCATATAGGAGATAGAATACAGTTTTTATTAACAATTTTTAGGTGACTGAGCAACCTGGTCTAGTGGGAGGTGTCCCTGCCCATGGCAGAGGGGTTAGAACTGGGTAATCTTTAAGGTCCCTTCCAACACAAACCATTCTATGAATCCTTATGGCTTCCCACTGTACTCAGGCCAGCACCTCTGATAACCCCTGCAAAAGTGCCACATACCCCATGGCCCTTCCTAGTAACAGAAAGTGATTTATTTACCCACCAACAATTTAACCCACCAAGCTCCATGGCCAAATGGCAATGTGTCACCATTCTGTTCCACCAAGCGAGACCTGCAACCACACAGACATCAAAGTGAGCTCCCAAGCTCATGCAGAAGACAGCAGAAAACAGAGCTGATGATGCTCTTGTGTCTGCTGTCTGTGCAAACTGCCTGCCAGGTGTCTCTCAGCCTCCCTTTGTGGTGCATTGAGTCTCACCTTCGTGACTTCCATTGTTCTCTGTGATGTTTTCCTCCCACAGCATCCAGAGCAGAGTGGAGCTGCGGAAGAGGTTGAAATGCCGCAGCTTCAAGTGGTACCTGGAAAACGTTTACCCTGAGCTTCGGTATGGATGTGCAACACCCACCTATCTCCAGCAGGGTACCCCATCCCTCCTGCACCTCAGAGCTTTCCTCTGCACCTCCACCTTCCCCAGCAGCACAGCCACCCCATCCTTTGGCCTTCCCAGAAGAGCATGGTGAATTTTGGGCTGGTTTTAGGCACGGTTTGCTCACAGTGGGATGTGGTTTGTTCCTGACTCTGCTTTCTCTAAGCAGGCTTAGAGACTCCGAGGCTCCTTGCTGCAGAGCTGATGAGGAGCAAGGCACCAGATGCTTCTCTTAGCTCTTTGGGCTTCCCCCATGTATCCTCCTTCCCGTGCTGTGGGACAGGTGGTATCATCGCCAGTTTTCCTTACAGAAGTATCCCACTCTAGCCTCTGGTGGGTTGTTTTGGTTCTTAATGACTCTTGCTTAGCAAGCAAGCACCTAATTTCTAGTCCTTTCACACTCCTCTGTGATACTTAAGACTTCCCTGTTGTGGAGCCATCTATTACAGGAAGTTTATGAGCTGTCTTCAGGTGGCTCTGCCTTACTCTTAGCCTAATGCTATGGCTTAATATGCATTTCTGCAGCTGCTTTTGCACAGATCCCTTCTAGTCACCGACATTATTGCAGGAACCACTGTATCCATTCCTCCAATCACTGTCAGGAGCCATTTCAGAAAGGGTTCAGAAGTTTTGGACATACCTCCAGGGACCTGCTGGTGCAGTGGCTGAGTGTACAGTCCCAGTGAGAAAATTATTTATAGCAAATGTATTGCCTCTTTTATTTTGCCACGTGTAGCATTACACAGCAGTGTTCCCAGGGAGTGCCAAGGCTCCCAGGCACTTTTCTTTGCCTCTTTTATTTTGCCACGTGTAGCATTACACAGCAGCGTTCCCAGGGAGTGCCAAGGCTCCCAGGCACTTTCTTCTGATGTTCCTCGCTCCTTCAGGCTGTTCCTTCCTCCCCTCTTTGCCTTGTGCAATGTCATTAATTTCATTTTTTTCTCCTCTCTTTTTAATGGGTTAGGAGCTATCCCTTCCCACTATTAGAAATCATCAGACTAACTCAGACAGCTTGGCAGTAAGATGAAGCTATATTTAGAGCATTGCAGCATTTACAAGCATATATACACAATATACACAAGTATTTACAGTTATATACAAGTTAGAAATAATACAGGCATCCCAATTCCCTCCCAGACAAAACAAACTGCCCCAAAGGGCTCAAAGCTACCCCCTTTTCTGTTTCCTCCCCCTCTCTATCTCAGAAACATACTCCTAAACAAAGGACAGCTGACATGTTAATTGCCAAAATTAGAGGTGAGATATTGTAGTGGTTCTGGGCATCACCCACCCCCCACACAAGGATTCGCCCAGACTAAACTCAACCAGCTGAAAGTTAAAGAATGAAGCTTTGTATTCACAGCTTAGCACAATTTACAAGCAGATATTTACAATATATTTCAAATATTTACAACTATATACAAGTTTAAAGTAATACAGAAATACAAGACCGCTCCCAGCAGGCAGAGTGCCCAGGAGGAGCTCCAAACCACCCCTCCACCTTTTTTCCACCCTCTCTCTTATTTCAGAATCTCCCTTATGTGCAAGGTGAACTGGAAAGGTCAGTAAAGGGTGTTAGAAGCAGGGAAATGTGTAGGGTCAGGCAGAAGAGTTAATACAACAAAAGCCAGGCAGAGACTGACTTGTGTTGCTTTTATATGTCCCAGCAGAATGAATGGGTTAGTCATCACTATATTTCCTTTTCACAGCCAATAATCTAATTTCTCTCATTTAAATATTCCAATTTTTCAATTGGACACTCTTAGAAAAGGAAATCCAGCACACTCTTAGAAAAGGAAATCCAGCCCTGAGTGCTGCTTCTGCAGCGTCCCTGGCCATGCTTTGCTCTCGGTGGCTCAGTGTTCTGCTCTTACCGCTCTTCTTTTCTGGAGGTGAAATGGTGTGACTGCTCCCTCCTCCTTACCCCCACTCAGCCTCCCTTGGAGTACTTGGAGTGCCTGTCTGGGGCAGCTGGGATGGTGTTTTCATGCTGTTCCTACAGGATTCCTGAGGAATCTCTCTACCAGACCGGGATGATCAGGCAAAGGCAGAGCTGCCTGGAGTCACACAAATCTGAAGGCCAAGAGTTCCCCATCCTGAGCTTAAGTCCTTGCATCAGCAGCAAAGGCACAGCAGCAACAGCACAGGTAAGGCGTGCTGCCTGTCTCCAGGATAGGCTCTGGAGCAGGTTGAAGGAGATTTCCTAGGTGTGCTGAAGCTCTGTTGGAGGCTCAGCCCTTTTGCCAGCTCCTTTCCTAAAGCTGCATATGATTAAACCATTGGAACTCTTCCTTACCACGGTGGAGGTCCTGGGCAAGCCACATCAGTGACTGGTGCAGGAGCCCCAGTCCAGCCTTATCTCGGTGCCAGCCTGCGCAGGAGGTGGAAGACAGACAAAGAGAACTGTAATTGCCTCTCACCTTGCTGCTTTTTTTGTATCAAAATGCACTCAATGGCAGTGACATTTGGAACTTCAGAGCCTGCATTCTCTCACTATTAGGTTGCCCATTAAACTAGTCAGAATTTAATGAGGATGACCACAGTTTTTTTGTGTCTCACTGAGGTGAAAAGAAACCACAGGAATCAGTCTTCTCAAAAGCGACATTCTGTGAAATGTTGGAGCCAAGAGTGGGCACAAGGGTATGGAGCAGAGTTGCTGAGGCCCTGAAGGTGTGGCTTCAAAACCTACCTTTCCTTCAGGCTCCCTTGAGGACTTTGGGTGTGCCAGGAAGTTCTCCTGCTGCTCTGTAAACCAGAGAGGATAACGCTCCCTTCCTTGGTGTGAGTTGATGATGGGAAACTCAACATGAACCTGTGATGTGCACTCGCAGCCCAGAAGGCAGCCTTGTGCTGGGCTGCATCCAAAGCAGTGTGACCAGCAGGGCAAGTGTGGTGATTCTTCCTCTCCTCTGCTCTGGTGAGGCCCCACCTGGAGTCCTGCCTCCAGAATAAGAAGGATGTCCAACTGTTTGAGGAGGTCCAGAAGAGAATCAGAGGGCTGGAGCATCTTCCCTGTGGGGACAGGCTGTGAGAGTTGGGGACCTGATGGAGTGGATCCAAAGGAGGGCCACAAAGATAAGAAATCTGGGGCACCTCTGCTGTGAAGAGAGGCTGAAAGAATTGGAGCTGTTCAGCCTGGAGAAGTGAATGCTCTGGGGAGACCTTAGATCAGCCTTCCAGTACCTGAAGGGGGCCTACAGGAAGGCTGTGGAGGAATTTTTTCCAAGGGCTTGTGTGACAGGATGAGGGACAGTGGTTTTGAACTGGAAGAGGGGACAGTGAGACTGAAGATAAGGAAGAAGTTCTTTCCAGTGAGGGTGGTGAGACACTGGCACAGCTTGCACAGGGAGGTTGTGGCTGCTCCCTCCCTGGAGGTGTTCAAGGCCAGGTTGGGCGGGACCTTGAGTGAGCTGTGCTAGTGGGAGGTGTCCCTGCCTATGGCAGGGGTTTGGAACTAGATGATCTTTAAGGTCCCTTCCAACCCAAACCATTTTCTCAATCTATGATTAGGTGATGGTGTGCTTGTTTCCACTTGACAGCACATCTTTAACCCTCATGTTTACACTTTCTCACCAGGTGGCTCTGCACATAACAGGCTGCTGGAAATGTCCCCAGCTCGTGTGTGCAAGTGAGGCATGTCATTATGTGCATCTCTTTTGACGCAGTTGCATGCCTGCTTTTAGTCAGGAAAATAAGATCTGCTTCACAGACTGGAAAAATCAGCATTGGCTGCTTGAATGTTAGTCGGTTCAGAAAGCCGCAGGTCCCACAGAGGTACACTGCTTACAACTGAACTGCTTTCCAGCTCTTAGAGTTCTTTTTCTTTCCTCTACTGCTATGTGGACTTCTTACACAAACAGCAAGAGAAGCAAGCTGGTAAGAGCAGATTATCACAGAATGCTAGGGGTTGGATGGGACCTCCAGAGATCACTGGGTCAAATCCCCCTGCAAGGCAGGGTCACCTAGGGCAGGTCACACAGGAACACATCCAGGTAGGTTTGGAACATCTCCAGAGAACACTCCACAGCCTGCTCCAGGGCTCCATCCTCTTCACAGGAAAGAGGTTTTTCCTCACATTGAGGTGCTTTTACAGTGATTGTGTTTATGTCCATTGCCCCTCATCCTCTAGCTGGATGTTACTGGAAAGAACCTGACTTCATCCTCCTGACTCCCACCCTTCAGATATTTGTAGACATTGATCAGATCCCCTCTCAGTCTTCTCTTCTCCAGGCTAAACAACCCCAGGTCTCACAACCTTTTCTCCTCAGACAGATGTTTCAGTCCCTTAACCATCCCCATACCCCTTCCATTGCACTGTCTGAAGCAGTTCTCTGTCCCTCTTGAACTGGGGAGCCCAAAACTGTTTATCATATTTTGCAGGGTCAGTTCTGCTGCAGGAAACACAAAGGAGTTTTAGTGACAAAAGCAGCTTGCAATGAGCTGGATGAGGAAATGGGAATGGAAAATGCTGCTGCAAGCTGGTGTTAGAAAATGAAATGGCTTTGGTCTTTCTGAAATAACCAACTTGATGTGATATTTGAGAATGAGAAATGTCACGCCAGCAAGTTGGATTGTTTCATTGCCTTCAAACACGTTCTGTTCTGACATTTCTGTGGAGTGAACTCCTGGAATTTCTCATGCCACAGACTTGTCATCTTCCCATTCTGATTCTGCAGCAGTTTGCAATAGGTCAACACCTCCCACTGGATGGCAGCTCCATTTCTTGTGCACATCCAGGGCTAACTCTGCAGGGGAAAAGAAAAAAAATGCAGCTACAAACAGATTGCTGAGTAGATACGCTCAGTGTACAGGCAGGAACAGAGGAAAACAGATCCCTTTTATCTTTCTCTCTCTTTCAAGGATAGTTCCCTGCTCGCTGGACCCGTGGAGAATATTGCAGATGAAAGCAGGGTATTGAAATTTTCAGTGTGAATAGAAACTTGTGTTTGAATTACACAATTGTTACAAGACCACCTGAGCTTGGGAATGAGTTTGGGGGGGGTGTGGGGGTGTGGTATACACCAGGGTTGTACATCTGGATGAGTTCCTGTGCAACCTGCTCAAGGTGATCTTGCTTTGGCAGGAGATTTGACTAGGTGATCTCTAGAGGTCCCTTCCACCCCCTAGCAATCCATGATTCTGTGATTCCTTCCCTCTCAAGCTGTCACTATTGATGGGCATGTCCTGCCCTAGCTGCAGGCTGGTTTGAAATGCAGGAACCAGACTGAACTGGCACAGTAGAGAGGGTGGCTGGCAGCAGTATCACCTCTGCACCCAGCTTTTGTCCTTTACTTTCCCTCTCCTGAGATGCGTGCAAGTGCTAGCTGCACCCCAGGGCCTTTCAGTGAGTGAAGCACTTGAGCGTCCTTAGGTGACCCATGCAGTCATGTTCCTTGGGAAGTCATTCCCTGTGATTTAAAGCAGATAACTGAGAGCTGAAGTTGTTCCTGGCTTCTTCAGAAACACTTTTCTCTAGCTCCTACCCCAGCTTTAGGGTCTGTCTGACCTCTTATTCAGCAGCAGCTTTGTCACATAAGAGCTGGGCTGCCATGAGGCTGCCCCTTGCTATGCTGAGGGGCTCCTTTCTCCTTCTGCCAACCAGGCTATGCCAATCCAAAGGTCACACTTGAAATAGTGTTCTCAGCTCCCAGTGATGCTGAGTAACAGTGACAGGTGCCTGCTCAAATGATGCTGAAGTCTTGAGCAATAGTCACAAGACTCAGATAGGGGTCAGTGTTATCTGAGGCTTTGGAGGTAGGGGTTTGATGGTTTTGGTATGCAGCTGGTAACTCTGCTCTGACAGTCCACCCTCTTCTTCCTCCTTGCTCCACCACCACTTCATCTTTGTCTTTGAAAGGGCAGCAAATCTTGTTTTCAGTTTCATAGAATCTGGATTGGAAGTGACCTCCAAAGGCCTCTGCAGTCAGCAGGGGAATCCTCAACTGGATCAGGTTGCTCAGAGCCCTGTTTAGCCTCATCTTGAATATGCAGGGATGAGACCTCAGCTACCTCCGTGGGCAACCTGTTGCAGTGTTCTACGACCCTCAAGGTCAGAACTTATTCCTAACATCCAATCTAAATCTGCTCTTCTCTACTTTGAAGCCATTGTCCCTTGCCTTAGCACTGCAGACCTTTGTAAAGTCTCTCTTCATCTCTCTCTCACATCATAGGCTTGTTTTGCCTTGGTGTGAGGGGCAGCTCTAAAACCTTGTGGCATGGCATTCAACAAATCCAAGTGCCAGATGCTGCACTTTGGCCACAACAACCCCATGCAGAGCTACAGGCTGGGGTGGAGAGCAGCCAAACAGAAAGGGATCTGGGGGTGCTTATTGACACCTGCCTGAACACGAGCCAGCCAATGGCATCCTGGCCTGCATCAG
>VWZE01021869.1:73528-92490 GCA_013396675.1 Eubucco bourcierii
AGGGGGGAAAAAAAAAGAAGGGGGGAAAAAAGCAGGAATTTTTAATGCTATCTGATACAAATAAAGGAACAGATAGGCTAAGCTAAAAATTTGCATGGTCATTTGGCTGTATTTTAACTCAGAGCTTTTCAGACATTCCATGATGTTCAGAATTCTGCCTGCTCCCCAGAATATCTTCATTTTCTGCATAATTTTCTCTGGCTTTCATCTAGGACCAAGAAGAGACAAGATGTGATTAGAGCTGGGTGAAATATTTTCAACAGGCCTGGCTTTCATAAAGAGCCACTCTGCCAAAATAGAAGAGCCATGTGAAAATCTGTCATTCTTGATAGGAACGGTAGTGAGGCAGCCTGGGGGGTAAGAGAGGAGGATCCAATGACAACTCTGAAGACCTCACTCATAATGGACAACAGTTTAGGGGTGGCTACCACTTCTGCCTTGTCTGGTTTAGTTTGAACAAGAGGAGGCTGAGGGGAGACCTCATTACTATCTACAGCTACTTGAAAGAACCTTGTGGAGATGTTGGTGGTGGTCTCTTCTGACAGATAATTAGTGATAGAACAAGAGGGAATGGCCTCAAGCTGCAACTGGGTAGGTTTAGACTGGACATTAGGAAAAATGTTTTCCCAGCAAGAGTGGTCAGGCATTGGAAAGGGCTGCCCAGGGAGGTGGTGGAGTCACCAACCCTGGATGTATTTAAAGGTCGTTTGGATGTGGTGCTTGGGGACATGGTTTAGGGTACACCTTGTAGAGCAGGGATATGGGTTGGACTTGGTGATCCTGAGGGTCTCTTCCAGCCTGAATGTTTCTCTGATCCCCTAGTGCTTTGTTGAGTGAGAGGATGGTCCTGTCTTGAGAGGATGTGACCATTGGGAGGGCTTGAACAGAACCTGGCCTGGAATAATAAAGCATGGAGATCCTCTGAAAGGAGCAGTCCTCCATGAGGTATCTCAGTGAAACAAGGAGGTTAAGAAAAAAAAAAGATAATTAAAAAAAAAAAAATTAAAAAAAAAAATTAAAAAAAAAAAAAGAAAGTGCCAGGATCTGAGTGAGTTGGGAGATTCAACATGTCCATGAATTACAGATCTGAGGAGTCCCATGGGTGCAGCTCCAGCCCTGTCCTGAGCTAAAGTGAGGAACAATTGGTTAAAAATGTAAAGCAGGTTTTCCAAGCAGCTTGTAGCAGTGTGGGCACCAGGAACAGGTGTTGGAGCCTGCCCCATAGGGCTTGGTTCTTCACAGATGCAAGATTAATTTGGCACCTGATTTCCTTGCCTGGTGGTTTACAGAGCAGCTGACAGCCTGCTTGGATGGGATGCTTGGAATGTGTTCACTCTAGGATCAGGTAAACTCCGCTCCATCTGACAAAGAAGTCAGGGCCAGAAGGCCCTTTGGGTGCAGACCACAGCTTTAAGAATGAATGCTTGTTATGTGCTGCAATCCTGGGCAGCTCTCACTGAGAAGCCTGTGGATAAGCTACTCAGCAAGCCAGGCTTGATTTCCCTTAGCTGCTGGGGAGTAGCAGGCTAAGAAGTGTGCAGGGTGTGAGGATCACAATGTGAAGTCCTTGTGGCACTGGATCTCCTGTGCAAATGTGTGTTTTCCCTTCCAGGTGCTTAAGAACCTGGGTGAGGTGGGATTTAAAATGCCAGGTATTAAATTGCCTCTAGCTGTCTGCTTTGAAGCTGAGGAGAGGAGCTGGAACTGCTGTCAGTGACAAATACTAAAGGGATGGAAGCTTTTCCCTGCTCTAATAACTGATGCTAATGGAACCCAAAGCCTCCACCATTTGTAGTCGGGGAGAGCTGCAGGTGTCCCAGCTCTGAGATCAGGACAGACATTCTTCACTTGCCCCTCTAGTACTCAGGAAAGGTTGCAGTCTCCCAGGAGCACCTCTTACCCTTCCCTTTTTTCAGACCCAGCCAAACTGCAACAGGTTTGAGCACTGCCATTCCTTCCCTTGCCAGCACTGCTGCTCGCTTCTCTCCTGCCAGAGCTCTGCTTCCTCCACAGCTCAGCTCAGCTGTTTTACTTTCTAACTGCAGTTTTCCTTTCACAGCAGCTTTCCCAGTTCTCCTGGCCTGTACCCTGTCAAATCATTTGCCTTGACTCTTTGAGCCCATTGCAGAAGCTCTCCTGCTCCCTGGCTTTGCTCTCTCCAGTGTGGTCCTTGTCCTCTGCTAGTGAAATCCTGCTCCAATCCTGCTCAGCAACCTGCCATCCATTTCCTCCCACTGCTGCTGTCCTGATGCCTTATCTCAGAGCCATTCCACAGCAGGAGCTTCGCACCCTGGCTAGAGGCTCTCAAAATCCTTCCCACTTTCTGATTTTCAAGTTAGTACTCACACAAAGTTATAAGTAAGAAACTTGCTCCAGAAGTCACTCTCCAGGGCTGTGTAAGAGCATGATTTGTGGTTTCTCTGTAAGCCAAAGCAACCCTTTTCTGCTTATGCACATACACATACACAATAGGAGGGAGACATCCCTTGCCTGGGCAGGCTCAGGTCTTGAGGAGGTGCTTGCGAGTGATAGGAGCACAGGTGAGTGACAGCAAATATTCAACTGGAGTAAAGCTCTGTGCAGTACTCCTGGACTAAACTGGATCTCCACATGCACAACACTTTGTCAAACTGATCAGCTGCTTATCTTTTTCTCCCAGCTAAAACATCCCAGGATGAAAAAGAAGATGATCCCAGAGAGCCTCTGTTTTATTGTATACTTTACATAGGACAAAGAGTCTCTACCTCTCCAAAGTTTTTTTTTCTTGGGCTGTGGAACTGATAAAGAGCAGGTGAACACCAAAAGCAGGATAGGGAGAAAAAAATCCAAACCAATGCCAAGAGAGCCCAGGAAAGCAGGAATAGTAGTGGTCATAGCAAACTAGTACAGCTCATGTTTGGAGTCTGATCCCACTCCTTTAATATAAAGTGGAGCTTTGCCCCTCATTTGTGTGATGTTTAGGAAAAGAATCCCAGCAGCTACAAACATTTACTGTGTATCACCTCCCCTCTCCACTGCCAACTGCAAAGCACTTCTGCTGCTCTTCCTCACCAGAACTGTCTGTAGTATTTCCTTCTCTCTTTTACCATTTTTCCACCACTCCATTCCCCACTCAGAACCCACTTTTGGCTATGAAATCCTTTGCCTCATGAACCATTTTCATCCAGCAGCTTTTGCAGAGATTTTCTCTGATACCTGCAGACCCCCAGTGACAGTTGTCATTTGGAAGGCTTGAAGCATCCTAGTGATCTGTCCTGATACCTCTTGAAGTCACTGAGGTTTATGCTCAGCTTCAGAGGGGACAGGATCCAAGCCAAAGTGTTTGCTTTCCAGATAAGTGACTCACAGAATCATAGAATGATTTGAGTTGGAAGAGACCTTAAACATCATCTAGTTCCACCCCCCCTGCTATGGGCAGGGACACCTCTCGCTGGCCCAGGTTGCTCAAGGCCTCATCCAACCTGGCCTTGAACACCTCCAGGGAGGGAACATCCACAACCTTCCTGTGCAACCTGTGCCAGTGTCTCACCACCCTCACTGGAAAGAATTTTTTCCTAATCTCCAGCCTAAATCTGTTGTCTTCAAGCTTCAATCCAGTCCTTCTCATCCTAACACTTGTAAAAAGGTTGTGCTTGGGCAAAGCATCAGGCTGTGCTGCACAAGGCATTCTGCATGCAGAGAGCCACTACTTAGCCCAGGACTATTTCACAGGGGTTTACTCCATGTGTTCCAGCTGAACATCTCCTGTCAGTATCAACCCTACTCCCTCACCTCCTTTCTTTTTCCTCCTCACCTCCTTATGTTAGGAGGAAGCTCTTTCGAATGGACATACACATACAACCACCAAGTGCATCAGCAGCAGCTGTGCTTGTCTGTGTACACCCTGTTCCCCGGGTCCCAGGTGCTGCTGTCACCTTGCAGAGAAGGTGACAACAAGCAGGTGAGCCCTTCCATTGATCTCCACCTTCTCTGAAGTTGTTTTGGCATAGTATGACTGCCCATCAAATCTCCTCTGTTCTCCCATGCCTTTGGGAAGAGGAGGCTGCCTGGGAGTGCCCGCTCCTGGCCTCTCAGCCCTTTGCCTCTGAAATGAGTGTGTTGATAAGGATGTCTATTAGCAGGGGCGGTGAGCTGGGTACTTAACTGCAGAAGTCAAACCCAACCTGGCAATTTAGTTCACAGGGGCTGCCAGTCAGCCAGCAGATGCTAGCTCTTCCCTGCAGTTAATCATCGAGCTGGCATTTGAACCAGTGACCTGGGGAAAAGCTGTTAGCAAGATATTATCTGCCTGAAGCCAGGCAGAGGCTGAGCTGCCGTGAGGGAAGTGATGCTCAGCATATGCTCTGCTCGGTGTGGGCTTGGGGACCCTCTGCTTCTCAACATCAGGCTGCAGAGGCTTAGTGACAGCTGTCCTCTTGATGCTGGAGCAGTCTCTTAAAAGCATCATGAAGCTCGTTCACCTCTGTTGCTCTTCTTGTGTGTCTCTCCTCAGCGATGGGGTAAAGTTGGGTCACGCATTGAGCACATAGCTTCACGCTTCTGCTTGGACACTGAGACGGTTGGGGACACGAATGAGAGTACCAAAGAGCTTGTCATCAACCCCTGTGAGAGCACAGCCTTGAGTCAGCGCTGGGACATGGTGATGTCGTGACCTCCTGCAGGACTGGCACGGTGGGATGGGCACTGGGATGTTGCTGCCTGCAGCCAAGATGCGCCAGATGGAGCTGCGATGCCAAACCATTGGGAGTCTTTGTGTACTGTGGGACAGGGGAGAAGCCCTTTGAATTAAAATAAGGACCTGGTGCTCCAGGTGGAACAGTGGATGTTGCCTGCAAGATGTTCAGCTGGTGTTGGACTGTTGGTGGTCAGACAGTCAAAGTGAAGAGATGGCAAAAAAAAAAAAACCCACCTGAAAGTGGTTTAGAGGGATACCAGGGCTCCTGTGATGGGCTCTGCAGAAGTTCAGTGTGCACAGTATTGATTAATCTCTCTGGAAACTAGGTAGAAGAGTCTTGGAGAAAAAAAGGAGGCTTGGACTCAGCAAAACAAGCTTTTGAGAGGTGAGGCAGGTACTTAAGGAGGGATGTTCTGAGGGATGCTAAGAAACATCACCTGGGGTCAAGTGGAAAGCACTGAATTGTCTTTCTACTTTTCACTGCTGTAGATGAGTTTGTCTTCTGCAGGCAGCACGAGTGGAGCCCTCTGCACGTTTGAGTTTGTATCTGACCCACCTACACCTTGTGTATACAGCAGCAGGGCAGGCACTCAGGGCAGTGGCCAAGATCAAATCTGCAGATACTGGGGGAACCCTGCTCTGTGCTATCCCCACGTGGGGTGTGTTGAATATCTAAAGCCTAAGCAAACAACGAATTCAGCGAGTGGGATGAAAGGATATAAAGTGCTGTGAAGCCAGGAGCAAAGGCAGTAACATGATTGTTTTTCTTCTCTGAAGGTTATGGGGTAAGCCTCAGACACTGCACAGTCCTTTATAATCTCACTATGTGTCTCTCACTGCTTCAGATCTGGAATAAGTCAAATTTTCACTTTTCTTCCATAAAAGTAATATTTTTGGTAACTGAAGGTAATTGTGTCATATTTCTGTTTCCCAGTTTCCCAGCTACAGGAGCAGAGGGGACTCCCATGAAGTGCTCTTATTAAAGGAGCCAAGAAGGGAATTAAAACCAGAGACTGTTCTGAGAAAGGGAACATATTGTGACCTGGGTTTGCTTCCCAAAGGTACCTCAAAGGTAGCTCAAGATGTGAAGAACCGAAGAAGAGTTTTGGACAGGGATGCCATCCAGAGAGACCTGCACAGGCTGCAGAGGTGGGCCCAGGCCAACCTCACAAAATCCAACAAGGCCAAGTGTAAGGTCCTGCACCTGGGTAGGCACAATCCTAAGCACAAATACAGGCTGGGTGGTGAATGGCTGAGAGCAGCCCTGAGGAAAAGGACCTTGGGGTCTGGGTTGATGGAAAGCTCAACATGAACCTGCAGTGTGAGTGCAGCCCAGACGGCAACTGAGTGCTGGGATGCATCAAGAGCAGCATAGCCAGCAGGGCAAGGGAGGGGATTCTGCCCCTTTGCTCTTGTCAGACCCCACCTGGAGTCCTGTGTGCAGTTCTGGAGCCCCCAGCACAGGAAGGACATGGAAGTGTTGCAACAGGTCCAGAGGAAGCCACGAAGCTGCTCAGAGGGCTGCAGCAGCTCTGCTGTGAGGACAGGCTACCAGAGTTGGGGCTCTGCAGCCTGGAGAAGAGAAGGCTTTGAGGAGACCTTAGAGTAGCCTTCCAGTATCTGAAGGGGCCTACAGGAAGGCTGGGGAGGGATTATTTACAAGGTCTTGCAATGCCAGGACAAGGGGTAATGGGTTGGAAGTGGCAGAGGGGAGATTTAGACTGGATGTTAGGAGGAAGCTCTTTCCAGTGAGGGTGGTGAGACACTGGCACAGGTTGCCCAGGGAGGTTGTGGCTGCTCCCTCCCTGGAGGTGTTCAAGACCAGGTTGGATGAGGCCTTGAGTGACCTGTACTAGTGGGAGGTGTCCCTGCCTATGGCAGGGGGTTGGAACTGGATGAGCTTTGAGGTCCCTTCCAACCTTACCATTCTATGAAATAAAGTTTTGTAATACTAAAGCTGAACACATCCATAAGGCCCTGTTTCATTAAATATTCAAATCCCAGTAGTCTTGTGAAAGCACCACACTTCATTTTAGGAAGGTCCTTCCAGCCTGCCTGTCAGAGCACCTCCCACTACAGCAGCAGGTAAGAGGCAGCAACTTCATTCCTGAGCGAACTACCCTAGGGGATCCTGCTTTTGGCAAAGGGGTTGGACTCAATGACCTCTGGAGGTCCCTTCCAACCTCTAACACACTGTGATTCTGTTCACCCAGGGACTGTTCAGCTTCTGCTTCAATTCTGAATATTCCAAGAGGCAAACTACTTGACATCAGTTTTGAAGTCTAGCACCTGGCAGGTGATGCTCTGAGCAGGCCCTCAGATCTCTCTAGCTTTATTACTTCCCAGCAAAGCTAAAAATATCTGTTCTGCTGCCAGGCAAAGCTCTCAAAACAGGTAATGCTCTTCTTTGCCTTAGCAGAAGGAGCTACCTGGCTGCACACTTGTGTGCTTGAGCACATGGGACCTGCAGGCTTGCTTTCCAGAGAGAAATTGTTTGAGCAACTCTTCAGCTCTTGCCTTTTGTGAAGCCCGCATGCTGTACCAACCCCCTGCTATTCCCAAACAGAAGAAACCAGAACTCTGGGGCAGTGGGAAAGGTGACAGCAGGCATGCTGTACTCTACCAGAGGGTAGCATCATTCAGGTAAGCCTCTTGCAGGTCCCAAAGCCATGGAGTATCTGATGGACCTGGGGAGCAGCAGCCACTGGAAAACTGGTGATGGTGTCTCATCCATCCATACCCTGTAACCCTCAGACTGCAGCTTATTTCATGGTCTGAGAAAAGAGATTAGCTCTGTGCATCAGCAGATGTTTGCAGAGAAGCCTGAGGGTATCAGTCTGGCCACCGGGCAGCTTTATATGAGCAGGCAATGGGGCTGGCAATCTCAACGTGGCATTTAGCACATCTTCTACCTGCAGTCCCAGCAAAGAGACCTTGCATCATGTCAGGGGAAAGGTTAACTGCTGCTGCAGTCCAAACCTTTAGCTTTATTTCACTGATTAAAACATATTGCAGACAGATGAACCTTTTTTGCCTTGTATTTGTTACTTGCCTAGACATTTATTATCCTGCTGGGAACAGATACATGTGACAGTGATAGGTGGATCTGGATGGGCTTCTATACCTCTTAAGCCCCAGTGTCATTTGGTACTAATGCTTTTTTTGTGACATTTTGCACTGATGTGAAAGGACAGAAGACAAATGTGGAAAATGTGGTTCTAATCCTGGCTGTTGAGCCTTTGTGATCTCCAGGTAAGTCACTCCTTGTGCCTTGGGAAAATCAGATGCAGAGCAAGAAACTCAGAGGTAGAACTACTACTGCCTTTGAAAGAGCAACTAAAGCTGTGGAGAAAAAACCTAAACATAAAAAATAACCAGCCCCAAAAAGCACCTCAGCCTTCCCCTTCTCTCCCAAAGGACATCTGTGTTCCAGGAGGAAGAAACCTATTTGACTTTGGGCTGGGGGAGTCTCACAGCCCTGACCTTGCAGCTTGTGTGATTTCAGGTGCTTTGTGCTTATCTTTCCAGTGCCTTGGGTCACAACAACTCCATGCAGTGCTCTAGGCTGGACCTGAGTGTCCTGGTTGATAACATGAGCCAGCAGTGTGCCCAGCTGGCCCCTGGCCTGGATCAGCAGTGGTGTGGCCAGCAGGACCAGAGAAATGATTGTCCTCTGTACTGGGCACTGGTGAGGCTGCACCTTGAGTATTAGGTTTTGGACCACTCACTACAAGAAGGAAATTGAGGGGCTGGTGTGTGTCCAGAGAAGGGCAACAAAGCTGGTGAAGGGTCTTAGAAGGGATGGATGAGGGAACTGGAGTTGTTTAGTCTGGAGAAAGGAATACTGAGAGACCTCATTGCTCTCTACAGCTCCGTGAAAGGAGGTTGCAGTGAGGTGGGGTTGGTCTCTCCTCCCTAGTATCAGGTGATAGAACGAGAGGAAATGGCCTGGAATTGTGCCAGGGGAGGTTCAAGTTGGATATGAAGAAAAAATTTTTTGCTGTAAGTGTGGCCAGGGGTTGGAACAGGCTGTCCAGGGAGGTGGTGGTGTTACCATCCCTGGAGGTGTTCAGGAAACCTATGGACATGGGACTGTGGGGCATGGTTTAATGGCCATGGCAGTGTTCGGTTGATGGTTGAACTCGGTGGTACCTTAGAGATCTTTTCCAACTGAAACAGTTCTGTAATTGCATGAATTGGGTTCTACCATAAGGTAACAACACAAAGCTTCAGTGCTTGGAACCTCAGCTTACAATGTGCTGATGTAGTCATGAGGTAGGAGTTGGATTCAAAGATCTTTGATTATCTGCTGATGCAGCAGGAAAATGGAGCTGGTGGATGAAGACTGGAGGACTTCAAGAGCTCTGAGTGCTACTTCTTTCTGCTTTTAGGAGCAAATTGGGATAGCATTCTTCTTTTCTCTGCCTCAGTTTCCCAAACATAGTGAAGGCTGAATGTTTTGAAGAGATAGGAAGCCAAGTATTAGTTTCAGTTGCCAGCAAATACCAGCAGTACTGCACTGGCAGTGGACTGGCAGACTCTGGAGCTGGCTCTATGGGCTTTTATTATCTGCTATACAGAGTATCCTGGGCTGCATCAAAGGAAGTGTGGCCAGCAGGAGGTGATTCTCTCTCTTCTCTGCTCTGATGAGACCACATCTGGAGTATTGTGTCCAGTGCTAGTGCCTTCAGAATAAGAGGGACATAGAACTGCTGGAGCAGCTCCAGAGGAGGCCACAAAGATGATCAGAGGGCAGTTCTGCTATGGGAACAAGCTGAGAGAGTTGGGGTTATTCAGCCTGAAGAAGAGGAGGCTCCAAGGGAGACCGTATAGCAGCCTTCCAGTCCCTGAAGAGGGCAACAAGAGAGGTGGGGAAGGACTTTTTACAAGGGCTTGTAGTGACAGGATGAGGGAGAATGGCTTTGAGCTGGAGGAGCACAGATTTAGACTGAACATTAGGATGAAATTCCTTACAACAAGGGTGGATGAGACACTGCAACAGGTTGCCCATGGAGGTTGTGGTTGTCCCTCCTCTGGAGGTGTTCAAGGCCAGGCTGGATGAGGCTTTTGACCAACCTGGTCTAGTAGAAGCTGTCCCTGCCTATGGCAGTTTATTGGAACTGGATGATTTTTAAGATCCCTTCCAACCCAACCCATTCTATGGTTCTATGAATTAATTTTCCTCACAGCAGTCTGTGTGGTGCTATTTTTCACACTGGTGACCAAAACATTAAAGCTTTCATCCCTACCCACAAATTTTTCTCACTTTTGCCATTCTGATTCTTTCCCTCATCCTGCCTGATGGGGAGTGGACAGGTTCATCCCACCTCACTGCCCTATGCAAAGCAGAGTGTAGCATAATAGGCTGATACTGTTTATGGCTTGGACTCTGATCACAGCTGTGCAGTAGGAGCTCTGCTGCTTACTTTTCAGATCTGGAAAGCTTTAGTGAAAAGCTATGGGCTAGAATTCTTTGTAGGAGTGGGAAAGGGAGTGAAATCAAACATTACATGCAAGCAGCAGAAGAAACTAGAGTTCATTAATGTTCTGGCTCAATTAATTTTGAATTAGCAGCCCAGCTCCAGTTTTAATATTACATGACTGCTATAGATGGCTGAAGAATTGAAGGAAGCCTGCTGTGGGTGTGCAGCTTACTCAAGGATTGAAATCCAGGAGAATTATTCCTGATTTATGGGTGTTCTCTGTACCTCTGCTCTTCTGTTACTCACTGGAAATACCTTCAGAAGCCTCTAAGAACAAAAACCTGTTATGAAGCTACTACCTCTCCAACAGAGTTAAGTTTTGAGCTGCGTTTCAGCTTCTAGCTGACAGAAAGCATCACATTTTTAGGTCAGAAATGCTGCTTTTGTGGTATAGAAGGCTGGTTGGTGTTCTCTAGTGTTCCTTGAGCACTGGGGCAACCCAAGCTGCTTGTGTGTGATGTGTGAAAGGGTTTGTGTAAATTCTTGTCTGGTCATTATCTGTCAGCTCTTCTTCACAAGGATGGTATCTCTCACGTCTCACCCTGTGATAGAAGTGTCCAGACAGGAATCTGCTGCCATATAGGGTTAAATTCAGTCCTAAACCCAATTAAGGAAGGAAAAAGAAGGAAAAGGATTATTGAAAGCTTGTATGTAACCTGATGCATGTTATAAAAGAAGGTTTGGTGATGACAACAAACTGGAAGGATTGCCTGACACACCATCAGGCTGTGCAGCCATCCAGTGAGACTTAAAGGCAGTGGAGAGCAGGGCAAAGGGGAACCTAATGAGTTTCAACATGGGTAAGTGCAGAGTCCTGCACCCAAGGAGGAGCAGCACCATGCACCAGACAGGCTAGGGGTTGACCTGCTGGAGAGTAGCTCTGCACAGAAGGACCAGCAGAGAGCATGCAGTGTTGGGTAGTTATCCTAATTCTCATCCTGAGGCTACTTGCACCTCCTGACTAATCCTAGAATAGCTCAGGTTGGAAGGAACCTCAGAGATCATCTACTCCAACCTCCCTGCCATGGGCAGGGACACCTCTCAACTAGACTCAGCTGCTCAAGGCCTCATCTAGCTTGGCCTTGAACACCCCCAGGGAGGAGGCAGCCACAACCTCCCTGAGCAGCCTATTCCAGAGTCTCACCACTCTCATACTGAAACACTTCTTGAGATGCAGTCTAACTCTGCTCTGCCTCAGCTTCAAACCATCCCCCCTTGTCCTGTTGCTAGGGTTGTGTACAAGCTAAGGTGAAGGTTGCTTTTTCCTGGGCCTCTGACAGTGGTGGGAAGTGGCAGGTAGTCTGGCACGAGAGCTGATGGAGGACAAGGCAGGTGGGTTCACAAGAGCCACAGTCAGTGGTGAAGGTGTGAGGCTGCTGCTGCAGGAGCTGGGCAGGTGAGACTGTAGAGTAACTAAGGATGTTACAAGTAATCTGAGTATGAAGACTTCTGCTGCTAGGAGTGCAGAGAGCCTGGGAGGCATCTTCACAGCTTCCTAGGTTGCCTCGCATTGGAAGTGACCCTCAAAGTTCATCTTGTCCAACCCCAATGCACGCAGCAGGGGCACCTCCAACTAGAGCAGGCTTTCCAGGGACACATCAAGGCTGATCTTGAACATCTACAGGCACAGGACTGTAACCACATCCCTGGGCAACCTGCTGCCGTGTTTCACTACTCTTGTTGTGCAGAACTTCCTCCTGATGTCCAACTGAAACATACCCTGCTCCAGTTTCAAACCATTGCCCCTTTGCTAGGGGCCCTTCTAAACAGTCCTCCTTGGGTCAGCACCCTGCACATGTAGAGGAGTTCTTTTTACTTTGGCTTGTAATGGCTGCCCCAGAATGCTGCAAGGGTTCAGGGAAATTAAGAAATGCTTATCTGGTCACAACATATTTTCACTTCTGCTGGTGAAACTGTTTGCTAGAGTGGCAATGGATTGCTCAGTGCCTTGGAAGTGAAATCTTGATTTGGACACCGTGCATATGTTGATAATGTGCATTACTTGTCCTGTCCCTGCAGCTTTGTGTTGCCAAACACTCAGTGGGTTTGCAATGGATCCTTAGCTTGAAAGATCGCAGGCATCGCATCTTGAAATTGATTTTCTTCTGCCGAGAGATGTTTGAAGCAAAAACCAATTTTGGTTTGTATAAACTACGTTAGATGGAAGAAGATATCTCTCAGAGTGCGTGGGATCACCTTTGAAGCCATTCTCACCCTACTGTGAATAACAAGTTGCACAATAAAATGCTTTTCTTACAGCTGATCTATCTCTACCCATCCGTGAGGCGGCTCTGAAATGAGATAAACTCATTTACGCTGCTTCAGGACAGCTGCAGTGCTTTTCTCAGGCTCCCCTGCAGTGCTGTGTCCAGCTCTGGGACCCCCACACAACATGGACATAGACTTGCTGGAGTGGGTCCAGATGAGGCCACAAAGATGATCAGAGGACTGGAGCACCTCTGCTGTGAGGACAGGCTGAAAGAATTGGAGCTGTTCAGTCTGGAGAAGGGAAGGCTCTGCAGAGATCTTAGAGCTGCGTTTCAATCTCTGAAGGGGACCTACAGGAAGGCAGGGGACAAACTGTTCAGAAGGGCCTGTGGTGATAGGATAAGGGGCAATGGATTGAAACTGGAGCAGGGCAGGTTTAGGTTGGACATGAGGAGGAAGTTCTGCACAATGAGAGTGGTGAAATACTGGAACAGGTTGCTCAGGGATGTGGTTGAGGCCCTGTGCCTGGAGACACACAGTATCAGACTGGATGTGTCTGTGGGCAGCCTGCTCTAGTTGGAGGTGTCCCTGCTGAGTGCTGGGTGGGTGGACAAGATGACCTTTGAGGGTCCCTTACAACCCAGTGCAACCTGTCAATCTGTAACTCATGATCCCAGGTTGTACAACTCAAAGCACATTTCCAGGACAAGTGAGGCATCTCTATCTGCTTTTGGGGGACTTGTTTGCACATAAGATGCCAGACTGTTCCCACTGTCTTCAGGAGGCAGCAAACCGGTCTGTGAGGTTCTACCTGTGCTGCCAGTTGGTGAGTAGTGGCTCTGGAGGGCCACATGTGCAGCATGCTTTTCTTTCTGGACTTGTGACTTGTGTCCTTCTCTCCTGCTCTGGTACACCTATCCTTCCAGTTTGGTCCTCAGCTGGTGCCTGTCTCCTTAGTTACTCTATCAGGAGATAAACAGCAAAGCAGAGAGTATACTTTAAAGGGAAAAGCAGTGAGAAAAACGCAAGCACAATAAACCTCCTAAATCACTTTTCCCTTCCTCCTCCCTGTTATCTGTCTTGGTCTTTCATAACAGATTTTCCCAATGTGTACTTACATCTAATTTTGAGGGTATCTAAGAGATATCAGGCTCAGGACACTACTTTGGTGCTGGAGATGGAGGTGTTTCTGCAGTGCAACTCCTCTTTGGAAAAGAGGAGGCTCAGGGCAGACCTCATTGCTGTCTACAATTACCTGAAGGGAGGTTGTAGCCAGGTGGAGTTGCTCTCTTCTCCCAGGCAACCAGCAACAGAACAAGGGGACACAGTCTCAGGTTGTGCCAGAGGAGGTATAGGAGGGAGTTCTTCCAGTTTGCATTGGAATGGGCTGCCCAGGGAGTTGGTGGAGTTGCTGTCCCTGGAGGTGTTCAAGAAAAACCTGGATGGGCACTTAGTGCCATGGTCTAGTTGATTGGGCAGAACTGGGTGATAGGTTGGGCTGGATGAGCTTGGAGGTCTCTTCCAACCTGTTTGATTCTATGACCCCCTCTCTTTCTTCATCACAAGGCTGCCAAGCCCTGTTGTGCCAAGACTTGAGTATGTGCTGTGGGTCCTGCATTGCTGTTCTCCCACAGCAGGAGCATCACGTTGGCTCATGGACATTCAGACTTCACCACCAAACAGGAGCAGATGGGCTCTCAGGTTGTCCCTGAGACAGACCTTGTGTGATGAGGCCTGGGGCAAGCAGTGGTTTTCTGCAGGGGACAGGGTGACTTTCACAGCTGAGTTTGTTGCCCTTGGTGGCAGAAAGCAAATCTCCTGCTGGTTTGCCTCTAGGCAGCTGTGGAAATGAAAGATGCCATGTTAGTGCATCGTGCTAATTAATGGTAGTTCTCAAAAGATCCTGAAAGTGCAAGCATCCAGAAGGGAAAGGAGAAATGCATGGAGCCTCAACTGGGTTTTGTAGGAAGTAGCAGGGTTGAGGGGAAGAAAGAAAAAAAAAAAAACCCAAAAAAGGAAAAAGAACATTCCATAACCTGACTTAAAATCTTTGCAGCAAATGATCATAGCAGCAGCTGTGAGTGGGTGTGTGTGAAGGGACTCTGCACCACCCACTCTGGGACTTGTAAGGTCAGCCCTGAGCTGTGTTAACATGAGGCAAGGAGGAGTTAAGAGCTCTGCTTTCTAAATTGTGTGCCTTGTGTGATCAAGTGTGCAGGGCTGTGCTGTGGCCTTGGGAGTCCTGTCTCAGTGTCTGGAAAGGTGCCCAGCAGAAAGGGATCTGGTGGTGCTGGCTGCCAGTCATCTGAATGGGAGCCAAGTGGACAAGAAGGCCAATGGCATCCTGGCCTGGGTCAGGAATTGTGTGACCAGTAGTAATAGAAAAGTGGTTGTCACCTGTGCTCAGCACTGGTGAGGCTGCATCCTGAATCCTGTGTTCAGTTTTGGCCCTTCACTACAAGAAAGACATTGAAGTGCTGGAGAAGATCTGGAGAAGGGCAAAAACGCTGGTGAAGGGTCTAGAAAACAGCTCTGGTGAGGAGTGGCTGAGGGGAGACCTTATTGCTCTCTACAGCTCCCTGAAAGGAGGTTGGAGTGAGGTGGAGTGGGTCATCCTCTTCTCCCTAATATCAGTGATAGAACAAGAGAAAATGGACTTAAATTGTGCCAGGGGAGGTTTAGGTTGGAGATCAGGGGAAAATTCTGTCCTGCAAGAGTGGTCAGGCATTGGAACAGGCTGCCCGGGGAGGTGATGGAGTCACCGTCCCTGGAGGTGTTCAAGAAATATGTGAACATGGCACTTCAGGACATGGTTTAATGGTCTTGGTGGATATAGAAATGCTTGAGAGAGTCCAGTGCAGAGTCACAAAGATGATGAAGGGAATGGAACATCTCTATTATGAGGAGAGTCTCAGGGAGCTGGGGCTCTGCTGCTTGGGAAAGAGGAAACTGAGAGGTGACTTCATCAATGGTTATAAAGGTGTGAAGGATGAGTATTAGGAGGCTGGAGCCAGGCTCTGCTTGGTGATGCCCAATGACAGGGCAAGAGGCATGGGTGGAAGTTGAGGCATAGGAAGTTCCATGGAAACTCAAGGAGGATTTTTGTCCCTGTGATGGTGACAAAACCCTGGATCAGGCTGCCCAGGGGAGTTGTGGAGTCTCCCTGTCTGGAGGTACTCAAAACCCACTTGGATGTGTTCCTGTGTGATCTGCTTTTGGTGATCCTGCTTTGGGAGGGAGGATTGGATGGGATGAGCTTTCAAGGTCCCTTCCAGCTGTTGCCATTCTGTGATATCAGCTAATTTAAAGTGTCTGCAACAAGCTCTTACCAGCACATGAGATCAAAGAGTATTAGTGGGCACGATGAGAAGGAAGGCTTTTATGAGCCACTTCATAAAGCTGAATCCTCAGGAGCTATCCAGGCCACAATTAGATTGGAGAAGAGTAGCATTCTTCCCCCTCCCTATTTTTCATTTCCGTCTTTCTCTCTTTCTTTCTGGGTAGCAAATCAAGGAGAAAATTGGAGCACTGGGTTCATCCTTGTGGAGTTAAGAGTGTGGCTGCAGGCTCTTTGCTCAGCAGCTGCAAAGGGATTACAACTAAGGGGCCTGGCAGGAGTGTGAGCATGAAATCAGAGTGGCCTTTTGGTGCGGATCCCTTAGGTAGGTGCCTCCAAAGAGCCTCCTAAGCTTTAAGAGCAATCCATAATGAAATCAAGTATAACAAGGTCCGCAGGACGAGGAGCGAGCTGGCCAGTGCTTTGTTATGGGCAGAAAATGAGCAAAGCAGCAGGGGAGATGCTGATGGGGTCTGATTCATGTTATCTCCATAATCCCAGCTCAAGTTTTAACAGCACAGGGAGATGAATTGCTCCCTCTCACCAACACAGAGATCAGCATGGGGTTTATTAGGAGCAGGCTATCATTTAACAATGTCAGGAGTGTATTTATTATTAAGCAGCAAGCTCCGTGCTCTAAATGGAAAACCATTACTCCTCTTTAGACACCAAACAAGGTATGTTCATAAAGCCAAGTGCCTGATGGATTGTGTGCTTGCATGAACACAAACACCAGGTCCACTTTACTGGACCTCAGGGCTTTCTGTGTTTAGCTAGAGGCAAATAAACCAAAATGGTTTAAGCTACTGGAGGGCAAAGCTAATTCTGACTCTCTGGGACTGACCTGTTGGAAGGTAGTGAAGGGGAAAAGGATCTGAGAGTCCTAGTGGATGGGAGGTTGACCATGAGCCAGCAATGTGCTCTGGTGGCCAGGAAGGCCAATGCCATTCTGGGGTGCATTAGAAGGGCTGTGCTTAGTAGGTTGAAGGAGGTTCTCCTGCCCATCTGCTCTGCCCTGGTGAGGCCATATCTGGAATATTGTGTCCAGTTCTGGGCTCCCAGTTCAAGAGGGACTTGAGAAAGTCCAGCACAGAGCCATAAAGATGATGAAGGGAATGGAACATCTCTATTACGAGGAGAATCTGAGGGAGCTGGGACTCTGCTGCTTGGGGAAGAGGAAACTGAGAGGTGACCTCATCAATGGTTATAAAGATGTGAAGGGTGAGTATTAGGAGGCTGGAGCCAGGCTCTGCTTGGTGATGCCCAATGACAGGGCAAGGGGCAGTGGGTGGAAGCTGAGGCATAGGAAGTTCCATGGAAACATGAGGAGGAATTTTAACCTGTGAGAGTGACAAAACCCTGGATCAGGCTGCCCAGGGGGGTTATGGAGTCTCCCTCTCTGGAGATATTCAAAACCCACTTGGACGTATTCCTGTGTGATCCTGCTCTGAAGAAGGGGACTGGATGAGCTTTGGAGATCCCTTCCAGCCCCTGACATTCTGTGGTTGTGTGAACTCCCTAGTGACTTGGTAAGAAACCAGAGAGGGAGTTCTGGAGTCACAATAGAAGGATTGGTTAGAAGTGGTTACATGTGGGCCATGGTACTGCGCACACAAGCAATTAGACTGCTTTCTGCTGTGCACTCTTTTCAGCTGAGGGATTGCTCAGTGTCCTTCCCTTTTCCTTGAGACCTCCTTGGTCCATAGGAAGACCAATCAGTAAAATATATACACAGGAACCATTTTGATTTTATTTATTGCTGCATGAAAGTATCCAATATGGGAGCATAAATAATCTTGTTCCTGTAAACTACCACTTAACGCAGGCATATTTCAAGCTGCATTTGTGGGAAAGGCTTGGGCCTGGCCACATTTTCAGTCCAGCTTTGCAAATCCAAAGCATTTCTGAAGGACCAACAAACATCCAATGCTTTTAACCTGCAGCACAGCCAAGCAACTCTAAGCATTTGGCAGTTTTGCCATCGCTGCACAATCACAGCAGTGGTGTTTGGGTCTAACTGTGGGGAAGAGCTGCTAGGCACAGCTGTGGCTTTCTACAATAGTGTAACTACACAAGTGGGCAAGGGAAGACCCAGAGATCATGTCTGGACTTTGTAAAGCCTTTGACACAGACCCCCACAGCACTATTCTCTCTAAGCTAGGGAGATATGGATTTGACTGGTCAGTGAATAAGGAATTGGTTGGATGATGGCACCCAGAGGGTAGTGGTAAACATCTCCCTGTCCAGATGGAGATGGGTGACAAGTCATGTTCTCCAGGGTCTGTATTGGGACCAGTGATGTTCAGTGCTATAGACAGTGAGATTGAGGCACCCTCAGCAAGTTTGCTGATGATGCCAAGCTGAGTGGTATGTTTGGTAAGACTGAAGGATCGGATAAGTGCCATCCAGAGGGACCTGAACAGGCTGGAGAAGTGAGCTGAAGACAATCCCATGAGGTTCAGTAAGGCAAAGTGCAAGGTCCTGCACCTAGGTTGGATCAGTCCTTAATGTCAATCCAGACTGGGGGGTGATGAGATTAAGAACAGCCATGCAGAAAAGTTCCTGGGGGTACTGTTGGACAAGAAACTGGGCATGAGCCAGCAATGGGCACTTGCAGCCCAGAAGGCCGATGGCAGCCTGGGCTACATCCAAAGCAGCATGGCCAGCAAATGGAGAGAGGGGATTCTGCCCTGGTGAGACCTCACCTGGGGTACTGTGTCCAGCTCTGGGGCCCCCAGTACAAGAGAGACATGGACCTGATGGAGTGGGTCCAGAGGAGGGCCACAAAGATGGTGAGAAGGCTGGAGCACCTCTACTGTGAAGACAGGCTGAAAGAATTGGAGCTGTTCAGCCTGCAAAAGGGAAGGCTCTGGGGAGACCTTGAGCTGCGTTTCAGTATCTGAATGGGACCTACAGGAAGGCTGGGGAGGGACTGTTTAGTAGAACTTGTGGTGATAGAACAAGGGGCAATGGTTTGAAAGTGGAGCAGGGGAGATTTAGGTTGGACATGAGGAGGAAGTTCTGCACAATGAGAATGGTGAAGCACTGGAACAGGTTGCCTGGGCAGGTGTTTGAGGCTGTGTGCCTGTACACATTCAAGATCAGATTTGATGTGGCTCTGGTCAGCCTGATCTATTTGGAGGTGTCTCTTCTGTGTGTATTTGGGTTGGACAAGATGGTCTTTGAGGGTCCCTTCCAACCCAATCTGACCAACCCAATCTATGAATCTGACCAATGGGACTCTCTGTGTTTGCTGTCT
>VWZE01021869.1:96623-116047 GCA_013396675.1 Eubucco bourcierii
AAAAAAAAAAAGCTTGCAAAACAACTCAGCTGATTAGTGAGTATCTGACAGTAAAGTCTATACCGAGAATTGAAACACAAGGCTGGCTGGGCCTGATCCGCAGGCTGTGAGTGTGTGAAGGTTTGGGAGTTCCCCCACCCCCCCACACTTTGTAAAATGACCCAGACTAGCACTCAGTCGGCTGGAAGTTAAATGATGAAGCTCTATTTACAGCTTTGCACAATGTACAGCAGATATTTACACTATATACACAATATTTACAGAAATATACAAGTAAAAGGTAATACAACAACACAACTCCCCTCCCAGAAATCAGAGACCCCAGGAGGGGCTCCCAACCACCCTTCCACCTTCTCCCCACCCCTGTACCTTACCCCAAGGTTTGCCTTACGTGCAAGGTAAATTAGGAGGATCGGCCAAGAGGGTTAGAAGAAAAGTGGTTAGTGAGGATTAATCAGCAGAGGAGCCAGAGCCCAGAAGCTGCTAGATCCCACCAGCAGCTCCTGCTGTCCCAAGCAAGCGACAGAGAGCAACTGACTTATCAATTGTTTTGGTTAGTGTTCCCAAACAATTCTCCAGCAAGCGTATGAGTGAAGTAGACATCAGGATGTTTTCCTTTCACAGCCTATAGTGCAACTTTGTCTATTAAAATATTCCAATTAGCCTCAAACCAGCACAGAGTGGTAGCTTCTTTTTGTTTCAATTAGATCTGTGCAAGAGGGGGAACAGTAGAGTGGACCTGGCTTGTACTTCGGCACAGGACAAGGTGTTCAGGTCTTGCACCTGTGGCTGTGCCATGGTCCTTGTGTGCTTGGCATTTTTGGCTCTCCTGAGTTCACAGAATCGCAGGAAGGTTCCAGTTGAAAGAGACCTCTAAGATCATCCAATCCCACCCTCCACCCAGCACTGAACCATGTCCCTAAGCACCAGGTCCACTCACTGCTTAAACACCTCCAGGGACAACAAGTCCACCACTGCCTTGGGCAGACCATTCCAATGCTTGAGAATCCTTTCAGTGAAGAAATATTTCCTAACATCCAGCCTGAATCTCCCCTGGTGCAGCTTGAAACCATTTCCTCTGGTCCTGTCTCTTGACACCAAAGAGGCTGCCTCCTCCTTACCCCAACCTCCCCTCAGGAAGTTGCAGAGAGCGATGAGGTCTCCCCTCAGCTTCCTCATCTCCAGACTGAACAACCCCAGGTCCCTCAGCCCCTCTTCGTAGCCAGTGTGCTCCAGGCCCTTCTTCAGCCTCCTTGCCCTTCTCTGGATATACTCCAGCCTCTCAATGTCCTTCCTGTAGTGAGGGGCCCAGAACTGAACACAGCACTCAAGGTGTGGCCTCACCAGTGCTGAGCACAAGGAGATGATCATCTCCCTGTCCCTGGTGGCCACCCTGTTTCTAGTACATACCAGGATGCCATTGGCTTTCTTGACCACCTGGGTACTGCTGACACAATACCCCCAGGTCCCTCTCTGAGTCACAGCTTTCCAATCACACATCCCCAAGTCTGTAGCATACCATGGTTTGGTTTTTTTGTGACCCAGGTGGAGGACCTGGCATTTGACCTTGCTAAACTTCATACAATTAGCCTTAGTCCATGAGTCTAACCTGTCCAGGTCCTGCTGCAAAGCCTCCCTACCCTCCGGCATCTCCTTTCCTACCTGATCTCCCTCATATGGAGAGGCAGGTTGCCTGGGGCTGGTGGAGATGGAGATCTTTGCTCCATGCCTGTGATTTCAATCTGTGCCTCTACCCTACCTCCTGTGAGATAGACATGGGTGGGTAAACAAAAAGTCACTTTCTGTCACTACAAAGGGCTGTTGGGTGTGTGGCAGTTGGCAGAGGCTGTTAGGGGTGCTGCCTTTGGCAGAGGGGGAAACCATGAGGATTTATGAAATGACAGAATGGTTTGGGTTAGCAGGGACCTCGACAATCTCCTAGTTCCAAACCCCCTGCCATGGGCAGGGACACTTTCCACTAGACTAAGATTCCCCAATGTTGAGCTAACCTGTGGTGGGGATACACTGCCCTCTCTTCCTGCCAGGCATTCCCTTCTGGAGAGCCAGAAAATGAGCAACTGAGATTGGGTTTTGGCTGCTGAGCAGCCTGGGAGAGCAACAGGAAGGGCAAGCAAGGGAGCCAGGAAGGAAGTCCAGAACCTGCAGCACCTCCTCCCTTCCTCTGGTCATTTTCTTCAGGGGCATTTCTCTCACTTTTGTCCTCACCTCTCTCTGTGTTTGTGGCATTTCACCCTTCCTTTGGCGTGTTTTGCCCCAGCTGCCACCAGTATAGCTGAGAGGCTGACTCTCAGCTATGGGACAAGCCGGAACCAGCCCTGACTGGCGCAGGGCAGCCTGGTGCTCTCCTCAGGCCAACAGCACTTTGTCCCAGGCACAAACCAGAGGAAGTGATCTTCTCCAGGTGAGAGGGAGCTGAGAGCTAGAGCTGCCCACAGGCTGCTTGGGGAAGCAGGAGGACAAGGTGGGTGTTCGAAGTGGCAGTACTCAGAAAGCACATGGCTGGAGCGCATCGGAGCTGTTCTGTCATAGAAGTGTAGAACTGCTTTGGTTGGAAAAGGTCTCTAAGATCATTGAGTCCAACCATCAAACTAAGACTGCCATGGCCATTAAACCATGTCCCTAAGTGCCATGTCCACATGTTTCTTGAACACCTCCAGGGGTGGTGACTCCACCACTTCCCTGGGCAGCCTGTTCCAATGCCTGACCTGTTCTGCTGACCCTTCTCTAGCTTTTTTGCCCTTCTCTGGACACTCTCTGGCACCTCAATGTCCTTCTTGTTATGAGGGCCCCAAAGCTGAATCCAGTGCAATCAAGGTGTAGGGTAGGGTTGGGTGATGGGTAGGGTTCTCAAACATTGGAATGGTCTGCCCAGGGCAGTGGTGGAGTCACCATCCCTGGGAGTGTGCAAGCAGCAAATGGACCTGGTGCTTAGGGAACGTGGTTTGGTGTTGACCCTTCAGTGCTGGGTTGAGGGTTGGTCTGGATGATCTCAGAGGCCTTTTCCAAGAGAAAGGTGTTCTGTGGTTTTGTGAGTACACTGGCACAATCACTTCCCCACATGCTGGCCATGCTACTGCTGATCCAAGCCAGGACGGTGTTGGTCTTCTTGACCACCTGAGCATGCTGCTGGCTCACATTCAAAGAGCTGCTGACCAGCACTCCTGGGTCCTTTTTCCTGGGTAACTTTCCAGCCACTCTGCCCCAAGCCTGTAGGGGTTGTTGCAGCCCAGCTTGTTGCAGGATCCAGCACTTCACCCAAAGGTGGAATCCTCTGGCTGATCCCCTGAGCCTACATGCCTTGGGATGGCTACAGCACTGGGCCTCATCTAGGGGAGGCGTGGGTGGGGATCACTGGAACAGGAGCTGCTCTGCAGGCAGGGAGCAGTGCTGAAGGTTTGGAGTCACCTTGCAAGGCTTGTGCTGGGACTGCTGGTGGCTGGCTGCTCACTGGGGGTATGCAGCTTTACAGTAGCTGCCGTGGGACTCTGCCTGATTTCCATCTCTCACCAAACTTAATTTTCAAACCTCGCCATGCTTTGTTACTGCCATGCCTGAGGTTCAGCAGAGAGATCAGCCAGACACTGCAGGAACAGATGTTTCTTTTCCTGATGAATTGAGCCAACACAGGAGATGGAGTGATAGAGATTTTCTTTTCTTTTTTAAGTAAATATGAAATCTTCCACCAACTTCTTCCTGATGGTTTCTGTAGGGCAACTGCCATAACTGCCAAGAGCAACCCCTGAGCTGGACCCAGGCTTACCCAGCTCCTCGAGATGGGTGTCTTTGGGAGCCAAATAACCAGAATTTCTCGTGAGTAAATAATTTTCCAGAGAAGGACAGCCAAAGTCACCTCTTCTTATCATTTCTGATCTTTCTCTGGACAGATTGAGGGCTTCTCAAATGCATTCTCTGCCTGAGATGATTCACTGAATGCGGCCATTAGTCATTTCTGATTTATGAATTTTTCAGTCTGTGAGCAGCTGGAAGTGAGGTGTTTGAGATTCAGAACCCTGGCTGTGCTGATGTGTTGATTAGCTGGCTTGAATGTATTAAGCTAGTTGATGTGTTGCTATTTTCTGAGTATGACCTTTAAATGTTTTGTACTACTAAAAATAATAAGTCAGTAAAAATCCTTAGTGGTTGGCCTGTGCCTCAAGAGCGTGATCCAGAGTTTGGGAGAAACAGCTGTGGGCTGCTTATTGATGAATTCTAGCAGTGGACTTTCCTCCAACTTGTTTCAACAGGGATAGCTTTTCCATCCTTGTGTTGCCTTGCCACGTCTGAGTAGCTTGCAGAAGGACCCTGAGCGAAGTTATCAACATCTGCCACGTACAATTTCTTCCCTTTGAACAGCAGAAGAGTCAGGTGGAAGGGGGTGATTTGTTTTGGTATGAATGCCTTCTCTAATAAGCACTGTTCCTAGCAAAGCTTTCTGCAGCTTGTTAGCTACAGGCTGGACACTGCAGTCGTCTGTTGATGATGTGGAAGTGCTGTGTGTTTTCACTCAAGTGACAGAAACTCAGCCTATTTCCAGTTATTCTGCACAACACTCTGTCTATTTTCTGAAAGATGTGCTCAGAATTCTATTTTTGAACATAGTCTTGCCAGTAAAATTATTTACCAGCACATTTGTAGACAAATAACAAGAAAGTTGCAGGAACAGGAGAATAAAACAAAAAAAAAAACCAAACCCAAAAAGGCTTCTGGAAAAACAAAAAACAGACTAAAGATAAATCCTCAAAAAAACAAGGGGATTGTAAGACACTTGCATTGAATGGCAGCCCATTGACCCATCTGGAGCCCCCAGCACAGGAAGGACATTGAAGTGCTGGAGCGGGTCCAGAGGAGGCCACGAAGATGCTCAGAGGGCTGCAGCAGCTCTGCTGTGAGGACAGGCTGAGAGAGTTGGGGCTCTGCAGCCTGCAGAAGAGAAGGCTTCCAGGAGACCTTAGAGTAGCCTTCCAGTATCTGAAGGGGGCCTGCAGGAAGGCTGGGGAGGGACTATTGACAAGGTCTTGCAATGACAGGACAAGAGGCAGTGGGTTTAAACTGGCAGAGAAGAGGTTTAAACTGGATGTTAGGAGGAAGTTGTTTGCAGTGAGGGTGGTGAGACACTGGAACAGGTTGCCCAGGGAGGTTGTGGCTGCTCCCTCCCTGGAGGTGCTCAAGGCCAGGTTGGACGAGGCCTTGAGTGACCTGTGCTAGTGGGAGGTGTCCCTGCCTATGGCAGGGGGTTGGAACTAGATGATCCTTGAGGCCACTTCCAACCTTACCATTCTGTGATCTTTCAAGCAAGGGTGCCCACAGTCTTGCTGAACTACCCTGCTGCTGCCATTATGAGAGGCATTCCCGGGCTGCCACCACCCAGTTGTCATCCAGAAGTGTGTCCTCTTGGTCACTGGGGAAGTGATAGGGAAATCAATGGGAGATACTTGGTTATGTGCAAAGGTGGAGGCTAGCCCTAGTGCACCTTTCTGTGACATCAGAGGTGATGGTGTGACTCTGTGTGGCCCTGCCCTGCTCTGCTCTCTGGGTCACAGGGCTGTTTGGAGGTGTTTGTAAGGGATTAACTCAACTGGGAGCAAACAGATCCGTGTGTGAGTCAAATCTGAGGTCAGGTTGCAGCCTGATGTTTGATTTGGTGCTAATGAGACTTTCTGGGTGTTGCATTAGCTGTAATTCTTTGGGCACCACGGTTCAGGCTCTGCTGCAGATGATAACAGCAACAGAAGTCAGCTTTGCTGTGCTTTGGTGACACCTCAGCAGGTGTCCATGAGGAAGGCAGCCCAGGTAACAGTCAGCAGGTAGAGCCAGAGGACCTGGACTTTGCAAATATTTACCTTTCTAGCATTTTTACACATGCTTTAACAGATGGCTTTGCCCAGAGGCAGGTGTGAGGTCAGGCAATAGGGAAGTGGTACAGAGGAATGGCAAGAAGGAAGAGAGGTCAGGCTGGCAGGGACATCCAGCACCTTGTGTTAGACCTGTTGGTGCAGCCACAGATGAGAGACAATGGAGAAAGGTTCAGGACTATGAGCTTTACTGCAGATCTGAAACTAACCCAAAAAGGGTGGGTTTGCACTGTTCTTTACCAGATGGCAGTTTGCAGCTGCTGCTCCTCTGGCAGCCTGGATCAGACTGCCTGCTTCTGGGGACAAAGTAAGTTTGTGGTATGAGCACATGCCACTTGGCCAGACTCAGGCCATGGGCATCTCCCATTGTGTTTCACAGTAGGGATGAAGCCTTGGTGTGTGGTGTTCATGATGTGGCCTTTGAACCCAGCCAGGGCTAGGGTGCTGCTACCTTGAGCCAAAAGATGCGCTCCAAGGTACACTGAAGTTGTTTGATTGTTCTGCAAAAGTCATAGAATCATAGAACTGTCTTGGTTGGAACCTGTAAGATCATTGAGCCCTAACACCACCATGGCCATTAAACAATGTCCCAAAGTGCCATGGCCACACATTTCTTGAACACCTCCAGGGATGGTGACTCCAGCACCACCCCAGGCAGCCTGTTCCAATCCCTGAGCACTCTTGCAGGAAAGAGATTTTCCTTGACATCCAACCTAAGCCTCCCCTGGCACAACTTCAGGCCATTTCCTCTTGTCCTATCACCTATACCTAGAAGAAGAGACTGACCCACTCCTTATTCTGATCTCCTTTCAGAGAGTCATAGAGAACAATGAGGTCTCCCCTCAGCCTCCTCCAGATTGAACAACCCCAGTTCCCTCAGCTGCTCCTCACCACACCTGTTCTCCAAACCCTTTACCACCTTCATTGGCCTTCTCTGGACAAGCTCCAGCCCCTCAATGTCCTTCTTGTAGTGAGGACCCCAAAACTGATCCCAGTATTTGAGATGAATCTTCACCAGTGCTGAGGACTGTGTGATAATCATTTTCCTAGTCCCACTGGTCACACAATTCCTGATCCAGGCTAGGATGCTGTTGGGCTTTGTGGATGTCTGAGCACACAGTGGCTCAGGTTCAGCAAGCTGCCAACCAGCAACCCCAGGTCCTTTTCTGCCCCAAGCCTGTAGTGTTGTGTGGAGTTGGTGTGACCCGAGTACATGACTTGTGCTTGGCCTCCTTAAACCTCACTCAAGTGATTTTAGCCCATTGAGCTACCCTGTCCAGATCTCTCTGCAGAGCCTTCCTACCCTCAAGCAGGTCAATACTCAATGTAGGCTCATCTGCAAACTTACTGAGGGTGCACTCAATTCCTTCCTCCAGATCATTGACAGAGAGATAAAGAGAACTGGCTCCAGCACTGAGCCCTGGGGGACACCACTCATGACCAGCCACCAGCTGGATTTAACTCCAGCCCCCGCCACTCTTTGAGCCTGGCCACCCAGCCAGTTCTTAACCCAGCAAATCATTCACCCAGCCAAGCCACGAGCTGCCAGTTTCTCCATGGGAATGCTATGGGAAGCAGTACCACAGGCTTCACTAAAGCCCAGGTGAAAAACAAGCACAGCCTTTCCCTCACCCACTAAGTGGGTTGCCTTGTTGTAGGAGCAGCTCAGGCTCATTAATCAGGACCTGCCCTTCATGAACACGGACATGAACATCTGGCCTACTGACCAGAGTCCTTTGGGTTAGATGCTGAAACCAACAGGCAGTTGTACATCATTTTTATCTGGAAATTCAGGGGTTGGAGAAACAAGAATTTCAGGTGCGTTTCTGATGCGGACTCTTGAATTGCAAATAGGAGTTAATTTTCCAACTAAATGCTTTCTGATTTTGCTTTAGATTGTCTCCCTGTGAACGTTTCACCAGTAAAAATCTTTCCTTCTGGAGTTTTAAAGGATGTAAAACCCACAGCTCAAACTCCTTGCAGTGCTGAGGTGACAAGCAGTGGGACACAGCCCTGGTAGCTGTGGCCGCCAACTTCAGCACCGTCTGCTGTGAGTAGCGATGAGGAGTTGCTGATCACAGGATTTTAGGGGCTGGGAGGGACCTCCATAGATCCTTGAGTCCAACCCCTCTGCCAGAGCAGGACCATAGACTCTAGCTCAGGTCACACAGGAATGCATCCAGATGGATCTTGAAAGTCTCAAGAGAAGGAGACTCTGCTCTTCACTTACTGTTCAGTGTTAAGTGAGACAGCAGAGTCCAACCTGCCTTTAAACTGCCACGGGTGGTAATGACAAAGAGGACAAAGGGTTTGGACTTGAAAGGGGCAGGAGTTACACAGGTGACTGCACAGCTGTGCTGCAGCTCTGTGTCTCAGGCCTATTAGCACACTGAGTAAAACAAAGGCTTAGTAATCTTCATAAAACATAATCTTTATGGTAATCACTTGGCTGTTCCACAGCACGTAACTCTGCTCATTAACCAAATGCCTAGGGATTTATTAAGTCAGCTTGGTTAATAAAAAATAATAATAAAAAAACCCTCAAACCCAAAACAAAGCAAAACAATTAAAGATTAACTGTTCTGAAACTTCCTTATTTGGTTTTTTATACACACAAACGTGTGTGTGTGTGTGTATATGTATATATACACACATCAAATGGTTAGAACACAATGAAATATTTCTTAACCATTCTGACATAAAGCAGTTAAACCAATTTTTAACCATTCTGACATAAAGCAATTGTTTGCTGTTAACTGTTTGGACCGCAGAGTCTCCAGAAGCTCCAGTCAGGGGTCAAAGTCTCGTTGCGTGAGGCATTGTACACACAGAATAAATAGCAGCCTGTGGCCTCAGGGTAGCTGCAGGATGGGGGTGTCTGTGCTGTGTCACTCTCAGGTTTTGTGTCCCAGCAATGCAGTGTCCTTTTCTCTCTCTGACAGCCCAGCTGTTTAGTGTGAAACCCATCTTTGTGGCTTCCTTGCCAGATGCTGCAATGTTCTCTGTAGCCCACAGTTAATAGGACCATCTCCAGCGATTTGACAAGAAGATATAAAGGGAGTGGAGCAGAGGAAGGTAATTCTTTGTTCCAGGAATCTGATCTATCACAGCCTGCAGTATTTCCTCCTCAATACCAGTCTCTGTCACTCAGGAGGACATCTACTGGGTCAGAGACATTAGAGTTTGATTCTCCAGCTAATGGGTACCAAGGCTTGGTTTCAGCACACTGCAACAAGCACAGTAATTGAAACTTAGACTGCAGGAGAGAAAGAGCTTAGTCTTCTTTTCAGCACATCACAGCTCAGACAGAGTTTTCTCTTGGATGCAGTATTCAATATTGCCTCATAGTCCTGCCCCACATTAGTGAACAGAGAGGTCCTAGCATTGATTAGCTTTAAGTTCAAAGCATCTCCTTGCTTTGGAGAACCAACTTTAGATGGTTCAGTGTGGTAGAGTCTAGGTCCGTAATTTGGTCTTTGGAACTGCTAGGATGGTGTTGCCTTTTCTTCTCAGTTGGTGAGTCAGGAGAGCTGCTTTGCTGAGTTCTGTTCCCTACTTTATCCCTCTCTGCACCTGCATTGCTCATCAGCATCAGAACAGTAGTTGGAGGAAATCAGGTGACTAGTGGAGACCTTTCTCATCAGGTGGGCTGAGGGCAATGTGGGAGCTTCTCATCCCAAATTAAAATTAACACCTTCTGCTCCAGGAAAATGTTTGAACTGAAACCACACCAGCAACTGAAGCACTATCAAGCTTGTTCCTGGTCTATTTTCAGACTCTCCTGGGTGCATCCCAGCATGTTGTTGTATCTGTTTTGCTCACCTCAATGGTGAGCAACTGTTTTTTTACATAGTGATATGATGAGGAGCAATAGCTTTGAGCTGGAAGAAGGTAGATTTAGACTGGGTATTAGGAAAAAAATCTTTACAGTGATGGTGGTGAGGCACTGAAATGGGTTGCCCAGGGAAGTGTTCAAGACCAGGTTGGATGAGGCCCTGGTCTAGCAGAAGGTGTCCCAGCCTACAGCAGGGGGTTGGAAATAGATGACCTTTAAGGTCCCTTCCAACCCAAACCATTCCCAGATTCTATGATTTCCAGGTCTGTCTCACTCTTGGGCTAGCCTTGCTGAGCCATGTCCACTCCTACAGTGTCCCTCTTCTCTTTCAGATGTTGCCTTACACTTTCCTCTTCTTCACTGGATGGAATGTTCTTCACAGAAGTGATCCTCTGCAGAACAGCTGAGACTTTGCCCTTCTCTTTACATTCTTCTTCTGCATTTTGGCCCCGGTTTGCAACCGTTACCCACAGCCCTCCTGTGCTTGACCACAGAAGTTTTCTAGGGTTTATTCCTCCTCTTCCTCCTCTCCCAAGTAGCAGCAGGTGCTTAGACATAGGGAGCAGTCTGGCTGGAGAAGTTCAGTGCAGCCTGTGATGCTCTTTCTTTTACCACATGGCAGAGCATAGGTAACCCAGGACGAATATTAGTTGAAACGTCAATGACAAGTGTCAGAAATGCTCAGTAGGGACCATATGCTGTTCCCTGTACTGCTATCTTGCTCTCCCCACTTCTGCTGAGCCCTAGCTAAATGCCTTCTCTATCTATTTAAGGTATTTAATTAATAGCTCAGATATAGCAGCAATCCTCTTTGTTCTGCAGGCTGATAGTGCAGAGGCGAGAGAGCAGACCTGCCTTATCAAAGAGCCTTGTGCAGCTCGGAGAAGAGACTTTCATCCTGACAAAAGAGCTCAGGGCTGGAGCTGCTCTGAAGCTGCTCATGCATGTAATGGGAGCCTGCTGCCAGCACAGAGCAGGGAAAGAGGTTAGAATGAAGGCCCAGGGTGGGAAATGGTGAGGCAGCCAGCGTGCCTGAAGCTCCACAGGCAACAGGCTGGGAAATCAGGACAAATGCAGAAGTTCTTTCTTTTCAAGGGTGCTGCAGTGGCATGTGCTGATCAGGCAATCACAGAGTGCTAGAGGATGGAAGGGACCTCCAGAGATCATAGGGTCATGGAGTCATAGAATGGTCTGGGTGGGAAGGTACCTCCAAAGGTCATCTAGTCCAAGCATCTCTGCAGTAAGCAGCAGAATCCTCGACTAGATCAGGTTGCCCAGAACCCCGTTGAGCCTCACCTTGAGTATCTCCAGGGATGGGCCCCCAACCACCTCCCTGGGCAACCTGTTCCAGTGTTCCATCACCCTCATGGTAAAGAACTTGTTCCTAACATCTAACCTAAATCTGTTCTTCTCTAGTCTGAAGCCATTGCTCCTCATTCTATCACTGCAGGCCTTTGCAAACAGTCTCTCTCCATCCTTCTTGTAGCCCCCTTCAGGTACTGGAAGGTTGCTATTAGGTCTCCACAGAACCTTCTCTTCTCCAGGCTGAACACCCCCAGCTCCCTCAGCCTGTCCTCATAGCAGAGGTGCTCCAACCCCCTGATCATTTTCATAGCCCTCCCCTGGACCTGCCCCACCAAGTCCATGTCCTTCCCATATTGAAGGTTCCAGACCTGGAGACAGTATTCCAGGTGAGACCATCAAATCCAACCCTTTGCCAAAGCAGGATCACCTAGGGCTGGATAGAATCCTATATACTTATTCCTGCATGTTACAGCTGCCCCCAGTGTTCTTGGGATGGAGGAGTTGGGGAGGACAGTTTGGTCCATCAGGCATTCTGCTATTTGTATTTCTGAACCCAGAGTGAGTCCTGCTACTGTGCTGCTCAGGATGACTGCCCCAGGAAGGGCACCACTGGGTTCTGTGTCTTAAATTCTTCACTTGCTCTCTAGACCTTCATCACATAGTCTTTCCTTCTTTCCAGGGGTGGGCTCAAGCCCTTCATGTGTCTTAGGTGCTGGAGCACCCACCAGAGCCATTCTGCAAGAGAACAAATATTCTTTCCTTTCTTCCTTCTCCATGGCTTTGGCACCCTTCCCATGCCTTTCAAATATGGGGCCGTATTGTCCTTTGGTTTTAGCTCAAACAACACCACTGAACAGTGTCACGCAGGAAGAGCCTCAAGAATAAGCTGAGCTGCCTTCTTTATGGGCAATGGTTTGGTTTATACTTCCTGCCAGTCAGATGAGCAATCTCAGAGGCATCTGGCTACAAAGTCAACAGGATGAGACAATAGGATTGTACTCAGTCTGCTAATGTTTTAGAGTTGTTGTTTTCGTATGGCTGCCCAACCCTGTGCTGTTGGCAAGCTCTGAGGCTGCTACCAAAGGTTGTGAGATGGCTCTTCTTTCAGCCAAAGCTGTCCTCAGAGAGAGACCAAATGGATGTCTAACGAGAGGGGAGACAGAGCATGGACTGCTTTGTTTTCACAGAGAGCTCTAGCAGCAAACACAGGATGACGACAACAGAAGTCGCAGTCCTGTGCTCCATCTTCTGCTGAGCAAGAGCTGCTCTAGAGTAGGAGTGAGCCTGGGTTCTGCACATGAGAGGAGCCACAGACAATAACTCCTGGTTGAGCCTTCAGAATTTACCCAAATGCTGCAAGCACCTGATTTGGGCACCCTGTGTGCTCCAGGGAAACACAGTGTGGTTCTAGGAGCCTTGTGCCCATGCTCATTGAGGCTGTAAGGAGATCTGCCTGCTGCAGAAAGACCTATGCCTGGCCTACTTCACATGGTAACTGAGATAAATGTGTGATTTGGTATTTTTTCCAGCCATTGCAAACAGCTGTCTGTGTCTTGGCATGCTCTCCATCAAGACAACCTTGCTTTTTAAATACACACTGCAGGTGTGTATTTTTGAGTATTAATTCTTCAGATGAGGTCAGTTCAGTTGGATCAAGAGTCATCAAAAACACCTTCCTGGTTCTTTATCTATTCAATGTCCAGGAGTTTGCTGATGGGAGTGTTAATCTCAGAAATTAATTCAGTTTGTCTTCTCTCTCTTACTCCATGGAACTTACATATTTGAATGACAGTCAACATTGTCAGCATTGTCAACATTTACTGTGTGGTGGAGAAGCTCTACAATACCTTCTTAAAGGGCAAAGGTAGGATGCTCTGCCTGTGAATTCCAGCTGCCTTGTGGTCTTCATTCCACTGTGACAGTATGGGGGTTTGCCATAATTAAATTCAGATCTTTCTTGTCCCCCTGTCCTTACTGGAATAGTAACCTCGTTTTCAGGTTTTGAGCACTAGCTGAAGACCATGGAATACGCCCAGGGAGGTTGTGGATTCCCCCTTCCTGGAGGTGTTCAAGGACAGGCTGGATGACACTTTGAACAAGCTGGTCTGGAGGAAGGTGTCCATGGCAGGAGAGTTGGAACTAGATGATCTTTAAGGTCCCTTCCAACTCAAACAACTCTATGATCTTTGTGGCCCTTCTCTGGACCTATTCCAACAGGTCCACATGCTTTTTCTGTTTGAGTCCCCAGATGAATCTATGAATACCAGAGCAGCTGTCTGGCTTGTCTCAAACTGCAGCCTTTACTATCCCTGCAGGTTGGATGCCTTGTGGGATCATGGAGGACAGGTGGTCAGCAAGCTGCCTGTCTGACTGTCATACCAGCAGTGCATCCTTGTTAGCACCTTACGAATGACAAGATACCAGAGGAGGAGGAGCTGTGCCGCTTGTCAGCAAAGCCTGAGGTGAGGACTGTGAACTGAAGAAGTTTCTAGTAAACTGTCTCTGAGTGATCTTCAGGCCAAGGATTCTTCATTAGAGGGTGACTGTTTCTGGAAAGCAAACAAATGTGAGACTGTTGCAATCTGTTCGCACCAAGACAAAATCAAACAAGCAAAAGCATGAAATGAATTATCTTGTGCCTACAGGGCTCTAACAAAGGCTGGGCACAGGTGCCAAACAAGGGCTGATATGCTGATGACAACGAGAACTTTGTTTTGATGTCTCCTCCACGAAGGTCTGCCTCTAATGGGGTGCCTGCTGTTTCATGGAACCCAGTATGTGTTTGTGAGGAGGTACACCACAGCGAGAAGAGCAAAAGTGCTCTTTTGTTCATATATTGCACTTCATTACCTTACCTTACAGATCCAAAGGTTGGAAGGGACCCTCAAAGGTCATCTTGTCCAATCCCTCTGCAGTCAGCAGGGACACTTCCAACTAGGTCAGGCTGCCCAAGAACACATCCAGTCTGATCTTGAATGTCTACAGGCACAGGACCTCAACCACATCCTTGAGCAAGCAACCTGTTCCAGTATTTCACCACTCTCATTTTGCAGAATTCGCTCTTCATGTCCAGCCTAAATCTACTCTGCTGCAGTTTCACACCACAGCTTAACAGCTTAAAACCATTACATAGCAGTGTGATACAACAAAGTTTAGTAAGGTAGAACTGCAGTGTTATAAGCAGATGAAAGGGTACCCATGTCACCTGCAAGGACAAGGCCATGACAGCTCTGTTTAAAAAAAGCATGTTGATGTTGCTCCTGATCTAGTTGAGGATGCCCCTGCTTACTGCAGAGGGGTTGGAGAAGATGACCTTTGAAGGTCCCCTCCAGCCCAATGCAATCTGTGAATCTCTGCATTTGTAAAGTAAGGTTATTAAGTGCAATACATGAATGAAGGAATATTTTTGCTCTTCTTGTTGTGGTGGAACTCCTCACAAACACATACTGTCAAGGCACCTGGACAGGCTGCAGAGGTGGGCCCAAGCCAACCTCATGAAATTCAACAAGACCAAGCACAGGGTCCAACATCTGGGTTGGAGCAATCCCAGGCACCGATATAGGTGGGCAGCAACTGGCTTGAAGAGCACCCCTGAAGAAAAGGACTTGGGGGTGATGCTGCAAGCTAAACAGAAGCCAGTAGCGTGCACTTGCAGCCCAGAAAGCCAACCTGGGCTGTGTCAAGGGAAGAGTGGCCAGCAGGTCAAGGGAGGTGGTTCTACCCCTCTGCTCCACTCTGGTGAGATTCCACCTGGCGTACTGTACCCAGTTCTGGAGTCCCTCTTACAGGAAAGGTACGGATATGCTAGACTGTCCTGAGAAGAGCCATGAGGATGATCAGAGTGCTGGAGCTCCTCTCCCATGGAGAGAGACTGAGAGAATTGGGGCTGTTCAGTCTGGAGAAGAGAAGGCTCTAAGGAGACCTTATTGTGACCTTCCAGTATCTGAAGGGGGCAACAAGGGGGCAACAAAGCTGCTGAGGGACTTTTTAGAGTGTCAGGTAGTGATAGGATTGGGGGGAATGGAGGAAAAGTAGAGGTGGGTAGATTCAGATTGGATATTAGGAAGAAGTTCTTCACTATGGGGGAACAGGTTGCCCAGGGAGGTGGTGTAAGCCTCATCCCTGGAAATTTTTTAGGCCAGGCTGGATGGGGCTCTGAGCAACCTGATCCAGTGTGAGGTGTCCCTGCCCATGGCAGGGATGTTGGACCTGGATGGTCTTTGAAGTCTTTTCCAACCCTGACAATTCTGTGATTCTGTGACTAGATGACCTTTGGAGGTCTCTTCCAACCCAAACCATTCTATTGTACCATGATGATGATGATGATGATGGGATGTGCTTGTTCTCATGGAGAGCTTCAGTGCCAACTGCTGTGAAGCCAAGCTGATTTTTCAGCTTTGTAAAGGTTTAGGATGTTCAAAGTGCTTTCGCATTCTGTTCCTCATTCAAGGGAAAAACAAAGTCCAAAATGTCCTGGGAAGCCACATTCTGGAGGTATAATGGCAGCCTGATTGCAGTGAGCTATTACAATAACACTTGGAGTCTTTTCTACATTGCACTGTTAAAACCTTTTGGATAACAGAGAGAGGATCCTGAAGGGATGGGGATTTCATCAGCGAAAAATAGGACTGTTCCAAACTCCAAGTGGAAGCCTGGTGACACTGTTGAAATGCATTGTGTCTTTCTCATGGTGAAAATTCATTGCTTGTGTGTTTCATATTTGACAGATTGGCATTTTTCTGCAGGAAAAAAATATTCCACTGGGAAATTCTAGTGCTAGTATGGGTGTCTGTAGCAGCTTCCTTGGGGGTTTTTGTTCGTTTGTCTGCTTTTTTTCTGTTATTATTTTTATTTTTTAAGAATCCCCACTGTAGTTTTTCAAGTCAGTGGCTATTTCTGCTGAAAATAGGGCTCCAGAGAGAGCTATTTTTCACACCAAATGCCCCCTCCCTCAAGCAGCAGTAGGATCTAGCTGTGTGGATTCATTCTGTGCTGTTAAGCAGCTGCCACATGTCACTCCAGCAGTTGTGCTTTCCTTACGAGCCAAAGTGACTCATGTGTGAACATGGCAACGTGCTGCAGCCTCTGGTGGATTTGCAGAGGGGCAGCTCATGGGCGAGGGCTGAGTAGAACCTGGTGTTGAAGGACAACTTTGCTATTTGCCTAACAGTTTATACAGCCATAAAAGTTTGTGCTTTAAAAGGGGCAGGTCCAGTCAGAAACGAGGGCACAATGACAAAGCAAAGGAGGTTGTCTGTGAATAATGTGGTGAATAAGGTGGCAGTGTTGATCTTCAAGACGGTAGGGAGGCTCTACAGAGGGACTGGGATTGATTGGATGGATGAGCCAATGTTAATAGGCTGAGTTTCCACAAGGACAAATGCCAGGTCCTACACTTGGGTTACAACAACCCCAAGCAAAGCTACAGGCTTGAGGCAGTGTGGCTGGAGAGCTGCTGGCAGAAAGGGACCTGGGGCTTCTAATTGACAAGCAGCTGAATACGAACAAGCAGTGTGCCCAGGTGGCCAAGAAAGCCAATCCTGGTTTGGATCAGAAATGCTGTGGCCAGCAGGAGTAGGGAGGTGATTGTCCCCTTGGACTCTTCTCTGGTGAGGCCACACCTCAAGTACTGTGTTCAGTTTTGGGCACCTCATTACAAGAGGGATGTGGAGGTGCTGGAGTGAATGCAGAGGAAGGCAATGAAGCTGGGGAAGGGCCTGGAGAATAAATCTTATGAGGAATGACTGAAGGAACTGAGGCTTGTTGGTGTGAAAAAAAAAGATGCTGAGGGGAGACCTCATTGCTGTCTACAGCTACCTGAAAGGATCTTGTGGAGAGGTTGGTGCTGGTCTCTTCACACAGCGAGAAAACAAGAGGGAATGGCCTCAAGATGCACCAGGGGAGGTTTAGACTGGACATTGGGAAAGGTTTTTTTCCCAGCAAGAGTAGTCAGGCATTGGCATGGACTGCCCAGGGAGGTGGTTGAGTCACCAACCCTGGGAGGTGGTTGAGTCACCAACCCTGGATGTGTGTTTAAAGGTTGTTTGAATGTGGTGCTTGGGGATATGGTTTAGGATGCACCTTGCAGAGTAGGATTATCAGTTGGACTTAGTGAACCTGAGGGTCTTTTCCAACATGAATGTTGCTGCGATTCAGTGATTCTGCTATTGACAGCCTCCCCTGAATCTGGTTAAAGGGAAGCAAATAAAGGTATGAATGAGGAAACCTGAAGGTTATGCTACTACCCAAGATAGGCTGGAGAGTTGGGTGAAAGGGAACCTCGTGAAGTTCAATACAGACAGGTGCAGAGTCCTGCACCTGGGGACTGGGAGAAAGAGCAGCAAGCGCCAGTACAGCTTAGGGATCATCCTGATGAAAAGCAGCTCCAAAGAGAAACACCTCGGAGTTGTGGTGGACAGCAAGTTCTCTATGGGCCAGCAATGTGCCCTTATGGCCAAGAAAGCCAGTGGTATGCTGGGGTGCATTAGTAAAAGTGTGTCCAGCAGGTCTAGGGGGGTTCTTTTCCCTCTCTACTCTGCTCTGGTGAGACCACACCTGGAGCAGTGTGTCCAGTATTGGGCTTCACAATTCAAGAGAGACAGGGAGCTGCTGGATAGAATCCAACAGCTCTACAAGGATGGTTAAGGGACTTGAACTTCTGTCCTATGTAGAAAGGCTGAGAGACCTGGGACTGTTTAGTCTTGAGAATAGAAGGCTGAGAGGGGATCTTAGGAATGTCTACAAATACCTGAGGGGTGGGTGTCAGGAGGAAAGGGACAGGCAGTGGCAGCTGGTAATAGGACAAGGAATAATGGGCATAAGCTAGAACCCAGGAAGCTCCACCTCAACACAAGGAGAAACTTCTTCACTGTCAGGGTGGTGGAGCACTGGAACAGGCTGCTCAGAGAGGTTTTGGAGTCTCCCTTTCTGGTGACTTTCAAAGACAGCCTGGATGTGTTCCTATGTGGCCTTCCCTAGGTAATCCTGCTTTGGCAGGGGGCTTGGAGTGCAATGATCTCCGGAGGTCTCCTCCCAACTCCTACCACTCTGAGATGGTCTTCTGTGATTCAGAAGCAGAGGGACACCCAATGACTGCAGCAAACATGCAGGCAATCCAAGGGAGATTCCTCCTTTGCACAAAACATAGCAGTGTGGGAAAATTCCCAGCCTGTTTCTGCTATTTTTCAGGCTGCAAAGGAGGAGTATTGCTGCTGTAAAGGAGGTGAGCATCACAGGGGCAAAGGCAACGGAAGGAAGGAATGAAGACATATGTCTGGAATGTTGGAAAAGATAGCAGCCCTGAGATGGCAGCACAGAAGCTCTGTGGGTGGAGTGAGGAGAGTTGCCTTTCTTAACGCCGAAGCTGAGCTTTCCTAAGCTTTCTGCTGCTACTTGGGCAAAATTCTGCTCTTTGCCTCTCCTCCCCCCCAAAGATGATACAGAATTGGCTGCCTCAGGGAGCCTCCTGCCTACACAGACCTTGCCTGCCCTTGGGGGAGCTGGGCAGAGGGGTGAGAAAATAAATAAGTTTATTATTTCAACTTCATCTTTCCTTTCCCCCTGTTTTTCATTATCTCCTCTTCTTTTCTCTGTTTTTCTTTATTTATTCTTTTTTTCCCCATCATTCTTTCTTTTTTTTTCCCTTTCCCCCATTTTTCTTTTCTCCTTTCCCCATTTTCCTTTCTTTCTTTTCCCCTTTTTCTTTATTTTTTCCTTTTCCCCTAATTTTTCTTTCTTCTTTCCTTTTTTCCCTTTTTTCTATATTTTTCATTTTCCCCCATTTTTCATTTTTTTCCTCCATTTGCATTCTTTTTCCCCATTTTTCTTTTTTCTTCCCCCCTTTAAAATTTTTCTTTTAAAATTTTCCCATTTTTTGTTCTTTTCCTCCATTTTTCTTGTTTTCCCTTTTCCCCTTTTTCTTTCCTCTTTCTTTCCTCTTTCTTTCACCTTTTCTTTCCTGTTTCCCCCCTTCCTTTTTTCTTGTATTTCTTTTTAAAGTTTCTTTCCTTCTATCCTTTATTCCTGTTTATTTTCCTTTTTTCTTCCTTTTTCCTTTCCCCCTTATTCATTCTTCTTTCCTTTTCCCCTTTTTTCCTCCTTTTCCCTCTTCCCCTTTTTTCCTCCTTTTTCCTTTCCCCCCTTTTCCCCTCCTTTTTCCTTTTCCCTCTTTTTTCCTCCTTTTCCCTTGTACTCCCTTTTTCCTCCTTTTCCTTTCCCCCCTTTTTCTCCCTTTTCCCTTCCCTCCCTTTTTTCTTCCATTCCCCTTCCCCCCCACTTTCTTCCTTTCCCCCCATTGTCTTCCTTTCCCCACCTATTTTCTTTCTTTCCCCTTTTCCCTTTACCTTCCTCTTTTCCCTCCTTTTTTCTTCCTTTTCCCCCCCTTTTCTTCCTTTTCCCCCCCGTTTTCTTCC